>CM063305.1:2844604-3036323 GCA_032173965.1 Sitta carolinensis
GGCAGGACAGAGCTGCTGAGGAGTGCTGGTGTTCAGAAAATCGGGATTTTCCCCAGGAGCCCCCCTGAGTGCTCCTGCTGGGCTGGGTTTGGAGGGGTTGGGGCTCCTGGGTTCCTTTCTTCCCAGGAACTGGCGAAGTGGGGCAGTGCCAAGGAGCCAGCATGGAGCAGAGGAACATTCCAGAGCATGCAGCATCCTGCCCAGGCTCCTGGGAGCCCAGCTCAGGCTGCTGCTCAGCCCCCTCCCCAAACCAGGCCTGCCCCCCTCTCCTCGAGGGTTTTGGGCTGGGAATGGCAATGGAAGCACAGCCTGGAAGCGCTGTGGGATTTCCTGGAGAGCTGAATTGGGGCTCCAGAGGCAGGAGGGAGCCCCAGGGCTGCTGCCACAGCTGGACTGGGAGGATTTCTCCAACCTCAGTCATTCCCTGACTCTGCTCTGTAATCTCCACTTCCCATCCTGATTCCTCGCTGGAGCAGGAGAAAATATTTCATCCTCGCTGTTATCAGGAAACATCTTCCTGCTGCTTTTAAAATTCCGAGCAGGAATCTCAGTCCCAATGCCTGGCTTTCCTCTGCCGAGGCTTCCATGTGGGAGCACTGCCATTCCCATTATTCCTGGTAGAAACAAATAAATCTGTAATCCCCTTTAATTCCTGCAGACAAAAAAAAAAAACAAAACCAAAAAACAACCCAACCCCTCTGTGGAGCTGTCCCTCCCAGGGGCTTCCCAAAAGGACAACGGCAAGTGGATGAGGCACATCTGGGGATCCTAGGCCAGAAAGTGGGAATTTCCCCATGGAATTTTTTTTTCCTTTAAGGCTTGGGCTAAAATGCTCCCAGTGACAGGTTGTTCTAGAGGGGAGTGGGAAGGGAAGGGAAGGGAAGGGAAGGGAGGGAAGGGAAGGGAAGGAAGGGAAGGGAAGGGAAGGGAAGGGAAGGGAAGGGAAGGGAAGGGAAGGGAAGGGAAAAGGGAAGGGAAGGGAAGGGAAGGGAAGGGAAGGGAAGAGGGAAGGGAAGGGAAGGGAAGGGAAGGGAAGGGAAGGGAAGGGAAGGGAAGGTGGGAAGGGAAGGTTTGGGAAGGGAAGGTTTGGGAAGGGAAGGTTTGGGAAGGTTTGGGAAGGTTGGGAAGGTTTGGGAAGAAGGTTTGGGAAGGGAAGGTTTGGGAAGGAAGTTTGGGAAGGTTTGGGAAGGTTTGGGAAGGTTTGGGAAGGTTTGGGAAGGGAAGGTTTGGGAAGGGAAGGTGGGAAGGGAAGGTTTGGGAAGGGAAGGTTTGGGAAGGGAAGGTTTGGAAGGGAAGGTTTGGGAAGGGAAGGTTTGGGAAGGGAAGGTTTGGGAAGGTTTGGGAAGGTTGGGAAGGAAGAGAAGAGAAGAGAAGAGAAGAGAAGAGAAGAGAAGAGAAGAGAAGAGAAGAGAAGAGAAGAGAAGAGAAGAGAAGAGAAGAGAAGAGAAGAGAAGAGAAGAGAAGAGAAGAGAAGAGAAGAGAAGAGAAGAGAAGAGAAGAGAAGAGAAGAGAGAGAAGAGAAGAGAAGAGAAGAGAAGAGAAGAGAAGAGAAGAGAAGAGAAGAGAAGAGAAAGAGAAGAGAAGAGAAGAGAAGAGAAGAGAAGAGGCTTTGAGGAAAACTCTCCAGCACCTTGCAGTACTTAAAGGGCTCCAAGGGAGCTGGAGAGGGATGGGATGAGGGGGACTGGATCCAGCCTGACCCAGGGTGGATATTGGGAAGGAATGTCTGCCTGTGAGGGTGGGGAGGCCCTGGCACAGGGTGCCCATCCCCAGCAGGGCCCAAGGCCAGGCTGGAGCTCCCTGCTCTCTGGAAGGGGTCCCTGCCCAGGGATTTCTCACTGCTGTGTCAGCAAAGCCCCCTGGATTTTCATTCCCTCCATTTGTGTGCCGAGGTTGGAGAGCAGCCCTCACCCCCAGCCAGGAGGAGGAGCACAGTTCCACCCTGAGGGGGTTTAACATCAGCTTTGCTGGGGTTTGATGCACCCAGAGGGTTTTTACCTCACACCAGCTGGAGCAGCTCCCCCTGTAAGGTTTTTCCAGCCAGCCTGCAGCTCCCTGATGTGTCTGTAACGAGCCCCACGGATGTATAATTTAGGATATGTTTAATCTCGCTGCCTCTGGAATAAAAAATTCAACGTTTCAGTTGGTCTGGGCCTTTTTTTTTTTTTTTTTAAATATCCTCAGTTTAGCTGTTTCCCAGGCTGCCCAGAGAATCCCACGTGGCTGAGCCAGGCTGGGGTGAGGATGGGGAATAACTGAGGGGCCGGGGCTGAGGCTGCCTCTCACCCTGAGTCCATTTTTCCCTGCTCCAAGTCCTTTTTCCATGTGGTTTGCTTGCCTCCAGCCTGTAATGGATGGGGCACAGATTTAATGAGGTCGTGTTTTCCCACCAGTTCCATTTGGAGCCGTTTAATGCTTGGCTCGGAGCAGGAGATTGAGTTAAAGGCTGTTTAAGAGTCCGTGATGCAGATGAGAATTCTGCCCAATTTTCCCTCGTTTCCATATTTGTTAATGAGCAGCTCCAGGGGGAAGGTGAAGCCCGGAGCTCATTTTGTAGGGATTGGTGCTCCTGGATGAGGCTGGGATGCTCTGACATCCACACTGAGCTGGAGCTCATCCTGCACAGGGGGAAAACCTCACCAGGGCAGGGTTAGTGCTGTGAAATTCCAGCCTTGGAGACCCCGAGGAGCAGCAGGGGAGGGAGAACCTTCCCCATGGCCTGGAGCTCCATCCTGCTGGCTCTGAGAGGGGAAACCCTCCTTGGACTCCAAGGGATGCAACTCCCAGCCTGGCTGTGGGGTGTGGGATATGAGGTGTGGGGTCTGAGATCTGGAATCTGGAATGTGGGCTCTGGAATTTGGGCTCTGGGATTTGGAATCTGGGCTATGGAATATGAGATCTGAGCTCTGGGCTTTGGACTCTGGGACGTGGGATCTGGGCTCTCGGATTTGGGATTTGGGCTCTGGGATTTGGGGTCTGGAATCTGGGATTTGGGGTCTGGGCTCTGGGCTCTGAGATTTGGGCTCTGGGATTTGGGATTTGGGGTGTGGGATCTGGGCTCTGGGCTCTGCAATTTCAGATTTGGGATCTGGGCTATAGGATCTGTGATCTGGGTTCTGGGATTTGAGCTCTGGGATTTGGGGTCTGGAATCTGGGACTTGGGCTCTGGGATCTAGGCTCTGGGGTGTGGGATCTGTGCTCTGGGCTCTGGGATTTGTGCTCTGAGCTCTGCAATTTCAGATCTGGGATCTGGGCTTTGGGATCTGGACTATGGAATATGGGATCTGGGCTCTCTCCTCTGGTGGGGATTTCCCCCCGGGGGCTCCTCCCCGCTCCCCATCCCCTCCCCTGTCCCCTGGCTGGGCGGCTCTGGCTCCTCTCCTCGTCCTCAGCGCCCCGTGCCAGCGGCGGGAGAAGCCAGCGCTCCCTTGGAGAGCAGCCAGAGCCTCTCCCCGCTCCCTCTCACCATCATCACTCATTTATCATCCCTCACCCCATCCATTTCCCCTCTCCTCCCTCCCCGCCAGGCCTGGCTGTCTCTGGACAGAAGGGATGACATCCTTGTCCCTGACAGGTGACAGTAGAAGACTCCAAAACCCGGCGGGAATCGATCTGAGCTCCAACAGCAGCAGCCGAACGCTGGCAGGAGCGGGGACGGGCGTGGCGTGTCCCTGTCCCTGTCTCTGTCCCTTCCCTGTCCCCATCCCTGTCCCTTCCCTGTCCCCGTCCCTGATCCCTCTCCCGTCCCATCCCTGTCCCTGTCCCTGTCCTTCCCTGTCCCCATCCCTGTCCCTGTCCCGTCCCTGTCCCGTCCCCATCCCTGTCCCGTCCCTGTCCCATCCCTGTCCCCTCCCCATCCCTGTCCCCATCTCCATACCTGTCCCTGATCCCTCTCCCTGTCCCCATCCCTGTCCCAGCTGTGGCCGGGGACAGCCTGGGCAGGGACAGCGACAGGGACAGTGACAAAGGCTCGCAGGATTGAGCCCTGCCTTGCAGAGCCCTCCCTCCCTGTCCCTCTCCCTCCCTCCCTGTCCCTCCCTCCTTGTCCCTGTCCCTCCAGCCCCTCACCTGGGCCAGGTGAGACCCCGCGGCTCCCGTGGCTGCCCGGACCCCGGGGTCAGCCCAGGTGAGTGCAGCTTCCCCACGTTCAGTCTCTCTGCACGGCAGCCAAGCCAGGCTTGCCCTGAAACCCAGCTGGATCCCGGCCTGGCAGGGCTGATTCCAGGGAATCTGTGTCCCTGGAGCCACGGACAGCTCCTGCTCCAGGAGAGGAGGGAGCACGGGGGACTCATCCCGGGAAAAACCCCTCTGCTGATCCCCAGGGAGATCCCACGGGGAGAAACCCCGCTGAGCCCGGGTGTGGGGGCTTGGATCCCTGCCCACCTGGCCCAGGGGGCAGACGGGGAGAATTGTCCCTCTTGAGACCCTCCCGAGCCCCTCCTTTGTCACTGAGACTCTGAGGGGACACAGCTACAGACAGCAGGGGTTCAGACAGGAGAAAAGAACTCTCTAGTTATTGTGGACCTTGTATCTGTCATTTCCTGGACAGTGATCAGAGATTGGACAGAGAAGTTCCCACCTCTCCATCTCCACTGCGCACTGGAGAAGTCCATCAGGTGAGATCTTTTCACCAAGGAATGCAAACATGATCCTTGGTTATCTCCCAATTCACGAGAACTGACTGCATTACACCAAAACCAATCCGAGTGTTGATTTTCAGGGACAGCATGCCCTCAGCTGCTGCCACCCCACAAGGGGCTGGGGGTGTCAGGGCTGTCCCAGCCCCACTCCAGCAGGAATCCTGCAGGGAACGGGGAGGCTGGAGGAGCCAGCAGGGATGCAGGGATGGGATCCCCCTCCGAAAGGGAGCTGGGGAGGTGTTTGCCTTGCAGCCAGAACGGGTCTTTGCAGGACTGTAAAACTCAGCACAGGGGAGGGGAATGAGGAGGAAATGCTTGGAGAGAGGTGGGATATGGCAGCAGAGCTCCTGCCAGGCTGTCCAGGACCCAGGACAGGGCAGGGAGAAGCTTTTCCAGCAGAACTCCATCAGCTGTGGAACATCTGAGCCAGGGGCAGCTGGAACAGCTGAAGGGGGAGAGGATTTGTTTCCTGGAAAGCTCCACTCCCAACACCAGCTGCCCCTGTCCAAAATCCCCTTTCCAGCAGGAATATCCCAGGATCTTGGCACTTGCAGGCCTCATTCCCAGCCAGGGAGAGGCAGAAACTCCCTGAGCACTCAGGGATGGAGCAAACGTGGGGAAGCTGTAGCTGTGCCAGGAAGATTCCTGGGATTCTCCCTGCACAGGGATCCCCCAGGTGTCCCTGTCCTCTTTGTGCTCCTTCCCCTGCCCCACAGCCCCAAGGAACAGCCCCAGGGAAGAGCCCCAAACACCACAAACACCTTCATTATTTCATCTGCCCTCACTGATGAGCCAGAGCCGCTCACTTCCCCCCGTAGTTCCTGCAAGGAGTTCCCCGGAACAGCTCCGTTTGCAATTCAATGTGAGAACACTTCATTATCACCACTGATGGAGCATCAGATGCTCCTAATTTGTGGGAATAACTCCAGAAAGAAGCATCCTCCTCATTGAGGAAGCGAATCTGCTGCTCCAGCTCTTTGAGCAGGAGAAAGAGGAACACGCCAGGATATCAGAGAGTTCTGAATTTCACACTTCCTTTAATAACTTCCTTTAATAACTTCCCTGTTTTCCAGCGGGGCTCGGGGAGTTTTGGGGGTGTCAGGGCGTGACTGAGATCCCTGACCTGTGTCTCAGGGAATTCCCCAAGCCCAGGATGGAACCTTGCAGGTTTAATGGCCCTTGCTGCATTTCTCCTCCACGAAAGTGCCCAGCTGCTTTTGGCCTCCTCTCAGCCTGGCACAGCCTCGCTGTCCTCAGCTGACCCCCGTGCCAAGGCAGCTCCTTCCTCCTGGCTGTTTACAAAACCAGGAAAACCTGGGGAGCCAAAGCTCCCACTCTGCTCAGATTTTGGGGCCGGATCCTGGTTTGTGTCGGAGCTCAGGACATCCCTTTGGGAGTCCAGAGCTGCTGAGATCCCTGCCAGGGGGCTCGGAGACCCTGGCACACAGCCCAGAACACCAGTGGGTTCGATTACAAACCAGGGAACAAATTGTCACCTTTACACGAAGAGATGAAAGCCACAGCAGTTTGAATAGTGTAATGATTAGTATTTCACAGGGTGTAAATGGAGATTTTAAGATTCTCTGTATAGGGGTTTTTGGGGACAAGATGGAGGAATTTGGGCGTGTCTAGCCTTTCTTCTTCTCTACCTCCATCTTCACTGATGGTGTTGGCACTTTTGGATTGGTTTAGAGTAGAAGCTCACTGTCTAACCTAGGTGATGGGGATTGGGGAATAATTGTAAATATGTCACATGTAGTTTTTAGTATATAAAGCTAACACCGCCCTGGGGCAGGCAGAGTGTCCTGCTGAGCAGACCTGGGCTGGGCAGAAAGAAAATTTTATAGATAAGAATTAATAAACAACCCCAAAGACAACTTTCAAGCCCTAGAAGGAAAACAACGGTGAAGTGAGAAGGAAAACAAAGAGGATGGAGCTTCCTAACCTGAAGCTGTGGTTGGACAGTTGATTCTAATGTGCTGATGGACCAGAATTTATAAAAGTGAGGGACCTCGTGATGGATTGTCCATTTTTGTGACCATTTTGGGTTCACCTTGGGTGTGCAGCCCAGCTGTACCCATTGAGGATTTTAATAAATTTATCTTATACTTTATCCTTTTGCTCTGTCTGGTCTCTGTGCCAGGTCAGCCTCCAGAAGGCATCAACCCCTGCGGGTCCCTGGAATTCTGGAATTCCGTGATGTCACCCGTGGTTGCATCCCCAGCGCTGGTTCGGCTGTGGAATCGCTGCTCCTCCCCAGGGAGGCTGGGCTGAAAAGTGTCACCCACCCTTCCCGGGGGGAATTCCTGCCCTTCCCGGCCATTCCCGCCGTGTCCTGCCCGCTCTCGGGTTTCGGGATGAGCCGGCAGGGAGAGCAGGGCACGGGGGGCTGGGATGAGGAGCCCCAGCCCCAGCGGGCGATTTTAGGGACGAGCCCCGAGTCCCGGTGGATCCCAAGGGACAGGGAGAGTGCACGGAGCTGGGATGTGCATCCCTGGCTAAATGTCAGGCGAGTTCTGCTTCCACCGCCACTTCCAGCCGTTCCCAGGGGCTGCACAGCCGTTTTCCGGGATTTTTTTTTAATCGTTCCCAGCTGAAAATCCCCCTGCCCTGCCAGGACCGGGCGGCTCTTGACCCATCCCATGGCTGGTGGCTGGATTTGAAGGATAAAATCCGTTCCCGGAGGGATCCCTCTGGGCTGTCCCTGGGAACCGAGGAGGAGGAGGAGGGAGGAGGAGGAGGAGGAGGAGAAGAAGAAGAAGAGGAAGAAGAGGAAGAAGAAGGAGAGAAGGAGAAGAAGAAGAAGAAGAAGAAGAAGAGAAGAAGGAGGAGAAGAAGAAGAAGAAGAAGGAGAAGAAGGAGGAGAAGAAGGAGAAGAGGAAGAGGAAGAGGAAGGAGAAGGAGGAGAAGAAGAAGAGGAAGAAGAAGGAGAGAAGGAGAAGAAGGAGAAGAAGGAGGAGAAGAAGAAGGAGATGTCACACCCCAGTTCAGTACAGGAGCACGGTGGAGCAGCTGGAAGTGTCCGCCTTCCCAGCCCTTTAACTGGTCCCAGTTCCTGCTCCCACTGCTGCTCCCGATCTCTCCCCAGCTCTGGGCTGCTCCATTCCCATCCCAGCTCTCCCCAGCCACTGGCCTGGCCTGGCCTGGGTGGCCTGACCATGCTGGGGGGGTTGGGGCTCAGCAGAGCCCCAGGGGCTCCTCATCCCCCCCAGGAGCTCCCCACACCCCCCAGGTCTCCTCCTGCCACCCCTGAGTCAGGGAATCACCGTGGGAATCACAGGATGGAAATTCAGGAAAACATTCTGGACCTGCCCCATGCTTTCACAAAGGCTGGGGCTTCCCAGGGCTGCTCCTGAGTGAGATAATTACCCCAGCAATTGTCCAGAGGGACGATTATCCCAGCTCGGAGTTCTGGGGATGGATTCCAGCCAGGCCATCATTCCGGGGCAGGGCAGGGAAGCTGCAGATGGAGGGGAATTCTCAGGGATGTGCAGCCGGGCTGGGCTGGGCTGTGTCAGCCTCACCCCCTCTGAGATCCTGGGATTTGGATCCTGGGATCAGCATCCTGGAATTGGGATCCTGGGATTTGGATCCTGGGATCAGCATCCTGGAATTGGGATCCTGGGATCAGCATCCTGTGATCTGGATCCTGGGATTGGGATCATGGGATCAGGATCCTGGATTGGGATCCTGAGCTCAGCATCCTGGGCTCAGCATACTGGAATTGGGATCCTGGGATCAGCATCCTGGGATCTGGATCCTGGGATTGGGATCATGGGATCAAGATCTTGGGATTGGGATCCTGGGCTCAGCATCCTGGAATTGGGATCCTGGGATTTGGATCCTGGGATCAGGATCTTGGGCTCAGCATCCTGGGATCAGCATCCTGGAATCAGGATCTTGTGCTCAGCATCCTGGGATTGTGATCCTGGGCTCAGCATCCTGGGATTGGGATCCAGGGCTCAGGATCTTGGGCTCAGCATCCTGGGCTCAGCATCCTGGGCTCAGCACCCCTGGGCTCAGCATCCTGGGATCAGGATCCTGGGCTCAGCACCCTGGACTCAGGATCCTGGGATGATCACCCTGGGCTCAAGATCCTGAGCTCAGCACCCTGGGATCAAGATCCTGGAATTGGGATCCTGGGATTTGGATCCTGGGATTGGGATCCTGGGCTCAGCATCCTGGGATTTGGATCTTGGGATCGGAATCCTGGGATCAGCATCTTGGGATTTGGATCCAGGGCTCAGCACCCTGGGCTCAGCACCCCGGACTCTTCCCCCCAGAGCCCAGCAGGTCACCGAGGGCTCCTGGCTCTGCCGGGATTCCCAGGAAATGTTCCCAGGGACCCCGAGGCGTGGGAGCCCCAGAGGCTGAGGAGGATGACTTCCCCGGATGTGGCAATCCTGGCCGGCAGCTCTGGCTCTCTGATCTCCCCTGCTGTTTCCTGCTATCCCTGCTGTCCAAAGGCAGCCCCTGGGATCTGCTGACTTCCCTGGAATGCTCCTTGCTGCTGGGAATGCTGACTCACAGTCCCACTGCAGGAGATCTCTGACTCCCATTTTCACGGGCAGCCCGTGGCCAGGAGCTCCCCCTGCCCCTTGAACTTTCCATTCCCTTCATCCCTTCCTTCCTTAGGGAGAAATTCCAGCTGTGGCTGCCCCTGGATCCCTGGCAGTGCCCAGGGCTGGGCTGGACAGGGCTGGGCTCAGCCTGCCGTGGTGGAAGTTGTCCCTGCCAGGACAGGGGCGGGACTGGCTGATCCTTAAGGTCCTTCCAGTCCAAACCATTCCGGGATTCTACGATTCCATGATTCATCCCCAAATTGCTCAATTTAATGTTTTTAAGACACTTCACTTCCCCTTGGCTCAGGATCTCACTCTGTGCCTTAATTCCTTCCGTGTTCTCCCTGCCCAGTCATCCTCCTTTCCTGGCTCCTCTCCCCAGCCCAGTTTGCTGACTCCCGTGGATGTGGAGACCCCCTACACCTCCCCCATTCCCAGTTCTGCCCCTTCCCTGCCATCCCCACACCCCAGAGCCCCACTCCCTCCTCCTGGCATCCTTTCAGGCTCCCAGAGGGACTCATCCATCAGCCGGACACTTGGCAGCATTCCCGGGACTGTCAGTTCCCGGGAACAAACCTCTGCAGAGGCGCCGGCCCTGGGGAGGGGCACTGGGGGCTCCAGCCCCGTCCTGGGCACGGCCGAGGGTCCTGGAGCCCGGCAGGACTCCGGGCTGAGCCACATCCTGCTCCTTTCCATGGAATGTTCCAGCCTGGAGCTGGGCTGGGCCCTGTGCTCCCCCGAGGACAGCGGGCACTGCCCGAGGGACACCCGGCCAGGACACGAGCCCTGGGGTCCAGGGAGCCACTCCCGTGCCAGGAGCTCACCCTGCTCTGTGCCATGGGCACTGACCCCTGGCACTGACCCCTGGCACTGACCCCTGGCTCTGACCCCTGGCACTGACCCTTGGCACTGACCCCTGGCACTGACCCCTGGCTCTGACCCTTGGCACTGACCCCTGGCACTGACCCCTGGCACTGACCCCTGGCACTGACCCCTGGCACTGACCCCTGGCCTGGCACTGACCCCTGGCACTGACCCCTGGCACTGACCCCTGGCCTGGCACTGACCCCTGGCACTGACCCCTGGCACTGACCCCTGGCACTGACCCCTGGCACTGACCCCTGGCTCTGACCCCTGGCACTGACCCCTGGCACTGACCCCTGGCACTGACCCCTGGCTCTGACCCCTGGCACTGACCCCTGGCACTGACCCCTGGCACTGACCCTGGCCTGGCACTGACCCCTGGCACTGACCCCTGGCACTGACCCCTGGCACTGACCCTGGCACTGACCCCTGGCACTGACCCTTGGCACTGACCCCTGGCACTGACCCCTGGCTCTGACCCTTGGCACTGACCCTTGGCACTGACCCCTGGCTCTGACCCTGGCACTGACCCCTGGCACTGACCCTGGCCTGGCACTGACCCAAGCCTGTCCAGCCGGGCCGTGCCCGTGCTGGGAATTCCATGTATCCAGGGATGTTCTCCTGCTGGCTGTCCCCTGGTGTCACCCAGCCCGTGTCCAGGGATGTTCTCCAGCCTCCTGAGCAGGATCCCTGCCCAGCAACACCTGGAGCTCCTGCTCTCCCTGTTCCCAATATCCAGGGCAGGATCCAGCTGTGCCCTTGTCACACCAATCCCAAATCCTGGAGCTCCTCCTCTCCCCATTCCAATATCCAGGGCAGGATCCACCTGTGCCCCTTGTCACACCAATCCCAATCCTGGAGCTCCTGCTCTTCCCATTCCCAATATCCAGTGCAGGATCCAGCAGTCCCACCAATCCCAAATCCTGGAGCTCCTGCTCTCCCCATTCTCAATATCCAGGGTAGGATCCAGCAGTCCCACCAATCCCAAATCCTGGAGCTCCTGCTCTTCCCATTCCCAATATCCAGGGTAGGATCCAGCAGTCCCACCAATCCAAATCCTGGAGCTCCTGCTCTCCCATTCTCATATCCAGGGTAGGATCCAGCAGTCCCACCAATCCCAAATCCTGGAGCTCCTGCTCTTCCCATTCTCAATATCCAGGGTAGGATCCAGCAGTCCCACCAATCCCAAATCCTGGAGCTCCTGCTCTTCCCATTCCCAATATCCAGGGTAGGATCCAGCAGTCCCACCAATCCCAAATCCTGGAGCTCCTGCTCTTCCCATTCCCAATATCCAGGGTAGGATCCAGCAGTCCCACCAATCCCAAATCCTGGAGCTCCTGCTCTCCCCATTCTCAATATCCAGGGTAGGATCCAGCAGTCCCACCAATCCCAAATCCTGGAGCTCCTGCTCTTCCCATTCCCAATATCCAGGGCAGGATCCAGCAGTCCCACCAATCCCAAATCCTGGAGCTCCTGCTCTCCCCATTCTCAATATCCAGGGTAGGATCCAGCAGTCCCACCAATCCCAAATCCTGGAGCTCCTGCTCTCCCATTCCCAATATCCAGTGCAGGATCCAGCAGTCCCACCAATCCCAAATCCTGGAGCTCCTGCTCTCCCCATTCTCCAATATCCAGTGCAGGATCCAGCAGTGCTCCTTGTCACACCAATCCCACCACGATCTCAAATCCTGGAGCTCCTGCCGATGACAAACCCTTCCCTGCAGTTTCCCAGCTCGGGATTTCTCCGGCAGGTGGAGACCCAGCCGTGCAAGGGTTAACAGCCCATGGTCGGCAGGAATTACCCCGGGATCTGCACCCCCACAGGGAGGGATCGGGGCCGGCACATCCCGGGGAGCTCCCGTGGAATTCCCAGAGGGAAGGAGCGGGCGTTGGTCTGGGGCAGATCCCGGGGGTTTCTGCCCTGGAATGGGATCCGGGAGGAACGGGGAAGGCTGAGGAGAGGAGGAACCCTCGTCCCAAATTCCACAAGGAAGCAAAACCGAGGAGGGAGAAGCCCTGCTTAGTCCAGAGCACAAATTGGCGCAGGGATCAATAAATATAAATTTGCCAAGAGCACGGGCTGGAAATTAATAGGATTTGAACCACCAGAGAAGCCGGTTCTGAAAACCTCATGCCAGGCAAGAATCCCACCCGATTCCAGGATGGATTTACACCATTCCTGGTTCATGGGAGGACAAGGACAGGAGTGGACGAGGCGTTAATGGCCAGAAATCCGTGTGTACAAACATTAAAAACAGAGCAAACAGGAGGAGCTCGGATTCTTCATACCAAGCAAAATTCTGATTTAATTGGCATAACAGGCTCGTTGGGATAACTTCTGTCTGGAATATTAATATCCGAGTGGATATTGTGCGGGAAGGGCAGGCAAGGAGAAAAAGGAGGATCTCAAGAGCAGAGGTGCACGCTGAGCAGGGGACTGAGGGGGGAGGAGATATTTCATGAGAATTAAAGAGGGAGAAATGGGTGTTGCTTCAGCGGAGGCACCAGGAATTGGGTGGGAAGAGCCGTTTAAAAAAAAAAAAAAAAAAAAAACCCAGGATTTGGTGGTAATGAGGGATGTTATCCCCTCAGAAGATTTCCAGGGATCCTGGAAAATGCTGATGGTTTGGGAGGTGCTGGGGCTGCCTGGGCAGGACTGCTCTGACCAAAAGGTAAAACACAAAAAACATCAGAGGTAAAATGGGCAAAACCCCGAAGGTAAAATGGACAAAACCCCAACGGTAAAATAGGAAAAACTCCCAAAGGTAAACCAGAAAAAAACTCCAAAATTAAAACACACAAAATCCCAAAGGTAAAATGGACAAAACCCCCAAAAATAAAACACACAAAACCCCAAAGGTAAAATGGACAATTCCCCAAAGGTAAAATGGGAAAACCCCCCAAAGATAAAACAGGAAAAAACCCCCAAAATAAACCACACAAAATCCCAGAGGTAAAATGGACAAAAACCCCAAAGGTAGAATGGACAAAACCCTAAAGGTAAAACAGAAAAAAACCCAAAAATAAAATACACAAAATCCCAGAGATAAAATGGACAAAACCCCTAAAGACAAAATGGACAAAAATTCCAAAGACAAAAATGGACAAAACCCCCAAAGGTAAAATGGGAAAAACTCCCAAAGGTAAAACAGAAAAAAACCCAAAAATAAAATACACAAAATCCCAGAGATAAAATGGGCAAAACCCCAAAAGTAAAATGGACAAAACCCCAAAGGTAAAACACACAAAAACTCAAAGGTAAAATGGACAAAAAATCCAAAGGCAAAATGGACAAAACCCCTAAAGACAAAATGGGTAAAAATTGCAAAGGTAAAATGGACAAAAACCCCAAAATGGATAAAACCCCAAAATGGATAAAACCTCAATGGATAAAACCCCAATTCCAAAGATAAAAATGGACAAATCCCCCAAAGGTAAAATGGGAAAAACTACCAAAGGTAAAACACAAAAAAAAACAAAAATAAAACACAAAAAATCCCAGAGGTAAAATGGACAGAAACTACTGGAGATAAAACACACAAAAACTCAAAGGTAAAATGGACAAAAAATCCAAAGGTAATATGGGAAAAACTTGCAAAGGTAAAGCAGAAAAAAAACCCCAAAATAAAACATATAAAATCCCAGAGGTAAAATGGACAAAAACTCCAAAGGTAAAATGGGAAAACCACCCAAAAAATAAAACACAAAAAATCCCAGAGGTAAAATGGGCAAAACCCCTAAAGCTAAAACACACAAACCCCCAAATGTAATTCACAAAAAAACCCAAAGGAAAAAGAGACAAAAAACCCAAAGGTAAAATGGATGAAAACCCCAGAGGTAAACCAGACAAAACTCCCAAAGGTAAAATAGACAAAACCCCAAAAGATAAAAATAAAGATAAAAAATTTATCCAGGTTTAATTTTGCTCTGATAAAAAAAGGATTTTTTTTTTTTTTTTTAAGTTTTCTCCTTTTTTTTGGTCAAGTCTTTGTGCCCCTTCCTCACTTCTCGGGTCAGGAATATCCAAACAATATCCAAATAAACACTTTTTCCTGGACATTAAACCTTCAGCTCAGCTCAAGGAATTCCTTGTGCCATCACCACAGAGTGGAATCCTTCATCTTTAGGATCCTGGGAGGAAATTCCAAAAAAAACAGAAGGGAAAAGTTCAGGATGGGGTGATGGGACCCGAAAATCCCATATTTGCTGCAGAGGACATGGTGGGATTAAGGTGCTGAGGCCCACGGCCTCTCCCTTTATTCCAATAAAGTAAAAGGAATCCTCTGCCTCCTTTTTGGAGGAGAAAATCCTCTGCCTCCTTTTTGGAGGAGAAAATCCTCTACCTCCTTTTTGGAGGGCAAAAATCCTCTGCCTCCTTTTTGGAGGAGAAAAATCCTCTGCCTCCTTTTTGGAGGAGAAAATCCTCTGCCTCCTTTTTGGAGGGCAAAAATCCTCTGCCTCCTTTTTGGAGGAGAAAAATCCTCTGCCTCCTTTTTAGAGGACAAAAATCCTCTGCCTCCTTTTTGGAGGAGAAAATCCTCTACTCCTTTTGGAGGGCAAAAATCCTCTGCCTCCTTTTTGGAGGGCAAAAATCCTCTGCCTCCTTTTTGGAGGAGAAAATCCTCTGCCTCCTTTTTGGAGGCAAAATCCTCTGCCTCCTTTTGGAGGAGAAAATCCTCTGCCTCCTTTTTGGAGGAGAAAATCCTCTGCTTCCTTTTTGGAGGCAAAAATCCTCTGCCTCCTTTTTGGACACAAACTTCTGGTGTGCGTGGATTAATTTTCCTGACATTTCCCATTTTCCCAATTTTTTCAGGGATGCGTTTCCTGACCCGCCGCTCTTCCCGGTGCAGGGAGAGCAGGAGGTTTTGTGAGATGATGGCTCTGGGGGGAGTTTGTCAGTGCTGGAGACTCAGCTCTCCATGCCCGTGCTCCGGAATTAATTTGGGAATCACAGCTCTGTAAATCACGAGTTCATCCCCAACCCCGCGAACCCACCGGGCGTTATCCAGGTGAATCCATGACCAGCTTTGGATTCGGGGGCTGCTGCCTGGGGCTGGAGGGATGGGAAACATAAAATCCCAATTTCTCATTAATCACAGAGGCTGCTAATGAGCCGCGAACCTCCGGGAATGCAGAGGGGGGCGCGGAGCCCGAGCCCACCGCGCTGCTCGGGGGGAGCGGGAGGAGCGGCTTGGCCCAGAATTCCCCGTTAATTCGGAGAATTAAAACTCTCCTTTCAGAGCCAGCCAAAGGTGGGACCCGGAGGCCGTGCAGGTGCGGGAGGAGCTCTCCTGAGATCAGCTCCTGTTTTTCCCTGCATCCCCAGGAGCGGGGGATGCTTCTCCAGCTCTGCACGGAACATTTCACACCCCGAGGCAGAGGGAATTTGACGCCTTTCTCCCTTCAGGTCCAATTTAAAGCTGATCTCTGCTCACCCCCAGACCTATAAAAGTGGAGAACATTCGTTCCCAGATAAAACGAGGGCTCCTGGAGATGATCCTGGGGTGCTGAGCAGGGCCCTCACCCTGCTGGCCTGGCAGAGACGGGGACAGCGCGGGGTCTCCATCCCTGGCACTGTCCCCAAATCAGTGTCAGAACCCAGAACATTCCTCTGAGTGGCCTGGGTGAGCAGAGACCCTGGCACGGAGTCAAAAACACCTCTGCACTTCACCAGCCCATGGAAAAGATTACCAACCTTGTATGAAGAGTTACAAGACACTAGAATGTGAGTACAGTGATGGTTAACTTGGCACGGGGTGAAAATGTAGAATTTTAGGGGGTTTATAATGGGGGTTTAAGGGGCAAAGATGGAGAATTCTGGGAGTGTCCCTGGGCTTCTTATTTGTCTTTTAGCCTCCATCTTCTGCTGTGACCATGACACATTTTGATAGGTTTAGAGTAAAGGGAACTGTCTAATAAAGTAGATAGGTATTGGAAAATTATTGTAAATAAAGAATAGGTAGATTTTAGTATAAAGGATAAAGACCACCCATAGTCTGCTTTGTTTTGAGCTGCAGGACAGATCTGTGCAGGCCAGAGCCACAAAGTTCCAGATAAACAATAAACAAATCCTTGAACACGAGAAGGAAGAGATCTCGGGCTGTTCTTCTGCACCTGGCTGGGAAAAACCAGAGAATTTGAGCAATTCTCAGGTCACAACACCACACAAAACCCCGAGCAGTGCAGGATGTGACCAGAGGTGAATTTTGGGATGTGTCTGCATGCCTTAGTGCCCCAGCCAAATCATCCCTGTGATTATCAGAGACTCTGCAGCTCGTAAGGCTGCTGAAGCAACGAGCGTGCTAAATCTGGAGAGAAGAGAGTGGGGGAAAGACTGTGTGCAAAACGAGCTTCACTTTCCTGGTAAAGTTTAAAAATGGTTAAGAGAGACAATAAGGGACATAATAAATAAAGCATATAAATAAATTTAATATTAATTAATTGATTTTAATTAATTCAAATTAATTTAATAAATTAAATACAGCCGGGTGTAAGAGCACACCGATGTCTTGGAACTACTCCTTTTTATCCTGCTCTTCATGCATGGACTTAATTCACTTTTCCAGGAACTGCTCTGCATGGTCACTCCTTGGGTCTGTCAAGCATAATTCAACTTTTATTCGGTTCTTATTATTTTTTGATTCGGGCTTGGGTCTTTTTTTGCACAAGTGGTGAATGCTGAGAGTCCCTTGGGCCTCTTTTGGAAGTTGTTTTATCTATTCAGGCAGCTGAAACACTCTGCACCCACAGGTGCCCAGGGCCAGGCTGGACAGGGCTGGGATCACCCTGGGATGGTGCAAGGGGTCCCTGCCAGGCCAGGAGATAAAATTTAAGGTTATTTCCATCCCACCCCGAGCTGGGATCCTGAGGAATGTCAGGGAGGTGAGGGATTCTCCAGAGTGACCTGGGATGTTTTCCCTTGCAGCTCCTGCCCTCCAAGGCAGCCTGGGGAGCTCAGGCAGCTCCTGCCCCCCGGACCCTGTGCCTGCCCCAGAACAAACCCGAGCTGGGCAGGGGAATCAGAGCAGGAGCTCGTTTGCCACAGGCAAAGCAGAATTTATTTGGTTCCTGGCGTTCCCCAGGAGCTCAGTTCTTGTCTGAACCCTCTCAGAGCGAGCTCCTCATCAATTATCTCAGCCTGGAGCCCTGCAGGGAAGGCTTCACATCCTGCTGTCCCGCTCCTGCTCTCTAAATCCCCAAACTGGGAAAGCCCTTGTGACCCACCAGAGGTTCTGCTCTTCCTAGTGTGACCATTCCCTGTTTATTCCAAGAATTTGGCTGCTTCCTTATGAAAAAGCCAGTTAAAATCCCCTTGGCCCTTTCCACGGCCTCTCCTCACGTGCTGTTGCTGGGTGTCCCAGCCATCCCTGGACTGGTTCCAGTATGGGGATCCCTCCCTGGACTGGGGAGCCCAGCAAGGACAGATGTGAGCCCAGCGGGGACAGATGTGAGCCCAGCAAGGGGGACAGATGTTGAGCCCAGCAAGGGAAATGTTTGGAGCCCAGCAAGACAGTGTGAGCCCGCGGGACAGATGTGAGCCCAGAACGGACAGATGTGAGCCCAGCAGGGGACAGATGTGAGCCCAGAAGGACAGATGGAGCCCAGAACGGACAGATGTTGAGCCAGCAGGGGACAGATGTGAGCCAGAACGGCAGATTGAGCCCAGAAGGACAGATGTGAGCCCAGCCAGGGGACAGTTGTGAGCCCAGCAGGACAGATGCTGAGCCCAGAACGAGATTGAGCCCAGAACAGACTGATGTGAGCCCAGCAAGGGGACAGATGTGAGCCCAGCAGGGGACAGATGTGAGCCCAGAACAGACAGATGTGAGCCCAGCAAGGGGACAGATGTGAGCCCAGAAAGGACAGATGTGAGCCCAGCGGGACAGATGTGAGCCCAGAACAGACAGATGTGAGCCCAGCAAGGGACAGATGTGAGCCCAGAACGGACAGATGTGAGCCCAGAACGACAGATGTGAGCCCAGCAGCAGGGACAGGTGTGAGGCCAGCCCTGGGTCCATTCTCAGGGGGGTTGCTGACCCTTTTCCTCTCCCAGGAGGGGTTTGGGATTTGCCCAGGAGCCTCCTGCAGCTCGGCTTCACGCACGGCGGGCACAGCCCTGGAGCAGGGAACAGCTCCTGAGCTCGGGGCCACGGCTAAAGCCAGCCCAGCCACCGGCCCAAACTGCACACGGGCCAAGCTCTGCCACCCCCATAAACCCGGCAGGAATATTATTGGGGAAACGACAAAATCCCATAGTTATTATTATAAATAATAATATGAAATAATAGATATTATTAGCACATAAAAATAATAATATATAAGAATATCTATTATTATAATATATAAATAATAATATATAGTAAAATAGTAGAAATAAAATAATATATTATAATAATTTATAATTAATAATATATAATAAAATATAATAATAATAATAATAATAATAATAATAATAATATAATAATAATAATAATAATAATAATAATAATAATAATAATAATAATACCATAAAATTGGCCTCTGGGCCAGGTGTGCTGGGCAGTGCCACAGCTGCTCCAGGTGGCACCCAGGGATGTCCCCATGGTCCCTCCTTATTCCAGGGGCTCACACAGCTCCACAGAGCTGTTCCTTTCTCCTCGCAGGTTTTCCCAGCCTGGAAACCGAGCATGGAATGGTTCCACACCACGGAAGAGCAGCTGGGAAGAGTTAAAGTGTCCCAGGAGGAGGAGGAGGAGAAGCAGCTTTGATTCATTTCTGCACATTAAAAGTTTCTAATTACTCTGAGCCTTATCTGGGGGCTGGAGCAGATCCAGGGCTCTGCCTCTGTCCTTGGAGTGCTCAGCAGCTCCGGGTTTGGACAGGCCAGGAGGACACTGGAGGGAACAAAATCCATTTGCAGGTGGAGGAGGGACCTTCCAGAGCTCAGAGGGAGCTCCAGGGATGGGTGGGAGCGACAGCAAAACCCCCGAGGGACAGAGCTGACCCCCAGAACCCCCCGAGGGGCAGAGTTGACCCCCAGAACCCCAGAGGGACAGAGCTGACCCCCAGAACCCCTCGAGGGACAGAACTGACCCCCAGAACCCCCCGAGGGGCAGAGCTGACCCCCAGAACCCCCCGAGGGACAGAGCTGACCCCAGAACCCCCGGGGGACAGAGCTGACCCCAGAACCCCCCGAGGGGCAGAGCTGACCCCCAGAACCTCAGAGGGACAGAGCTGACCCCCAGAACCCCAGAGGGACAGAGCTGACCCCCAGAACCCCCGGGGGACAGAGCTGACCCCCAGAACCCCAGAGGGACAGAGCTGACCCCCAGAACCCCTCGAGGGACAGAACTGACCCCCAGAACCCCCGAGGGGCAGAGCTGACCCCCAGAACCTCAGAGGGACAGAGCTGACCCCCAGAACCCCCGAGGGACAGAGCTGACCCCCAGAACCCCCGGGGGACAGAGCTGACCCCCAGAACCCCAGAGGGACAGAACTGACCCCCAGAACCCCCCGAGGGACAGAGCTGACCCCCAGAACCCCCCGAGGGACAGAGCTGACCCCCAGAACCCTTCGAGGGACAGAGCTGACCCCAGAACCCTTCGAGGGACAGAGCTGACCCCCAGAACCCCAGAGGGACAGAACCGACCCCCAGAACCCCCGGGGGACAGAGCTGACCCCCAGAACCCCCGGGGGACAGAGCTGACCCCCAGAACCCCCGAGGGACAGAGCTGACCCCCAGAACCCCAGAGGGACAGAACCGACCCCCAGAACCCCCGGGGGACAGAGCTGACCCCCAGAACCCCGGGGGACAGAACTGACCCCCAGAACCCCCAGGGACACAGCTGACCCCCAGAACCTCCGAGGGACAGAGCTGACCCCCAGAACCCCCGGGGGACAGAACTGACCCCCAGAACCCCCGAGGGACAGAGCTGACCCCCAGAACCCCCCGAGAGACAGAGCTGACACAGCCACGGGCAGGGAACCCCCGAGGGGACCCCCGAGGCTCTGCACACCTGGATTCACCCAGGAGCAGCTGGGAGTCCCTCCAGGAGCTGGGATAACACAGCAAGGAGGGGACTGGGAGAACTGGGAGCACTGGGAGCACTGGGAGAAACTGGGAGCATTGGGGAGAACTGGGAGTACTGGGAGAGACTGGGAAACACTGGAGAGCACTGGAGAGCACTGGGAGCACTGGGAGCACTGGGAGGGCACTGGGAGGGCACTGGGAGAGACTGGGAGAGACTGGGAGCACTGGGAAGCACTGGGAGAGACTGGGAAGCACTGGGAGCACTGGGAGAGACTGGGAGAGACTGGGAGCACTGGGAAGCACTGGGAAGCACTGGGAGCACTGGGAGAGACTAGGAGAGACTGGGAGAGACTGGGAGAGACTGGGAGCACTGGGAGCACTGGGGAGAACTGGGAGCACTGGGGAGAACTGGGAGCACTGAGAAGCTCTGGGAAGCACTGGGGAGCATTGGGGAGAACTGGGGAGCACTGGGAAGAACTGGGAGTACTGGGAGCACTGGGAAGCACTGGGAACACTGGGGAGCACTGGGGAGCTCTGGGGAGCACTGGGAGAACTGGGGAGCACTGGGAAGGACTGGGAGAACTGGGGAGCACTGAGAAGGACTGGTAGCACTGGGAGCACTGGGGAGTGAAGGATCCCGCATCCAGGAATGTCCAAGGCTGTGGGATCAGGGCAGGGAGCGAAGGATCCCACACCCAGAAATATCCAAGGATGAGCCAAGGATCTCTCCCAGCATCCCGCAGCTCTGGAAGGCGGTCAGGAGGAGGAAAAACTGATATACAGAGCAAATTCCCGGGAAGGAGAACGCGGCGAGCAATGGAGATCCCGACAGAGCTGGAGCGGGAAGAACGCCGGAGGCTGCGGGGCTGGAGCTGGGAATTATCGCCGGCTGGAAAAGGCGATGAGAGCTGCTCCTGCCCTGCCGCGGAGACATTTCCCCCGGGGAATGGGCACGGGTGGAAAACCAGCGGCGAACCGCCGGGATTTGGGCAGCGGGAGGAGCCCCCCGTCCCCACCCCGAGCTGCCGGGCACAGCCAAGAGCAGCAAAATTCGCTGCTCTTCCTTCTCCGCGCACCCTTCCAGCCTCTCCCCGCGGCGATTCCCAGCCAGGAATGTGGATTCCAGCCACATCCCATCCTCCCGGCACGGAGGATGGAAGGGGAAGGAGCGTTCCCACCTCTTTTCCCTGCAGGAAAAGGCTTTTCCTGCTGCACGCCCGGCGGGAGCTGCAGGTGATGCTCCGGCAGCCAGGACGGGCTCAGCAAACCCATCCAAGGATTAATCCGAGGAAAGGAGCCAAGTGTGGGAGTTGGAAAACCTCCCACTCCGACACGCACTCCCACATGTTTGCTGCCGAGCTGGCTGGGTTCAGCCAGGGACAACATTTCAGGGAAATTCGAAGTGAGTAAATCCTCACCGTGCTGAGTCCCGGAGGGGCAGGACACGGATCCTGCTCGGAGGGGAACAGGGGCGAATTTTGGATGCTCAGAGCAGCAAAAAAGCGGCACAGGAACGTGCCTGGCTCTCCCAAAGGATCCTCGTAAAATCATGGAATGTCCTGAGCTGGAAGGGACCTACAAGGATTGAGTCCAACCCCTGGCCCTGCACAGCCCCAAAATTCCCACCCTGTGCCCATTCCCTGGGCAGTGCCAGCACCCTCTGGCACCCTCTTGCCCTGATACCCAACCTGAACCTCAGCCCTTCCCTGGGCTCCTGTCCTGGTCACAGGGAGCTGCCCCTCCTGGAGAAGCCAGCGATCACTTTCCCAAAGGAGTTTATCACCTAAAAACGCAGTTTTAAAACCATCTTTTCCAAAAGTGACACCCCTGGAGTTTTCATCATACTGATAAATATTTTGGTTCCAGCCTTCCAGCTGTGTGGCTCCTACGAGAAAACAACGTTTGTCCTTCAGCTTGGGGTCAGGGAGGAGCTCGTGGCAAAGCCCAGGATCCCAAACGTGCCCCGAGGGGGCTGAGTGGGGCCAGGACGGGAATTTTGGGAAGTTTTTGGATCAGGGATGTTGGAGATGTCCCCGTGCGCTGCCATCAGGTTCTGCTGAAGAACTTCTGCGGTTTTCTGGTGCTTTTTTTGACCCTGGATTTCCTCTGCCTCCTCCAGCAGCAAGTTCCTCTCTGTCCCTTGGAATCCCGGAATCCTGGAATCCCAGAATGGTTTGGGTTGGAAGGACCTGAAGGATCATCTCATCCCGCCCCCCTTCCACTATCCCGGGGTGCTCCAAGCCCCCTCCTTGGATATTTCCAGGGATGGATCAGCCTCAGCTTCCCTGGGAAATCCATTCCAGCCCCTCACCACCCTCACAGGGAAGAATTTCCTCCCCAAATCCCCCTAACCCTCCTCTCCCTTCCCTGCTGTGAGCATCCCTTCCTCTCCTCACCTTTAAATTTCTCTCCACCTGAATTTGAGCGCACACTCAAAAAAATGTGGAATTCTGTGGAATTTTGGGGGAAGGGCAGCTCCGCTTCACCCCGTGGCGGTGCCAGAAACCTCAGCCACATCCCCCCTGCTCCCCCCTCCTCTCCCAGCTGGAATTTGGGGCCGTTTGGCTCCTCAGGCAGCTGCTCCAGCCCCTGCACTTCCCAGGAAGAGCCGGCACCGGCACGGACAGGGGGAATTTTCCACCTGAAGGAGCAGATCCGACGCTTTGGGCGAGACACGGGAGTCATTAATTACAGGAGAGGCAAATTATTTCCAGGCTGGCAGCCCTGGCAGCTGGGATGGGAGCAGCCCGAGCCCCCCGGGCCGGCGGGGATTTGCAGCCTCCTAAGTCCGGCTCAGGACTCCACGCTTAAGGAGGTGGGGTTTGGGTTTTTTCTCTCATTTTTAAGCCAGATTTCACAGCCCAAATTTGTCCCAAAAATTTGCTTTGCGTTGGGATTTCACAGGAGTTATCCGTGGCCAGGGCTGAGTCCTGGGAAAATGGGAGGGGAGAGGAGAGAAGGGAGGAGAGAGGAGGGAGGAGAGAGGAGAAGGAAAGAGGAAATGAAGGGAAATGGGATGGGAAAAAAAGGGAAAGGAAAGGAAAGGAAAGGAAAGGAAAAAGGAAAGGAAAGGAAAGGAAAGGAAAGGAAAGGAAAGGAAAGGAAAGGAAAGGAAAGGAAAGGAAAGGAAAGGAAAGGAAAGGAAAGGAAAGGAAAGGAAAGGAAAGGAAAGGAAAGGAAAGGAAAGGAAAGGAAAGGAAAGGAAAGGAGAAAGGAAGAAGGAGAAGAAGAAAAAGAAGAAGAAAAAGAAGAAGAAGGAGGAGAAGAAGGAGAAGGAGAAGAAAAAGGAGAAGACTATGCCCTAAACCCTCCATCTTGTTACATATATATATTATTATAACCCACCACCTTAAATTCTGATTTTTTTCACCCTGTGTTATAACACACTTCTGTTCAGCTCCACCCTCACACTCTCAGTGCTCTCACTCGGGTTTGGGAGCCTTTTCCATGCCCTCAGGTCAGATGCAGTGAATTTTTGAGGATCATTTTCCATCAGCACAAACATCCTCTGTGTGCAGGCTTCCCACACCCCTTGGGCAGTCAGCCTCGGAGGGGGCTGCACCCAACGTGGGCCACGAGTTTTTCAGACAATTTAAACTTTGGTCCATTTGCACAGCAGGGGTTAATCCTCCAATTACGCTGCCAGGGCTCCTGCAAACAGAACTCAACCCACAGGGCCCTTAAAAATCCTCAATCCCTTAAAAAAATCACCTTTCTCTAGGTCAGGGATGTGAGAGTTCACTCCAAATGTGCCAATCCTCACGTGAAATTTGGCTGCTCCATCCCTGGATGTTCCCAAAGCCAGGTTGGAGCAGCCTGGGGAATGGGAGGGGATGAGATTTAAGGTCCTTTCCCACCCAGATTCTGGGATTCTGTGGGTTTTGAGTGATCCCAAAGTTCACATCACCCCTGCCCTGCTGATTTCCAGGGGTGATTTAACAAACACAGACACCCAGGGCAAAAAAATGGCTTCATTTTTCTGTGAATTTAGAGGCAACAAGCAAAGGTAAACAAGGAAATGATTATTACAATACAAGAGAAAGGAGAGGGACTGAGGAAAATACTGAGGTCTTCTTGGGCTACCTAAAAAACAAGAAAAAAATGGAGAGAATATATTTATTGAAGGGTTTTCAGGTAAATTTTGGGCAGGCAAATCCCATTTGGGCTACACCCAAAAATGGGTGATGGGTCATGGGATTTCATACTTTTATAAGTTTGGTCCATTTGGATATTGGGGGTTGATCTCCCAATATTTACTTGGGGTAAATAAAAGTTATTTACCCCAAGTTTGCTCTCCCCAAGTCACTTTTTTTTTGCATTTATTGAGCCAGTGAGGTATCCTTGACTGCCAGGCCTGGAGAGGAATTTATGTATGACCAAAATGGGAGAGCAGGAACTGGCACTGTGCATGGAGTTCAGAGTTATACACTAAAAAATCTGCAGGATTACGAATACATGAGAAATATAAAAGCTCAAATCCTAAAGCATCATTCCATCACCAATTTCCTGACCACTCCAGCATCCCCCACAGCCTGCAGCTCTGGGGAGCCCCATTGCACAGCCAGGACCTGGAGAACCTTCCCAGCCACTGGGAAAATCCCCAAATCCACCCCAAAAGTGGGTCCAGCTTTTACAGTCCCAAATCAGCCAGGGGAAGTGACTTTGATGTTATTTTTAGCACAGAAACTCCTCGACCCAGACCTTGGCTGAGAGGGTTTTCCCCTAAAATCCTCTCCAAACAATCCTCTGCTCATGGCAGATGGGAAAATTGCTTAAAATTATATTTTTCTTGTGGACACGAGGTTATGAAAACCCAGCAGAAGCGTCTTTGTTATCTATTTTTAGCTAATTAACACTGATGATGTTAATGACGTCATTATTCTGTAACTCAGCTCTGGCCCCAGCACATCACACCCCACGCAGAGGCAGCGTTGGGGTGGGATAGGAAAGGAATCAAACACACACACAGATGCGTCAGGACACAAAAGAAAGAAGAGTTTATTTCGATTTTGGTATTTATAAATCTCTGGGCAATGATCAGG
Organism: Sitta carolinensis; assembly: GCA_032173965.1. Lineage (NCBI taxonomy): Eukaryota > Metazoa > Chordata > Aves > Passeriformes > Sittidae > Sitta > Sitta carolinensis. Next base: position 2,869,722 of record CM063305.1, read on the forward strand.
TGTTGGACAAGGAGGTTTCCCCCTCTCTAACCCCCCTGGTCAAACTAGAAGTCCATTCAATGATCTATTTCACAGAAGAATGTATAAAAACAGTTCTTGTTTATCTTATTCTTGAGAATCTGACTGCAGTTATGTAAACTTTCAGAAGTTTTGGATCTCGGAGGAAATTTGGATTCGCCTCTGAGCTTCCACGTTTTTCCTCGAGGAATAATCAATAAAAATCCCCACCCAAATCTCTTCCCGCAGAGATTCCAGCAGCCATTAGAGGTTCCCACCCTGCAGTTTCCAGGTTTGGATATCAGCTGTGGCCCCTCTCAGCCCATCCTGCACCCCTCAGGGCTGGGTTTGGGGGGCACAGCTCCAGTCTGGGGGTGGACAAAGAGCTGCCCCCCCCCCGGCCATGGGGTGATTGCCCAGCCCCAGAGGAATCCCCAGCCCTGGGGGCTTTTAAAAGCCACCTGGAAGTGGCTCTTGGGGACAGGGGTCAGTGGTGGCCCTGGCAGCACTGGGTGGGTTCGAGGGCTTTTCCAACCTCGGGGATCCCAGGATTGAGCCAAAGGGTCTGCAAGGCTCGGGTTTGAGGGGTGCTCAGGTCATTGAGCCTGCACAGGGACGGGGGGACAGGAGGACAGAGAGGGGACAGAGGGACAGGGACAGAGGGACAGGGGGAAAGGGGACAGAAGGACAGGGACAGAGGGAGAGGACAGGGATAGGGGGACGGGGGACAGAGGGAGAGAGGGAAAGGGGGACAGGGACAGGGGGAGAGGGGACAGGGGAGAGAGGGACAGGGGGACAGGGGACAGAGGGACAGGGGGACAGAGGGACAGGGGGACAGGGGGACAGGGGGACAGAGGGACAGGGGGACAGGGGGACAGAGGGAGAGAGACAGAGGGACAGGGGGACAGGGGGACAGGGGGACAGGGACAGAGGGACAGAGGGACAGAGGGACAGGGGGACAGGGACAGAGGGACAGGGACAGAGGGACAGGGGGACAGGGGGACAGGGACAGGGGGACAGAGACAGAGGGACAGGGTGACATGGGGACATGGGGACAGGGACAGAGGAACAGGGGGACACGGGGATAGAGGGACAGGGGGTCAGGGGGACAGGGACAGAAGGACACAGGGACAGATGGACATGGGGGACCCAGGGACACGAGGACACAGGGAAAGGGGACACAGGGACACGGGGATGGCCCTGGGAAAGGTGACAGAGGGACAGAGGGACATGGGGACAGAGGGACACAGGGAAAGGGGACGGGGGGACACGGGGATGGCCCTGGGAGCTGCTCCAGGAGCCCGGCCGGGCTCTGTCCTCTCCCTGCCCCTCATCCTCACACCTTGGCACGGAGCTGCTCGGATTTGTCTCTAAAAATTGTCCTCACCCAAGGACTTTTAACCTCTAAATGCAGCGACAGGAGGGGAATGAGAACAAAACCTCACTGGGAGCAGGGGGAGCTCAGCCCGGCGTCCCTGCGGGGTCACTCCGTCCTTCAGCCTCCATCCAGCAGCAATTCCTGAGCTCCCAGAGCCCCTCCTGCAGCAATTCCTGAGCTCCCAGAGCCCCTCCTGCAGCAATTCCTGATCCATGAGCCCCTCCAGCAGCAATTCCTGAGCTCCCAGAGCCCCTCCTGCAGCAATTCCTGAGCTCCCAGAGCCCCTCCAGCAGCAATTCCTGAGCTCCCAGAGCCCCTCCAGCAGCAATTCCTGAGCTCCCAGAGCCCCTCCAGCAGCAATTCCTGAGCTCCCAGAGCCCCTCCAGCAGCAATTCCTGAGCTCCCAGAGCCCCTCCAGCAGCATTTCCTGAGCTCCCAGAGCCCCTCCTGCAGCAATTCCTGAGCTCCCAGAGCCCCTCCAGCAGCAATTCCTGAGCTCCCAGAGCCCCTCCAGCAGCAATTCCTGAGCTCCCAGAGCCCCTCCAGCAGCAATTCCTGAGCTCCCAGAGCCCCTCCTGCAGCAATTCCTGATCCATGAGCCCCTCCAGCAGCAATTCCTGAGCTCCCAGAGCCCCTCCAGCAGCAATTCCTGAGCTCCCAGAGCCCCTCCAGCAGCATTTCCTGAGCTCCCAGAGCCCCTCCTGAGCTCCCAGAGCCCCTCCAGCAGCAATTCCTGATCCATGAGCCCCTCCAGCAGCAATTCCTGATCCATGAGCCCCTCCTGCAGCAATTCCTGATCCATGAGCCCCTCCTGCAGCAATTCCTGAGCTCCCAGAGCCCCTCCTGCAGCAATTCCTGAGCTCCCAGAGCCCCTCCTGCAGCAATTCCTGATCCATGAGCCCCTTCAGCAGCAATTTCTGAACTCCCAGAGCCCCTCCTGCAGCAATTCCTGATCCATGAGCCCCTTCAGCAGCAATTTCTGAACTCCCAGAGCCCCTCCAGCAGCAATTCCTGCTCCATTTCCCCCTCCCCACCTCCCATTTTCCCCTCCCCAACTCCCATTTCCCCCTCCTGAGCTCCCATTTTCCCCTCCCCACCTCCCATTTTCCCCTCCCCAACTCCCATTTCCCCTCTCCCACCTCCCATTTTCCCCTCCCCAACTCCCATTTCCCCCTCCCCACCTCCCATTTCCCCTCCCCACCTCCCATTTCCCCCTCCCCACCTCCCATTTCTCCTCTCCCAGTTCCCATTTTCCCCTCCTGAGGTCCCATTTTCCCCTCCCCAGTTCCCATTTTCCCCTCCCCAGTTCCCATTTTCCCCTCCCCAGTTCCCATTTTCCCCTCCCCAGTTCCCATTTTCCGCTCCCCAGCTCCCATTTCCCCCTCCTGATCTCCCATTTCCCCTTCCCTGCTCCAGCCCCTCGATCTCCCGGGATCTCCTGCTCCAGCCCCATCCCTGCCCCGCTCCAACAGCTGCTCCAGATGTTCCTCCAGAGCCCCTGCAGCACATCTGTGACAGCAGAGGACACGGAATCCTGGCTCCCAGGGCGCCTTTAAATGCTCCCCCATGGCAGAGCCGAGGATTTCGCTCATTTAGCTGCTCCCTTTCATTTCCTTTTAACCAGCTTCCTCTTTTTATGTCGTTTCAAGACGTTTGCAAATTCCTGCTGCAGTCAACTTTTCTTGGCTCCTTCCCCTCCCAAGGATGTTGGATTTGAGTACATTAGACTCAGTGTATAAATATATATATTTATAGGAAAAAAAAAAAAAAAAAAAGAAAGAAGCATCTCTTTGATAGTGAAATATTGATCCAGGCCTTGTTTATTACCTGGAATAAATCAAAAGTTACTTCTCCCTGTAAGGACTTTCCCCAGCTGCCTCACCAGTTGTCATTTACAGTGTTTAAAACTCATTTTCTGCCCCCCCAGAAGCTGCTCCAGCCTCAAATTTCACCCAGTTGTTCAAGGCATTTTCCCTGGAATAATGAAAATCTCATTTTCGGAGCTGAGGACGGCAAACCTGGATCTATAAACCATCGATGTTTCATGGATTAAACCAAGTTTAACCAAGAATTTCACTTAGGACACACTCAGGGAATAACCAGGAGTTCCTGGGGCTGGAGTTACTTCTAAACAAGGTTTGGAATTGTGCTCTGAAGTGTGAGAGTTACCAAGGATAAAGTTCTGCTGCATTTATCTTTTTTTTTTTTTTTTTTCCCTCTGTTAATTTTCCTGCCAGCTTTTCAAAGCCCATTTTCTTTTGGCCTGGGTTTCTTCCTCCGTTTGTTTGTAGCTATTTCCATGCTCTGTTTTGACATCCAATGTGCTCATATCAAATGCACCATTAATTGGGATGGATTTCACTCCTCGGCGAAACTGAAACCCACCAGGATCAATACCTGCATTAATTGCAATATTTTGGACACCAAATATCCTCAAACCCAGTGCTCGAATTGGGGAGGGGCCACGGGGGGCGGGGTGGGGGGGTGTGTGTGGTTTGGAGCCATCAAAGTTCCGGGGGTTTTGTCCCATCAGGGAAAAAAATCTCCACGAGCCTCAGGGAGCAAATTTCCAGCCAGGATTTGGAGGCAGCTGCGAGCCAGGAGCTGATAAAAGTCACCGAGCTCACCCGGAGTGGATTAGAAATGGCCATTCAGGGCTTGGCCAGCAGCCCCGAGGCTGCTCCCAGCTCCTGCTGGGTGCGGGGGGCATCCTGGGGAAAGCTCCCCTGGGAATTTCACATTTACCTGAGCGGCTTCAGGGAGTCACTCCAACGCTCAGGACTTTTCTTCCCCAGCCCTCGGGGTTTTTTGCCACCGGATTCTGCTCCTCCACACTCCACGCAGCTCTGCCTGGATTTTTTTGCCGAGGCGCTTGGGTGCCGTGGTTGAGTAAGCCCTTAATGCTCTTAGAAATGCAGCAGTCGGAGGAGATAAAGGTTATCTGATACTCCAGTGACCTCCGAGCCCTCTCTGGTCACCGTGCCTGGGAGCAGCACCATCCATCACTCGGTGCCACAGCCTTAGAGCATCCCCTGAGCTCCCGCTCACCCAGCACTGCCCTGCCCTGCCCCAGGGGCAGCAGATCTGGGGACAAACCTCGGCTGTAGCCGGGCTGGTTATTCCTGCACCCACCCAAGCCACCGCAGTGCCGAGCGTGAGGTCTGGGAGTCACAGAAATAAACGTGCTGGGAAGCTGAGAGGGAGGTGAGGGAGGGAGGGTGGGAGGTGTGGGGGTTTGTTGTCACTTCAGGGGCGGCCGGGAGTCAGGTTGGACCCCCAGCACGCAGCCCTGCTGATTTTGGGGCTCTGCACTCCCCCCTGCTCCTGCCTGCTCTGCTGCTGCCAGCCAGCAGCGAGTCCTGCGGGCTGGAAATGGGTTCGGGGGAGATGAGAGCCCCTAAATGAGGAATCCCCGAGCAGAAGCATCAGGTTCTGGCTCCTGACTCACAGCAACGTGACTCAGGAGGAGCTACCGAACCTCAACAGAAGCAAATCAAGGACAAGATATTTCTGTACAGAATAATTGTGTAAAATCAGCTCGGCTGCGAGTTCAGGAGTTCGAGAAGAGCCCAGCCCCGCAAACTGCCAGGCACGGTGCAAAGTGGACTTGGGAGGAGAGGGGGTGAGAGTAAAACACCAAAACCTCTTCCTGGCAGCTCCAGCGAGCTGTGAAAAGCAGCCAAAAGCCCAGAGGGAATCGCACTCTCTGCCCCCCGGGGCTGCGGGGAAGTCCAGGCTCCCTGCTCGGATGAGAGGGATCGAAATTCCAGGAGGCTCCCCAGTGAGGAGCCGGGAATTAGGGACAGGAACCGCCCCCGCGGCAGCACGGTGGGACACAGCTCGGAGCAGCTCCACGTCCCACACACTCCTGGGAGCACGGAGAGCAGCAGGGAGAAGCGGGGAGGCCGCTCTTGGCTCGGCTTTAGGTGGGATCTGGGAATTCAGGTCGCTGGATGCTGCCGAAGAGCAGCCCCGGCTCAGATCGGGGGAATCCAGGACCGAGGAGTGACACCAGACAGGAGCAAACACTCAAACGCAGCGTGGGGCTAATGAAGGGCTTTTTGAAGAGCAAAATCAGCCAAGGTATAAAAACAAACAGGGCTGAGCACGTCAGAGAGGCAGCGGGAACGCTCGAGGACCTCGGAGCGCCAGAGGTTCAAGGAAGCGATTCTGGGCGCCGAGGATCTCCCAGGGATGCTGGAAGCCTCTGTTCCTTCCGGCTCCCACAGCTTCCCTGGAGATTTCTGTGCCTTCGCAGAGCCTCCAGGGAGATGCCATCCACGCCTGGGGTGGCAGCAAACATGGTTGTTTAAAGGCAAATATGTTATGGAGCCCGTCTGCTGACTTGGAAGGATTCGTTCCATCTTCCAAGCTCAATCCCTGAGACGGCAGCCGCTGGAAGGATGCAAAGGGAAGGCAGGAGCTTCTGGCCTGAGCCTAAAAGTCAGGAGATGGGTGGCAAGGCAACAGATAATTAAATTCAGATAATCAGAGGGCAAATTCTCCGATCAAACAGACACGATTTTTGAGATCCGGGGGAGCAGAGGGGGAAGATCACACCTGGCATTGCCCAGGGATTTGGGGAACAGTTTTAGCTCCACATCCCAGCTGGGCCTGGGTGGAGAATGAACCTCGGGGTGGCTTATCCTTCCCCTGAGGCACCAATGTCAGCTGCAGCCAGGACGGGGCTGGGATGGTGCCACGGGTGCCCAGGAGGCCACGGAGACCTGGTGGCCACAGCCCAGGGGTGCTGTCCCTGCAGGAAAACCCCCCCAGGTGTATCCCCACACCTGGCACAGCCCTTCCCACCTGGCTGAGGGATGCTCCAGACCCGCGGGAGCGTCTGGAGGGCTCCCGAGAGCACGGAGGTGACACGGCTTTGACTCCTGCAGTCTCCCCGCGCTGTCACACCGAGAGAGAGCCAGAGACACTGCGGGGGCTCGGGGAATGGGAGCTGAGGGGCTCCATCGTCCCCGGGCACGGCAGAGCGGATCCGTGCAGGGCAGCTCCCGTTCCCGGGGGCTCCGGGACGCCTCGGCAGAGCCGGCTGCGTGACACCGGCTCCCCCGGCTCGTTACCGCTCCTTGCCAGATGCTCCGGGGCTGAATCACAGCGATCTGTTGTGGCGAGCGTCGCCTTGGCACCTGCTGCACGCTGAACACCTCCTCTCCTTCCTCTCCTTCCTCTCCCTCCTCTTCCTCCTCTCCTCTGCTCGCACTGCCCTGCCCGAGCCACGGGCAGTGAGCACCCACGGGGGTCGGGGAGCGCCGCGCCCACGGGGGTCCTGCAGGGCACAGCGAAAGGGTTAAAAGGCGAGCCCGCAGCCCCCCGGGCGTGGCAGCGAGAGGGGACAGGCTGGGGGGGCTCCGGGAGGGGCTCCGAGCTCGGGCACAGCCCGGGGGGGACGCGGCCCCCTCGAACCCTGCTGGAGCACGGACAGCCCGGGCAGGCTGGGGGGGGGGGTCACAAAAAAATCCCCAGGAGAGCCAGTGCAACCCAAGACCCGCCTTTTTTTTCCCGAGGAAAATCCCCCCCCCAGTGCTGCGGGAGGCGCCAGGAGCCACCCACACCCCCCCAGGCCGGAGCCAGCCCGGCCCCCATCCCACGGGACCCTCTCCAGCTTCCCCGCCCTGGATTCCCTCAGCCTCCCTCGCATCCCGGGGCTTCCAGAGCCCTTCTCCAACCGGAGCAGGGGCGGAAAGCCTGGGAAGAGCCTCCCGCGGCCTCACCTGGCCCCTCCTGCCCCCAGGTTTGTGCCGTGGCAGCGGCAGCGTCACCTGCGGGGCCGGAGCCGCGGGATGGAGCTGGAGGCAGCGCGGGGAGCGGCTGTGACCGGCACCAAGCTGTTCCTCCCACGGGCGCTTCCCACGGGGATTGTGACTAAGGGAGCCATCCCTGGCACAGCTCTGGAGCAGGAGCCTCGCAGCAGCTCCTCAGAAAGGCACGTGAGGGGTCGGGGCCCGCCGTGGGGAAGGGCTGCACACGAACGCTCCGGCAAAAAGGGGTTAATTCCCCTTGGGGAAAGGAGCTGTGAAGGTTTCCCCGGAGCCCTGGAATCCTCCCGGAGCTGGGAACGCCTGGGTTGGCGTGAGCTCGGGGGGAATCATCTGCTGGATGAGAGCACGGCTGGGTGAGGGTGGATAAAGGAGTTGCCTGGGAGATGCCAGGGGACAGCCAGGAGCGGACATCGACTTTTAGGGAGTGGAACAGAACGGGCTGAACCCCGATCGGGGCCCGGCTGCGAGGAGCGTTCCTGGGACTGCGGGGTACGAGCTGCAGGGGCAGCGACGGGCTGGGCCACACTGGGGAGCACAGGTGACACCGGCACGGTGACACCCGGAATAGGTGACAGCTCAGTACAGGTGACACCCAGCACAGGTGACACCCGGCACAGGTGACACCCGGCTCGGGTGACACCCGGCACAGGTGACACCCGGCTCGGGTGACACCCGTCACGGGTGACACCCGGCATGGGTGACAGCTCAGTACAGGTGACAGCCGGCACAGGTGACACCGGCACAGGTGACACCCGGCATGGATGACAGCTCGGCACAGGTGACACCCAGCACAGGTGACACCCGGAATGGGTGACACCCGGCACGGTGACTTCGAGCATGGTGACTTCCGAGCATGGGTGACATCCCAGCACAGGTGACACCCGGCACAGGTGACACCCGGCACAGGTGACATCCTAGCACGGATTACATCCCATCACAGGTGACACCCCATCACAGGTGACACCCCAGCACGGGTGACACCCCAGCACGGGTGACACCCCAGCATCTCTGTCTGCTCCGGCCCCTCTCACCCTGCCAAGGGCACCGTGCTCCATCCGCCCAGCCGGGCGCTGCCTGGGGGCGGCCCCGCAGAGTGACCCGGCCCGGCCCGGGGACACCGCGACCCCCGAGGGGACCCGAGCTGGCGGCGCCGGCCGATACCGTGCGGCGGGACCGGCCCCGCTGCCGGGCCCAGCCCGGCGAGACCCCCTGGCAATGCGGGACCGGGGATGGGGACGGCACCCTGAGGCATCGCCGGACCGGGGCGGGATGGAGACCGAGGGGATCACGGGGACCGAGTGGGATCACGGAGATCAAGGGGGTCCCGGGGACCGAGAGGGTCACGGGAACCGAGGGGGTCACAAGAACCGAGGGGGTCCCGGGGACCGAGGGGGATCACGGGGACTGACGGGGTCATGGGGACTGAGGGGATCACAGGGACCGAGGGGGTCCAGGCATCGAGGGGATCACGGGGACCGAGGGGTCCAGGCACCGAGGGATTCTCGGTGACCGAGGGTATCCCGGGGACAGAGAGGGTCCCGGGGACCGAGGGGATCACGGGTATCCCGGGGACAAAGGGGATCACAGGGACCGAGGGGGTCCCGGGGACCGAGGGGGTCCAGGCACCGAAGGGATCCCGGGGACAGAGGGGATCCCGGAGATCCCGGGGACCGAGGGGATCACAGGGACCGAGGGGGATCACGGGGACCGAGGGTGTCACAGAGACTGAGGGGATCCCGGAGATCACGGGGACTGAGGGGATCACAGGGACCGAGGGGGTCCAGGCATCGAGGGATCACGGAGACGAGGGGTCCAGGCACCGAGGGGTTCTCGGTGACCGAGGGGGTCCAGCACGGGGGTTTCGGACCGAGGGGTCCGGGGACCGAGGGGATCACGGGTATCCCGGGGACCGAGGGGATCACAGGGACCGAGGGGATCACAGGGACCGAGGGGGTCCCGGGGACCGAGGGGATCACGGGTATCCCGGGGACAAAGGGGATCACAGGGACCGAGGGGGTCCCGTGGACTGAGGAGGTCCAGGCACCGAAGGGATCCCGGGGACAGAGGGATCCGGAGATCCCGGGGACCGACGGGTCCGTGACCGGGGGGGTCCAGGTGACCGAGGGTGTCCCGGTGACCGAGGGTGTCCGGTGACCAGGGTGTCCGGTGACCGGGGGGGTCCCGGTGACAGGGGGGGTCCCGGTGACAGGGGGGTCCCGGGTGTCCCGGTGACCGGGTGTCCCGGTGACCGGGGGTCCGGGTGTCCCGGGGACCGGGGGGTCCCGGCGCTCCCCCGCCGCCGCCCCGCGCGCACCTGCCTCCCGCGGGGAGCCGCGCATGCGGCGCGCACCACCGCGCCTCCGGGCGCGGGGGGGGCCGGCGGCCGGAGCGGGGCGTGTTTACACGGGGGCTGAGGGGGGCGGCATCGGCGCGGCCCCCCCCCTCCCCACCGCCTATTCCCTCCCCCCCCCCCCCCACGGCACGAATGGTCTCTTCCTCGCGCTCTATTTAATCCCCGCCGCTGCCGCACCGCCGGCTCCAGAGCGGAGGGAGCAGCGCCCGCCGCCCGCGCTGCGGCTCGGTCGCGCCGGCCCCGCGGGCTCCCGCCGCCACCATGCAGCCCCCCGCGCTCGGCATCCTCCTGCTCCTCGCCTGCTTCGGCAGCGCCCGCGGCAACCTCTCCCGCGACGGTGAGTGGCGGCACGGAGAGCGAGCGGGAGGGCGGGAGAGCATCCCCCCATCTCCATCCCCGCCGCCATGGCCGGGGATGCGGGGAAGCGAGCGACAGGTGCGGAGCCAGCCGGGGCCGTTATGTGGGTCAGGCAGGTGCCGCCCGCCCCGCCCCGCCCCGCCCGGCCCTCGGGACCCGCCCCGCCGCCGGTACGGGTGCGGCTCCCGCGGCCCCGGGCGGCCGGCGGGGCTCAAGGTCACGGCGGCGCCGGTGCTGCCCGTCGTGTCCCCCCATGGCCGCGCACCGCCCGGGGCGGGGCCGGGGCCGGGGCGGCGGAAGGTTCCAGACAGGCCCCGGCGGGCGGCGGCGGCGCTCGACCCCTCCCGGCGCTGCCCGCGGATGGGGGGGGGAAGGATGGAGAGTCCCCCGGTGCGGCGGAGCCGCCCCGCCGGGAGGGTACCGGGGCTGGGCGGTGACACACCGAGCGGGGACGGACCCCGCGGAGGGGCGGGTGGAGCCCCCCGGGGGAGCGGCGGTGAAAGCCCCGCTGGGGCTGGGGCGGCTCCCCGGGATGGGCGGGGGGCTCGGCGGCGGCGGCCGCTCCCCGTCCCGCCGGGATGCTGCCGGGATGTGCGGGGCGCGGCGGAGCCCCCGGCTCGCCAGACAAAGGGGGTTCACGGCCGGCGACAGGCGCGGAGCGGGTGGGATTTCTGTCGGTTCTCACCGGTGGCAGCTCCACGTCCTCCCCCCCTCCCCCGTCGCTGCGGGTCCCTGCGGGGTGACCGGCGGTGGGTCGAACCCGCCATCGCTGTCTGGCTGCCGGCGGCTCCGTTTGCCGTGTCGCGGAGTCGTCTGTCGTGACAGAATCGATGCTGCTGCGTGTGTTTGGGTGGGGAGGCGCAGCAGCGAGCCAGCGGCTGGGCTGGACCCGCCGTGTTGTGGTGTGGGGGTGCTGGGGGCGGCTCCGGGCTCCAGCCACATCCCTGCGGCCCCTCGGGGGCAGGGAGGGGATTCTGGAAGGGGCTCGAGGGTCCCGAGGGCTGCGCGGGTGGGAGTGTGGCACGGCGGGGACGGGGCTGAGCCCGCAGCCCCCACGGCTCCCCCGCACCCATCTCTGGTGCTGTCACAGGCTCTGGGGGCTGGTGGCTGTGTTCCCATCCACGAATCCCGGGATTTGTTCTGGGTTTGGCCCCGGTCCTCCCACGGGCACCCGAAAGAGTCACTCGGGTGTGGGTGATGCTCAGCCCCACGGCGTGGGGACGTCCTGGCAGCCCCGGTGTAGGGCTGAGGATGGCTGAGCAGCCCGGGAGGGGAGGTGGCCGTGACCTGGAGCTGTCCTGGGACAGGACACAGCCCGGATGATGACACTGCAAGATTTCCCCCTGGGCTGGCCTCAGCTGTGGCCCAGCCCTGGCCACCAGCGCCAGGGTCCAGCACAGCTGGACGAACAGACCCCCCAAAAAAGGAGCAGAGGAGATGGCTGCCTGGGAGATGCTTGGAAAGAAGTTGTTGTTGTGTTTTCATGGTTGGTGCCTCATCCTGGAGTCCCTGAGCCATCCCAGTGTGGCTCGGGGGACATCCCTCCCTGGCACCTGTCGTGGGGTGGGATGGACTCTCCTCCTTGGAGAACATTCCTCCCGTGCCATGGGTGGCTCCACTACAGCCATGGCAGGGTCTGGAGGAAGCCCTGGTAGCCCCCCAGGCCCTGGGAGCACTGGTCCTGCACAAGAGGGCCCTGTCTGTGCTCTTGGCTGGCGTTGTGCTGCTGTCGGCACATTCGGGTGTTTGGGCTGGTGCGTGGTTGTCCTTGTGTGAGGAGCGTTCTCTCTCTGCAGGGTTATTCCACCGGGAGTTGTGTAACCCTTTTGTTTGGACAATGCCCTGGGAGGCCACCACGGGCCAAAAACAGATGACTTGGGGCTGTTTTTTTTTTTTTTTTTTCCCCTGGAGGCCATCGGGAGGTGTTCTCAGCCCGGTGAGATGAGAGCTTTGCAGAGAGGCAGCTTCGGGGCACCGTCCCTGTCCTGCAGGGTGGCTTCATCTCTCTGGAGCTGCTGGAGGTGTCTGCTTGGCCAGGCCAGCCGGAGAAGCTCCCTCTGTCCTGGGGAGATGCCCTGAGCTTCCCAGCTGCTGTCCTGGGAGCAGCCTGCCCTGTGTGGGCTGGGGTCTGCTCAGGCTGGGCTCCCACGGGGCTTTTGCCATCCCCACCTCCGAGCAGGTGACACCTGCAGGTCCTGCTGTCCTGGGAGGGCACAGCAGGGCTGGACAGAGCGGGGGCTGGAGCAGGCAGAGCCCAGGGGCACAGTGTGGAGCAGCAGCAGCCTTTGAGTGCTGCGTTCCGTGGTGCCTCTCCCCAGGGATGTGTGCGAGAGCCCCGTTCCCGGGGCCGTTAGGGCTCGCCATATGCTGCCAGCGCCTGTGCCAGCACCAGCCCTTGGCTCCAGAGCCGAGCACTGACAGCCCTGGCGAGGCACGAAAGGGAGGGAGGGCGACCTCTCTGCATCACTCACTACCTGCTTGGCCTGATTTCGGATGACTTGGATCAGCTGCCTGGGGGAAACGAGCTGTTCCAGAGCCGGGATCAGCACTCAGGCGGAGGAGAGGGGAGGGAGCAGAGCATCCCTGAGCAGGCAGCGGGCTGGAGAGCACGGAATCCACCACTCAGCTGTCTGGCACAATGTGTTAGGCTCAACAGGCGAGGCTGGATTTTAGGACAAAGCCTGGGATCAGGCTCTGCAGAGGTGCCCGCCGCGTGCCCAGACGGTGAGAGCCGTGCTGGCACCGCTGCCGGGGGGGCAGGAATTATCCCGGGATTCTCTGAATCCTGCCCTGACAATGCCGTGGGGTTTGGCAGGGCCCGTGCTGTTTGCTGGGAGCGCCGTGGCCTGGCGTGAAGGAGGAAAAATCCCAAAGGGATGAGGGCGATGCTGCCGGAGCACGGGCTGGGCATCCCGAGGCGTGGGTACCCATCCTCGTCTGCAGGGAGGAGCGCCCTGTTTGCCCAGGATTCCCTGCCTGGGAGGTCTCCTGCCTGCAAGGCGCTGCCTCTTCTCCCTCTCTGCCTGACGTTCTCGCCTCTCCAGGGGTGTTGGAATCGCCGGGGGAACCGGGGGCGGGTACATCTGGGGAGTCACCCCGGCGCTGGCACGGCGGCCGCGCAGCCAGATGGAGGGAGCTGCAGCAGAGCTGTTCTGTTTGTTTTCCCTGGTTCCTAACCTGGTTTTACGCCAATCCAGGGTGTCTGGTGCCCGTGCAGGTCCCTGCAGGAGAGGAGCAGTGGGAAGGGAGGGAGCGGGGCAGGATGTGGCTGCGTGTCTGAGGTGGTTTTGGTGGCGGTGCCAGCTGGGAGCTCGGGGGGCTCTGCTTGTGATGCTGGGCTGGTTCTCCTGGGCACAGCTGGGCCAGTGTCTGGCCTGGCACCCCCTGCCCAGCCTGGTCTCCACCTGAGCTGCTCTCCAGGCTGCTTTTCCAGCCCTGGCGATGCCTTGGCTCTGCAGGTCCCCCGCTGCTGGTTCTGCACAGATTGAGTGGACTCCTCGTTGCTTTGGCTCTTCAGTGGCTCTGCGGGCCCTGGGAGGTGCTGCCAGCTCTGTAACACCCCCACAGTCAGATGGATCTGCTCCTCCTCCTCCTCCCAGTTACTGGGTCAGCTCAGCTTGAACCATCTGGTCCAGTTCTGGCCCCTCTGCTCTTGGCTGGGCACCGGCAGCCGAGACCAGCAGAACCTTCATCGGGGGGTGCTGGTGGGCTGGCAGGGACCCCTGCGATGCCCCAGCTCCTCCACCCACCTGTGAGGGGCTGACATTCTCCAGCCCCCTCCCGGAGAGCTCCTCTTCCACCCGGGGCTGTCCCGGGGGAGGATGAGGAGCCAAGGCAGCATCAGAGGCAGGAACACCCCGTGCTGCGTTTGGGCATCCCCGGTGCCAAAAGCACCGAGCCAGACACCCCAGAGGCAGCCGGTGACAGCGGAGGGGAGGCGGGGAAGCCGAGGCTGGGAGGAGGAGGGCCGGACAGGAACGCGTTTAACCATTCCAGTCACCTGCCCGGCGTCACGCAGGCACCAGGGCAGGTGTCGGGGGCTGCGGCTCCCTCGGAGGCTCTGCGGTGCCTGGACGTGCTGGAGGGTGGCAGGGCTGGTGCAGACCTGGCAGCAGCAGCAGCGTTTCCCAGGAGTTTGGCCGGGGAGCAGCAGAGCTGAGAGCTCCCAGTGGCCCCGCAGCATCCCGGGAGCTGCCCCGTCCTCGGGTGATGCTCCAGGCGCTGCCTCCGCCTGCAGATGCTTTTCCTCGCCTACAACGCCTCAAAGCAGCTTTTCCAGACTGCTGCTTTCGCTGTGATTTCCAGGGAAAGGAGTTCTGACACTGCTGGTCCGAGTGGCCACTGGCAGGGAGAGCAGCAGGTCCCTGGGCTGGGTGCTGCTCAGGAGACAGGAGCTGTTTCCAGGGTGTGCTTTTGGGGTGCAGCTCCTCCTTCTCCCTCCTGCTGCCATCAGCATCCTGCTCTGCTGCTCCCGGTCTGAAGCTGCTGGGAGATGGATCCAGGAGTGCTCCAGCCTCGGCTGTGGCTGCTCTGAGCTCCTCTGAACACCTGTACCCTCGTGGCATTCCTGCAGGCTCCATTTTGCCTTTCCAAGTCTCGCCAACTTTTGGGGTTCTGCCTTTTTTTTTTTTTTTTTCTTTTTTTTGTCTCCCTGTGATTCTGGGGACTCCCAAAGGGACAGAACACCCTGCAGCAGCAGCAGAGGGCACCTGCTGGGCCATTCCTGGCACATTCCTGGGCATCCACTGGGATCTGGGGAGTCTCCATTCACCAGGGCCTGATGGAGCTGTGTCAAGGTTAGGTTGGATATCAGGAAAAGCTTCTTCCTCCAGAGGGTGCTGGGCACTGCCCGGGCTCCCCAGGGAATTCTCACATTCCCAAGGCTGCCAGGAGCCTTTGGACAGCGTTCCCAGGCACAGGCTGGGATTGTTGGGGTGTCCTGTGCAGGGCCAGGGGTTGAACTCCAGGATCTTTGCGGGTTCCTTCCCAGCTCTTCCCTGTCTCTATTTCTGGGAGGTCGGGAGGAGGCGTTGGTTGTGCTGTCCCCCAGGAGAGGAGCAGAGCTGCCAGGGCTTCCCCATGCCTCAGTTCTGTTATAAATATCCTCTTACACAACCCGGTGTGTTTAATCCTGGGGGCAGTGGGGAGTGACAATTGCTCAGGACACGGCCTGAGGTGGCTGCAGAGCCACCAAAACCCCCGTGCCAGGGCATCCAGCTGGGCTGAGACACCTCGCTGGGCAGGGAGAGCCTTAAAACAGAACTGTCAAAGCACGGAGCTCGTTCCCTTGGCAACAGTCATGTTGGAGATTTGGCCTTAGGGTAGGAGCTAAAAAACCCACTCAAAAAAAAAAAAAAAAGGGAGTTCTCAGCTCTTGGCTGTCACACGGAGGGGAGGGTGCTGGCACAGGGGTCACCCTGCCATGTGCCACAGGGTCTTGGGGGGATTCTCTCCTTTTCCCAGGGAGCTGTGACACTGGGAAAAAGCTGTCGGGGTGCTTGGGGGGGTTTCCCTCTGCTCTGCCCCCTCCCAGCACTTGGGGTGTCTCAGCTGGGTCTTGGCTCTTCTGCTGCAGCTCTGAGCCGTGGTGGGGGTGGCAGGAGACCCTCTGAGCCGTGGGATGGCCTTGGAAGGCAGTGATCTCAGCGTCCTGGGATTTCCTGAGGGTGCCACTGCCTTTTCCTGAGCAAAGAGCACCAGCCTGGTGTGACTGGGGCTGAGTGGAGCCCTCCAAGGGGTTCCCCTGAGCCCATCCCAGCTCTCCACTGGCCCTGGGGGAGCAGGGGATGCCTGGGAGGCTCGGGTTGTGGGGTTTAGGGAGGAGGAAAAGGAGAGGAGAAGCTGCTTGCCAGCCCTGCAGAGCGAGGATGGAGCTGGAGTCCCACTGGGAATGTCAGCTCTGAAAGCACCCGGCCAGGGCTGGGGGAGGAGAGGAGCATCCTGTGGTCCCAGAGCACTTGGAATCAGCCTCTCTGGAGCTGCTGATTGCTGCTAATTGCTGGCTGTGTCTCAGCTGCTGAACCCTGGTCAGGTGTCAGCAGCTCTCAGCCGTCCCCTGGGCAGGTGTGGCAGGAGGTGACAGTGTCCCTCTGCTCACAGCTCAGCTTCTGAAGTGCCCAGGGTCGTGGCAGTGCCCCTCAGAGCAGGACCCTGCACCTCGAGCTGCTGGGGACCCCCCCAATGCCTTGGGAGACCCCAGGAGGGGAGGAGAGGCTGCAACCTCTGGCTGTGCCCCTTCCAGGAATGCTCATTTACGGAGAAATCCTCTGGGCTTTGGGGTTTCACGTGGGGAGGTGTGAAGCCCCTGAGGGAGCTCCCATCCTGCTGGGACATCCCCGTTCACCTCTGGATCTCAGGGGCCCAGGGAGCCCTGGAGCAGTGACAGGTCCATGGCAGCATCCCTGTCCAGAGCTGGGAGCACCCTCAGGGCTGGGTTTAGGGAATATTTGCAGCCCCTGGCATCAAACCCTTCACCCTGTGGGGGGCTGGAGGTGCAAAGGTGGCAGCTGCCAGAAGGAACTTTGGGCACCAGTGGAGTTTTACTGGATGGATTTATGGAAAACAGGAACACAGCCAGGGTTCAGCAGCTCCCAGAGCACAGCCAGGTGACAGCACACGGGGATGTCCCTACCTGGAGCCCTGTCCTGGATCCCTCCCACCTCCACCTTTCACTCTGAGCCTGCTCCAGCCTGGCCTCCCTCTGCTCCCAGCTGGGATCTGCCTCTTGGGGATGGATGGACCCTGCCAGGCACAGGGGACACCTGGATGGATCCTACAGGGGACACCTGGATGGATCCCACAGCCACAAAGGACACCTGGATGAACCCTGCAACCAGAAGGGACCTTGCAGCCACGGGGAGACACACCTGGATGGACCCTGCCAGGCACAGGGGACACCTGGATGGATCCCACAGCCACAAAGGACACCTGGATGGACCCTGCAATCAGAAGGGACCTTGCAGCCACGGGAGACACACCTGGATGGACCCTGCCAGGCACAGGGACACCTGGGTGGACCTGCAGCCACAGGGAGACACACCTGGATGGATCCTACAGCCACAGGGGACACCTGGGTGGACCCTGCAGCCACAAGGGGACACACCTGGATGGATCCTACAGGGGACACCTGGATGGACCCCGCAGCCCCAGGGGACCCCCGGATGCCGCCCCGGAGGTGCGGGAGGCAGCTCCCGCAGGGCTGGGCTCTGTCCTGTGGCTGTCACGGCGCCGGCTCCGAGCAGATGCCCCCAAAGAGGAGCAGGTTTCCCTCTCCTGGGAAATCTGGAGCCACTCAGCTGCCTGGAATTTGGGCTCCGGGCATTCCAGACTGTGGATTCACACCCTGCTAAAATCAGCCTGCGAGGGATGTGCACAGCAGATGTCGGAGCTTTCCTGAGCCCGGAGTTTGAAATTCCCGCCCTGCCAGGGCTGCTTCCAGCATGGATCCCCCCCCCACGAAGGAAAGATGCCCCGGGGCTGGGGGGGGAATTACTGGAACACAAAGTCCTTGGAGAGGGAGAATAAGGCGCCTTGGAAAACATCTGTGCCCACGGGGATGAATCGGATCTTTGTGATGCTGAGCCCAGAGTAAATAGGAAAGAAGGAGGGAGATGAGAAGGGGTTTCTTGGGAAAGGAGGAGGGGAATGAGAAATGTTATTCTGGGAAATAAGGAGGGAAATGAGAAATGTTTTTTTGGGAAATGAGAAGTGTTGTTTTTTTTGAGAAAGAAGGAGGAAAATGGAAAGTGTTTCTTTTTTTTTTTTTTTTTTTTTTTTTTTTGAGAAAGAAGAAAATGAGAAGCGTTTTTGGGCTGTGACTGTGAACCAGAGGCGTTGGAGGGCTTGGAGCAGTGGGTGGTTTTCCCTGGGGTTATTTCTGCCACAGAGATGCTTTCACAGCCTGGAGAAAAAAAAAGCTGGGCTGGGGTGGACATTCCTTGGAGAGGATCCTGCAGCCCCAATCTCCCCCCCCTCAGCTTCTCAGGCCTCTCTCCCTGCTTCCTTGAGATGCTCCAGGTGAAGCTGCTCCAGGCAGGCAGCACGGCATGGCTGTGCTCCAGAATTCCTGGGATGCAGAGGATCAATTTTTCCTTGGTGGGAGCATCCTGGGGCTGCAGAGCTGTGGGGACAGTCATTGCTGGAGGATGGGGACACTCCAGGAGTAGCAGAGATGTCGACATCGTTTTTCTACCTCTTTTTTCCCCCCTCTCCCCTTCATAAATATGAATGCAGCCCCTCTGCGAGAGTGCACGGCTCTAATTAATGAAATATTGATTTTTCTGGAGCGCGGCTCCGCTGCGCCAACGGGGAGCACAAACAAACCGGGGGCAGCAGCAGCTCTGGGCTCCCTGCACGGGGCTGGGCAGAGCTTTTCTGGGGAGTTTTTGGGGAGCTCTGCCTGTCCCTGGATGCGGGGCTGGAGCCGAGCCCTCCTCCCGTGCCAAGTCCTGAGTGATCCCAGGGAAGCACGGCTGTGTCCCTGGCAATAACTCCTCACCCTGTGGTGGGGTGATGCCAGGGGCTCCTGAGGGGTCCCCCCAGCCCCTCTGGCCGTGGCAGTGGCACGGAGGGGGGGAGGGGACGGTGCCAGCCCTGGCAGGCGGCAGCAGCCCCGTGCTGCATCCCGCACCTGCCCCGGCTCCTTGTGCCAGCACAGCCCCGGAGCTGGGCTGCAGGGGGGTGGCACCGGGGGGCGGCCCTGCCCTGAGACCCCCGGGTGTTTCCAGGACAGACCCTGCCCCGAGACCCCCGATTTTTCCCAGGACACCCCCAGGGGATGTGCTGGGCTATGTCAGGGGGTGGTCCTGCCCAAGACCCCCGGGTTTTCCCAGGACACTCCCGATGGATGTGCTGGGCTGTGTTAGGGGGGTGGTCCTGCCCAAGACCCCCCGGTGTTTCCAGGACATCCCCAGGGATGCACTGGGCTGTGGCAGGGAGGTGGTCCTTCCCCAAGACCCCCGGGTGTTGCTCAGACACCCCCAGGGGATGCACTGGGCTATGGCAGGGGGTGGCACTCAGGGGACAGACCCTGAGACCCCCGGGTGTTTCCAGGACATCCCCAGGGGATGCACTGGGCTGTTGCAGGGGGGTGGTCCTGCCCCGAGACCCCCAGATTTTTCTAGGACATTCCCAGGGATGCGCTGGGCTGTGTTAGGGGGGCGATCCTGCCCCAAGACCCCCGGTTTTTCCCAGGACACCCCCAGGGATGCACTGGGCTGTGTCAGGGGGTGGTCTTGCCCTGAGATCCCCGGGTTTTCCCAGGACACCCCCAGGGATGCACTGGGCTGTGTCAGGGGTGATCCTGCCCAAGACCCCCGGTTTTCCAGGACACCCCAGGGATGCGCTGGGCTGTGTCAGGGGGTGATCCTGCCCCAAGACCCCCGGGTTTTCCCAGGACACCCGCAGGGATGCGCTGGGCTGTGTCAGGGGGTGGTCCTGCCCCAGGACCCCCAGTTTTTCCCAGGACACCCGCAGGGATGCGCTGGGCTGTGGCAGCCCGGTGCTGCTGGGATGGATTCAGTCGGGATACGGGGCAGGAATTCCCCCCGTGAGGGGGGGAGGCTCTGGCACAGCGTGTCCCGAGCTGCCGTGGCTGCTCCAGCCCTGGAAACATCCCGGGCCAGGCTGGAGGGGCTCCGAGCACCCTGGGGTGGTGGGAGGTGGCCCTGCCTGTGGAAAGGGGACTTGGAACTGATGTCCTTTTCCAGCCCAAGCCAATCCGGAATTCTGTGATGCCTTTTGAGCTTCCACCCGAGCCTTGGCACGGCAGCTTGTGCCCAGAGCCCCCGTGGGAGGAGGGGGAGCCCCCCGGGGTGGGAGCTGTGTCCCTTCCTCCCCCTGTTCTGTCACTCCCAGCAGGTTCCAGCTGCGGGGTTTGATGAAATCCTGGCCAGCCCCATCTGTCCCGGCCGGCCTGGAGCCCCCCAACCCGGGAATCTGGGTCATGCTGGGGGGCTCTCAGGGGTCGTGCCCCCCACCCAGGACAGCCTGACACAGCCTGGGGGGGTTTGGAGTGTGAGTGTGGGGTCCTGGGGCAGAGAAGAGAGGGTTGTCCCCTCTGGGGGGGGGGGGTGTCCCTGGGGGGGTCCCAGCTGTAATTTGGGGTGTGAGGAGGGGGATGTCCCCTCTGGGGGGTCCCTGGGGGGATCCCAGCTGTAATTTGTGATGTGAGGAGGGGATGTCCCCTCCAGTTTGTCCCTCAGGGCGAGGTGGCACCCTTGGTGTGTTCAACCACTCCCCACACTAATTCCTTAATGAGGCCAAGCCGGTAATTGTGTTAATTGCGTGGGTGTGGGACCCTTGCCCTCAAAGGCATCCCAGTTGGAGTTTGGACAACAGCCTAATCCCCTAATTACAGGACAAAGGCTCGTTAACCAAATTAAAACAAGCCGAGGGATGGATTCCCAGGGCAGGGAGGTGTCCCCTGGCACTGGGGGGGTCCTGCTCATCCCGTGCCATCCCCCATCCCGGGGGTCCAGGGCCTGGAGAGAGCCGGGCAGGAGTCAGGGGAGAGCAAAGAGCAGGAAAAACGTGGGCAGTGAGGATGAAACGGAGCGCTGGACACGGGGAGGCTCCTGGGGATGAAGGGTTTTTACACTGGGAATGGTTTTAATCCCAGTTTGATGCGTCTCTGGAAATCCTGGGCAGGGAGGGACTCATGGAATCCCAGAGTGGTTTGGGTTGAAGGCACCTAAAGCTCATCTCGTCCAACCCCTGCCATGGCAGGGACACCTTCCACCATCCCAGAGAATTCCAAGCCCATCCAGCCTGGCCCTGGGCACTGCCAGGGCCCTGCCCACCCTCTCAGCAGGCATTTCCTTCCTAAAATTCCTTCTTCAGGTGCTTCCAGCCTTTCTGGAGTAGAGCAGGAAAGGCCAACAACCTTGTCCTGCCCTCCTCCAAAACCTCCTTCCTGAGATAGCTTTGGGGAGTTCGTGATGGGAGCAAAGGGATAAATTTCCCTTCACCTTCTGGGTGGGAAATGAGGAAATTCAGACACTCCCAGCCCTCTCCGTGTTCCTCCCTCTCCTTTTGCTGGGCTTGGGGATTGTGCCATGTCCCCGGCAGGGCAGCTTCCCAAAAATAGCTGTCCTTGGGCCAGTGGGGGTTATCTGATCCTGGAGCTGCTCTTCCCTGCCCTTGGGCTGCCCAGCTCCTCCAGGAGCCCGAGGGAACGGGAGGAGGAGGAGGGAGGGACACGGAGCAAGCCCTGCCCCTCAGCAGTGACTCTGACACCCCACGGGTGGCACAGCCGGGCTGCTCTGGTGATGGAGGTGGTGAATGGATCATCCCAGTGCCAGGAGTGCCTGGCATGGAGCCCCAGGGGTTGGCACTGCCCGGGCTGTGGGGCAGGCAGGGCTCCATGCACCCCCCCGGGGGTCTCCAGGCTCTCCTGGATCCTGCTGCTCTGCAGGGATCTGCCCGTGGCAGGATCCTCTGGCAGCCCTGGGGCCGTGCTCCTGTCCCTGTGAGCTGTCCTGGGGACAGCAGTGTCCCCTGAGGGTGCTGCAGGTGGGGTGGCAGCACTGATCCCATTCCCTGCTGGGCAATGGGGTCACAGGAAAACCCCCTGTGCCTCTGTGGGGACACCCAGAGCTGTGCTCAGGGGATTCTGGGGACTCTGCTGTTCCTGAGGATGCTCTCATCCCACCAATCCCCCTCTCTGTGTGCAGAGAGCCAGCCCACGGGGGAATGGGGCCACAGGAAAACCTCACAGAGGGACAGAGACACCCAGAGCTGTGCTCAGGTGGTTTTTGGGGACTCTGCTGTTCCTGGGGATGCTCAATCCCCTCTCCATGTGCAGAGAGCCAGCCCACGACGTCGGACGAGACCGTGGTGGCCGGGGGCACGGTGGTGCTCAAGTGCCAGGTGGAAGACCCCGATGACTCCTCTCTCCAGTGGTCCAACCCCGCCCAGCAGACCCTGTACTTCGGGGAAAAACGAGGTAAAAGCCCGGAGCTGGAGCTGGGGCCTCGGCAGCTCCGGGATGGAGCCGCCTCGGAGGGCGACGCTGAGCCCGCTGTCCCTGTTCCCCGCCAGCCCTGCGGGATAACAGGATCCAGCTGGAGAGATCCACGCCCAACGAGCTGACCATCAGCATCAGCGACGTGGTGCTGGCCGACGAGGGCGAGTACACCTGCTCCATCTTCACCATGCCCGTGCGGACGGCCAAGGCTCTGGTCACCGTGCTGGGTAGGACACGAGCACGCTCCCCTCATCCCTCGCTGTGTTACCCGGCTGCCCGGCTCACACATTGGTGGGGTTTGTCTCCTTTTCCCCGCTGCAGGAATCCCCCAGAAGCCGCAGATCTTCGGCCACGAGCAGCCCATCGATGAGGAGAAGGTGGCACGGCTCCTCTGCCGCTCCTCCGGCAGCAAACCCGCGGCGCAGCTGCGCTGGAGGAAGGGCAACAGGGAGCTCAAGGGTGGGTGGGCTTCGTCCCTGCGCGTTGGGACAGCTGGGGGACACCAGGGAGGGGCTGGAGGGTGCATCCCGTGGGACAGAGACCGTGTGCCATTGTGGCTGTGATGCACAGAGGGAACACAGCAACTCACACACAGCAGGGGTTCAGGTAGAGAAGGGGAAAAGAACTCTCTAGTTTATTGTTGACCTCGTATCTCTCAGTTTCTGGACAGTGAGCAGAGATTGGGCAGAGAAGTTCCCACCTCTCCATCTCCACTGCTCACTGGAGAAGTCCATCAGGTGATAGCTTTTCACAAAAAACCGGGAGAACAGCAAACCCAGCGGGCTGATTACAAACAGGCAAATATAGCAGGAAAGCAGATTGCAGCGGGCTGATGAAGTGACAACAGCAGTGACACTGCCAGAGCTGGCGCTTCCCTCGGGAGCCCCGGGCACTGCTGAGCCTGGGCTCAGCCCTGAGCGCTGCTTGGCGCTGCAGAGCTGCAGAGCTGCACCCTCAGAGCTGGCCCAGAGCTGCATCCAGGCATCAGCTGCGCTCCTCAGCTCGGCTCCAGCGCCGAGCAGAGCAGCCCTGGGCTGGGGAGTGAGCTGCCAACCGCCGTGTGCCCCTGTCACTGTGACACACACAGCAACTCACACACACCAGGGGTTCAGGCAGAGAAGGGGAAAAGAACTCTCCAGTTTATTGCTGACCTCGTATCTCTCAGTTTCTGGACAGTGAGCAGAGATTGGGCAGAGAAGTTCCCACCTCTCCATCTCCACTGCCCACTGGAGAAGTTAAGGTGATATCTTTTACAAAGGAATGTAAACATGATCCTTGTTTATCTCCCAATTCACGAGAACTGATTCCATCACACCAAAACAAATCAGAGTGTTGATTTTCAGCGACAGCATGCCCTCAGCTCAGGCTGTGCCCTGTCCTCACAGACTCAGGCACCGAGGTGGTGGAGGACCCCAATGGCAAAACCTTCACGGTGACCAGCAGGGTGGAGTTCCGTGTCACCAAGGAGGACAACGAGGTCGAGGTCACCTGCACAGTGGACCACGAGTCCCTGCAGAACTCAGAGAGGTCGACCACGCAGAAGCTGCAGGTTCACTGTACGTTTGGAGGGGTTTGGGGGGGGTCAGCAGGGCTGGGTGTGTTCAGGGATGTGCAGCCATCGTGGTCCTGTCACACACGGGCGACACTTCCCCTGCAGGGTGACACTTCCCTGCTCACACCCCCTCGACTCCCCTGCATCCTGCTTGTCCCCAGGTCCCAGAGATTTGTCCCTGCTCCATCATCCCACATCCCTCATCCTGACCCCATTCCCTATTCCCTGCCTGTTCCCTGTGGTGGTGATGGGGTGAGGGACATGGGAGCATCCCCTGAGTGCTGCCCCTACCCCTGGGTGCTGTCACCCCTCAGCCCTGCACACCCAGAACTGGCCCTGGGCTGGGATTTAGGGTGCTAGGGCAGAGATTTTGGGGTTCCAGGGGAAGGATTCAGGGTGCCAGGGGCAGGATTTGGGGTGCAGGGGCAGGATTTGGGGTGGCAGGGGCTGGATTCAGGATCCCAGGGCAGGATTTGGGGTTCTAAAGCAGAGATTTTGGGTTCCAGGAACAGGATTTGGGGTGCCAGGCATGGGATTTGGATTACCAGGTACAGAATTTAGGATTCTGGGGGCAGGATTTGGGGTGGAGGGGCAGGATTTGTGGTGCCAGGGCCAGGATTCAGGATGCCAAGGGCAGGATTTGTGGTGACAGTGGCAGGATTTGGGTGCCAGTGGCAGGATTTGGGGTGGCAGCAGCAGGATTCAGGATCCCAGGGCTGGGTTTGTGGTGCCAGGGCAGGATTCAGGATACCAGGGCCGGATTTGGGGTGGAGGGGCAGAGATTTTGGGGTGCCAGGGCCAGATTTTTGGTGCCAGTGGCAGGATTTGGGGTGGCAGGGGCAGATTGAGTCCAGGATCCAGGACAGGATTTGTGTGCCAGGAGCAGGATTCAGGATCCCAGGGCAGGATTTAGGATCCCACGGATGGATCTGTGGTGCCAAGCCCTCAGCCCAGTGTCCCTGTGCCCCTTTTCCAGACAAACCGACGGCGAAGATCGAGCCCCACCCGCAGTACCCGCGGGAGGGGAGAAGCTGCAGCTGCAGTGCGACGGGCAGGGCAACCCCATGTAAGGCCTTCCTCAGCTCCTCCTCCTCCTCCTCCCCAGGCCCTGGCCACCCTCCCCTCCCGCTGCCACATCCCACCGGGTGGCGCTGGGGGGTTTGGGGTGGCCCAAAGGCAGCCCTGGGCATCCCACGGTTCCCTGTCCTGTCCCCGAGCAGCAGGCTCGTCCTGGCTCGGCT
Organism: Sitta carolinensis; assembly: GCA_032173965.1. NCBI lineage: Eukaryota > Metazoa > Chordata > Aves > Passeriformes > Sittidae > Sitta > Sitta carolinensis. The sequence goes on from CM063305.1 coordinate 2,894,342, forward strand.
CTAAAAGTAGCATTTCCCCCTCTGTGTGCCGGGATCCCGGGGTGCTGATCCCCATTTCAGGGTGCTGATCCCTGTCCTGGGGATCCCAAGGTGCTGATCCCTGTCCTGGGGTACTGACCCCATCCAGGGGATCCTGGATGCTGATCCCCATCCTGGGGTGCTGATCCTGTCCTGGGGATCCCAAGGTGCTGATCCCTGTCTGGGGTACTGACCCCCATCCCAGGGGATCCTGGGGTGCTGATCCCCATCTCGGGGTGCTGATCCCCTTTCCACGGGATCCCGGGGTGTTGATCCCCTTCCCACGGGATCCCGGGGCGCTGATCCCTGTCCTGAGAGATCCCCATCCCCATCCCAGGGTGGTGATCCCCGTCCCGGGGTGCTGACCCCCATCCCGGGGTGCTGATCCCCATCCCGGGAGATCCCGGGGTGCTGATCCCTGTCCTGAGAGATCCTGGGGTGCTGATCCCCATCCCAGGGTGGTGATCCCCATCCCGGGGTGGTGATCCCCATCCCGGGGTGCTGACCCTCATGCCACAGGATCCAGGGGTGCTGATCCCCATCCCGGGGAATCCCAGGGTGCTGATCCCTGTCCTGGGGTGCTGATCCCCATCCCGGGCTGCTGACCCCCGTGCCGTCCCTCAGCCCGCAGGAATTCCTCTGGGAGAAGGAGGGCAGTGACGCGCCGCTGCAGCTCAGCTCCGACAGCGTCCTCATCTTCCCCTTCCTCAACAAGAGCGACAGTGGCACCTACGTGTGCACGGCCACCAGCTCCATGGGCAGCGTGGTGGCCAAGTACAACCTGGACGTCAGCGGTGAGTGAGTGGCCGCAGTGGCCGGAGCGTCCCTGCTGGAGGGACAGCCGGTGGGTGCAGGGCGGTCACTGCACCCCGTGTGCCCGGGGAGTGCCCCCTGTCAGCCCTGACTCGTGTCCTTGGTGGGGAAGGGGCAGCTCCTGCCACTGCCCGCGTGGGGCTGTCCCCTGGCCTGCCCTGTGTGTGCTGTGTGTGTCCCTGTGTCACAGCTCTGTGTGTGTATCTGTGTCCCTGTGCCCTGTGTCACAGCTCTGTGTGTGTGTGTGTGTCACTGTGTCACTGTGTCACAGCTCTGTGTGTGTGTGTGTACCTGTGTCACAGCTCTGTGTGTGTGTGTGTCACTGTGTCACTGTGTCACAGCTCTGTGTGTGTGTCCTTGTGCCCTGTGTCACAGCTGTGTGTGTGTGTATCTGTGTCCCTGTGTCCTGTGTCACAGCTGTGTGTGTGTGTGTGTCACCGTGTCACTGTGTCACAGCTCTGTGTGTGTGTGTCCTTGTGTCCTGTGTCACAGCTCTCTGTGTGTGTATCTGTGTCCCTGTGCCCTGTGTCACAGCTCTGTGTGTATCTGTGTCCCTGTGCCCTGTGTCACAGCTCTGTGTGTGTGTGTGTGTCCTTGTGTCCTGTGTCACAGCTCTGGTGTGTGTGTGTCCTTGTGTCCTGTGTCACAGCTCTGTGTGTGTGTGTCACTGTGTCACAGCTCTGTGTGTGTGTGTGTCCTTGTGTCCTGTGTCACAGCTCTGTGTGTGTGTGTATCTGTGTCCCTGTGCCCTGTGTCACAACTCTCTGTGTGTGTGTGTCCCTGTGCCCTGTGTCACAGCTCTGTGTGTGTGTGTGTCACCGTGTCACTGTGTCACAGCTCTGTGTGTGTGTGTGTACCTGTGTCACAGCTCTGTGTGTGTCCCTGTGTCCCTGTGTCACAGCTCTGTGTGTGTGTCTTTGTGTCACTGTGTCCCAGCTGTGTGTGTCACTGTGTCACAGCTCTGTGTGAGTGCATTTGTGTCCTGTGCACAGCTCTGTGTGTGTGTGTGTCACTGTGTCACAGCTCTGTGTGTGTGTGTGTCACTGTGTCACAGCTCTGTGTGTTGTGTCACTGTGTCACTGTGTCACAGCTCTGTGTGTGTCCTTGTGTCCCTGTGTCACAGCTCTGTGTGTGTCCCCCGTGTCACTGTGTCACACCTGGAACAGGGCTGTGTGTGTCCCTGTGCCCTGTGTCACAGCTGTGTATGTTTGTCCCCATGTCCCTGTGCCCTGTGTCACATGGAGCAGGGCTGTGTGTGTGTCCCTGTGTCACTGTGTCACACCTGGAGCAGGGCTGTGTGTGTGTCCCCATGTCCCTGTGCCTGTGTCACAGCTCTCTGTGTGTGTCCCTGTGCCTGTTCACAGCTCTGTGTGTGTGCCCTGTGTACATGGGCAGGGCTCTCTGTGTGTCCCCCTGTGTCACACATGGGGCAGGGCTCTGTGTATGTCCCCATGTCCTTGTGCCCTGTGTCACCGCTGTGTGTGTGTCCCTGTGTCCTGTGTCACACCACAAGGCTCTGTGTGTGTGTCCCTGTGTCCCCATGCCCTGTGTCACACCTGGAGCAGGGCTGTGTGTGTGTCCCCATGTCCCTGTGCCTGTGTCACAGCTCTGTGTGTGTGTCCCTGTGTCACACATGGAGCAGGGCTCTGTGTGTGTGTGTGTGTCCCTGTGCCATGTGTCACATCACAGGGCTGTGTGTGTGTCCCCATGTCCCTGTGCCCTGTGTCACAGCTGTGTGTGTGTCCCTGTGCCATGTGTCACATCACAGGGCTGTGTGTGTGTCCCTGTGCCATGTGTCATATGGGGCAGGGCTGTGTGTGTGTCCCTGTGCCTACGTCACACACAGGGCTCTGTGTGTCCCCATGACATTTGTGTCACATCCCAGGGCTCTGTGTGTCCCTGTGTCACTTTTGTCCCACTCCGGTGTGTCCTTGTGCCCTGTGTCACAGCTTGTGTTCCCTGTTCCCAGCTCTGTGTGTGTGTGTGTGTCCCTGTGTCCCAGCTCTGTGTGTGGTGTGTGTGTCCCTGTGTCCCTGTGTCAGCTCTGTGTGTGTGCCCCAGTGCCATATGTCGCATCACAGGGCCTGTGTGTCCCATGACATTTGTGTCACATCCAGGCTCTGTGTGTCCCTGTGCCATGTGTCACAGCTCTCTGTGTGTGTCCCCATGTCCTTTTCCTGTGTCACATCCCAGGGCTCTGTGTGTCCCTGTGCCCTGTGTCACAGCTCTCTGTGTGTGTCCCTATGTCCCTGTGCCCTGTGTCACATCCCAGGGCTCTGTGTGTCCCTGTGCCCTGTGTCACAGCTCTCTGTGTGTGTCCCCATGTCCCTGTGCCCTGTGTCACATCCCAGGGCTCTGTGTGTCCCCATGTCCACCCCTGGCTGCCATCCCATCTCCCAGTGCCCTTCCCAGCTCGTTCCCACACATGATCCCATTCCCCGTGACTTTCCCTTGGATTTGGGCTCTTCCTGCTCTCCTCCCCACCTCTCTCCATCTCTCTCTCCCAGCCTTGGCCTTGCTCTGCTCCAGATCTCCAGCCCTTCCCTCTCCTGCTCCTTTCCCTCCCTCACCATCCTCCCCAGCAGTGTGCTGGCACCTCAGGCACTTTGTCCCCTGTGTCCCCTCCTTCAGCGAGCCCCCAAATTCCCAACCCTGGCATTTGTCCCTCTCTGTGTGTCCCCCCTGTCCCCCGTGCGGTGTCCTGGCAGCACCCAGAGCTCTCTGCACCCCTCCAGGGGCTCACCCCGGGTGCCTCATGCTGTCCAGGAGAGGTGGCAGCCGCTGTCCCTTGCCCTCCTGCTGTCACCACCGCTGTCACAGCACACGAGCTCCCCATCCAGGCTTGGTTCCCTTTGTAGAATTCCCACTTTTGTCCCTAAAACCCCTCACATCCAGGCACTGGGAGCCACCTCGGTGCCCACCGTGGTGCCAGCACCCACGGGCATGCACAGGAGAGCGTGGGTGGCACCTCCTGGTGGGTGACACGTCCCTGCTGTGCCACCCCCAGGTCCCTCAGGGGGTCTGGCAGGGCAGGAGATGGGGGAAGAAGGTCACAGTGTCCCAGAGGTTGGTGGCAGAAGCAGAGTGGGATTTCCCCCCACCGGGCTCTGCCACCTCGCTGTCCCTTCCCGCCGTTGACTGGTGTCCTGTGTTTTTGTTGTCCTCCCCAGATCTTCCCCAGCTCCCCACCCCACACGTTCACTCCACTCCAGCCCCTCCGCCGGGCCCTTCCCAGCCCATCTCTCATGCTCCCATGGCCTCAGCTCCATCCTCCACTCCAGCTCTCATCCAAGGTACCGTAAGCTCCTTTTCTCTCTCTTTGCTGCTGCTCCCCAGCCCGCCCGAGGAAGCTCCGCAGGAGGACGGTGGCCCAGCCCTGGCCCGGGGCCAGCCCTGCCGGCTGCTCCACCCGGCTCCAGGCCCTCGGAGTGTGTGGATTCTTTTTCCAGGAGGAAGCCCTGTGCTGTTCCCGGCGGGTTGTGGCAGCAGCTCCCCGAGCTGCCCCTTGTCCTGCGTGTCCGTGTGTCGAGTGTTGTCCCTCTGTCCTGCTGCCTCCCCGGTGTCTCCCCTGCCTTGTCCTGTCCAGATGTGGCTCTGTCCCCTCTCTGAGCTGCTGGGGCACTGTTGGGAGGAGGATTTGTGGCTGTGCCCCAGGGCTGGCACAGGATTCCAGCAGGGATCCAGGACAGGACGAGGCTGACTCGGGACCAGCTTTGCGGTCCTGCTGTCCTTGGGGTGCCAGCCTGCATGTCACCTTCACCTGAGCTGCTCAGCCTCCCTTTTTGGGGCCAAAACCCCGCTGTGTGGGGATGGGATTCTGTTACTGTGATGCACAGAGGGAGCACAGTAACACACACAACAGGGGTTCAGGCAGAGAAGAAGAAAAGAAATCTCTTGTTTATTTTTTTTCTTTATATCTATAAGTTTTTGGACAGTGAGCAGAGATTGGACAGAGAAGTTCCCACCTCTCCATCTCCACTGCTCACTTGAGAAGTCCATCAGGTGATATCTTTTCACCAAGGAATGCAAACATGATCCTTGTTTATCTCCCAATTCATGAGAATTGACTCCATTACACCAAAACAAATCAGAAGGCTGATTTTCTGGGACAACAGGATTCCCCTTCCCTTCCCCTGCTGCCTTCCCCATTCTCTCTCCCAGGACCCGCAGCAGGCTGGAGCTGCTGGCACAGGATTGGAGCTCCTGGGGGGGAGCAGCAGCAGCCTCTGGTGCCCTGCAGGCTCTCAGCTCGTTCTCTCTTTTCTCTCCCCCTGCCTGGGCAGACGCCAGCCCGGTGCCCTCGACCTCCAGCACCTACCACGCCATGATCGGCGGCGTGGTGGCTGTCATCGTCTTCCTGCTGCTCAGCCTCCTCATCGTGCTGGGACATTACCTGATCAGGCACAAAGGTACCTTTTTGGGGGCTGCAGAGGGGCCAGGACCCCCTCAGGGCTGTGTCCCTGGAGGGAAGGGGCAGCAGGGAGTGAAGGGAGGCAGCTGCTGGTCCTGCAGCCCTTCCTGAGTGCTGAGAGGAACCAGCAGAGCTCCCCCCTGGGTCTGAGGGGTCCTGCCCGTGGCAGCGCCGGCGTGGGAGTGTCAGGAATGTCCCAGGGAATTCCCAGAGCTGGGCCAGCAGCACCAGGGGAGGCAGCTCCCACCCCGCTTCTCCATCTCTGCTCCTCACCCACTGTCCCAGGATTGTCCCCATCGCCACCTCCTCCCTCTTCCTGCTGCTCCCTCTGCCTTCCTCCTCCTCCTTTCCCTCCACCTGCCCTTTTCATGCCCAGCAGGTTTGTGCCCAAGCCCCGGGGACTCGGTGACACCCCGCCATCGGCCACCCCCTATGGTGATGTGTGAGTAGAGCCCCCCCACCCTGCTCCGGGGGCAGCTGGGACCCCCTGCTTTTCCAGGAGGGGTGGGGAGGGCCAGGGCAGTGGTCACTCCTCAAGTGGACACTGCTACAAAAGCCCGGAGCACCCCCAGTGAGTCTGCACCCATCGCACCTCTACCCCAGTGACTTTTCCATTGCAGCCAAGCCCAACGGAGCCCTCCAGGCAGCCCAGCCTCCCGCTGTTTGTGTGGGAGGGGCGCTGGCAGAGCCCCCCCGTGACCCCCAGCCCTGTCCCCTGCCCCACTCCAGGCACGTACCTGACCCACGAGGCCAAGGGCTCGGACGACGCTCCGGACGCCGACACCGCCATCATCAACGCCGAGGGCGGCCAGGCCGGCAGCGACGACAAGAAGGAATATTTCATCTAAAAAGGGGGTCAGAGAGAGAGCAAGAGAGAGAGAGAGAGAGAGAGAGCGCAAAAAAAAAAAAAAATGGAGCCAAGAGAACCCCGATGGCAACGGCAACCAGACCACAAACCCCACAAAACCCAACAGATTTTCTCTGGCGCCCAGCACGGGCGGACGGACGGACAGAGGGATGGCAGGACAGAGAGCAGGGAGAGCCACCGGCCTCGAGGCGCTGCTGATGCTTCTTGAACTTGTACAAATCGTTCCCAGCGAGAGCCCCGGCCCCGTTTGCTTGCTTGCACCTCCATCCCCACGCCCCACGAACCCACAGACCGACCCGTGAGTGAGCAACTTTTCTTCCTCCTTCCTTTGGACCGTTTTTTTTGCTTTGGTTTCGTGGCTGCTCTTTGCTTCGGGCCCTTGGTTTTTGGGGGTGTTGGGCTGGGGTCGATGTAGCTCTTCCCTTTGTTTCTCTCCGTTTTGGTTTCTTTGATGTCCAAGGATAAAATCAGCTCCGGGTTCCCGGGGTAATCTTGGGACCCTGGGTGTCCCTGTTGTCCCCCCGAGTGCTGGGGGTGACTCCAGCTGGGAGCAGAGCCAGAGCCTGCCCCGGTTTTATCCTTGGTGGTTCTTGTGGAGCAGTGTCCATGCGGGAGCAGAGCTGTCCTCGTGCAGTCAGTGTGTGAAAAAAAGGGGGTGAAAATCCAGGGTGGGACCCCCGGAGACACCGGGAGCCCCCACAGCTTCCTGGTCCCACCCCAGTGGGAGGGGGGAGGGCTGAGGTTTATTTTAGGGAGGAGGGAGGGCAAATCCAGAGGAAAAGGCCCTGGGTTGTTTTTTTTTTTTTTAATTTTTCCTAAATTCTCCGATTGGAAATGCCAATTTTAACCATCTATTGAGATGTTCAGTGCAGGAGGCAGCGCCCCTGGGGCTGGGGCTGCTTCCCTGAGGACCCCCGGAGCAGGGGTGGGGCTCTGCTGGGGTCTCTCTGCCCCCTCTTCCCTCCCCAGCCCCTTCCCAGGGCAGGGATGAGCTTGGAAAGGGCTGATTTTCCTCTTGGCTCTGAGAGCCCCAACCAACAACGGCAAAAACAACCGGATTTGGGGTCTGGAGAATTTGGGGGTCCTCACAGAGGCTTTGGGGGGAGGGGCTCATCCTTCCTCCTTGCCTTTCCTCCTGCCTCTTTCACCATCACTTCCACAAAACCAAACCCCCTTTCCCAACCACTCCAGCACTGTCCCCCCCCTCCAAACGTGCATCCCCGGGGTGGGGCTGCTCCCCCCGGCATCGTTGGGACCCCCCCAGCTTTGGGGTGAGGTTTCCTGGGATCCCACATCCCGGTCTGGACACAGGGGGGTTGCAGGAGCTGCCCTTGGGTTGGACGAACCCCCCGGATTTGGGGTTTGGGAGGAGGGGGAGCCCTTTGGGGAGGGGGAAACTTCACCTGGGGGAGGTCACCCCATGGATTTGGGGTGGTCTGGAGGATGAGGGGGCTCTTCAGGATGCAGTGAAAGTCCTCAGGGGTGGGGGTGGGAAACCTCACCTGGGAGGTGGAGGAAGAATTTTACCAACTCTTCCACGGGGCTGGAAGTGTCACCCCCCTCCAAACCCTGCCAGCACCTGGCACGGGGGTCACCTGGGGGGGGAATTGAGAGGGGATAGGGCCGAGGAGAGGCAGGGGAGGCCCAGCCAGTGCCAGGCACAGGTGATGTGACACTGGGGACACAGCAGGTGTGACCGGGCTCCCGTGGCTCGGGAGCGGTGGCGGCGCTGGGAGCGAGCAGGACACGGAGCCTTTGAGGCTCCCTTTGCTGGGTACAGCCGGTTTTGGGGGGGTTTTCCTCCCTTCCCACCTCTTGGAGAGTGAGGGATGTAACCCTGGAGCCCCCAGGGCAGCTCTGAGCTGGGGCTGGGGGAGGAATCCTGGTGCTGCCATCAGCGAGGTCCCCACGCCCGAGCTGTTCCTGCAAATAAAAACACCCGGCTGTGTTCTCAAGAGCAATTCCATCTCTGGGGGGCTGGAGGGATCCCAGGCAGAGCCCCCAGCGCCAGGAGCAGGAGGGAGTGGTCCCTGGGGCAGGGAGGTGGGAGCTGACAGGGACAGGGGGGGTTTTCCCTCTTGGCATTCAGTTCCTCACTGGTTCCGCTGCTCCAGAGCTGCTCCAGGGGCCGGTGCCAGGGAGAAGAGCCTGGATTTGGTGTTTTTTTGAGGTGATTTTGGTGGTTTTTTGAAGTGCCACGTGGTGTGGGGTGTGGCGGGGCAGGCAGGGACCTGCGGAGGTGGCGGAGAATCCCCCCGAATCCCCCAACAGGGAGCCGGAGCGTTTGGGGAGCAGCAGAGCAGATTTGTGTCACCCTGGGGTGACAGGGCCAGCAGGTCACAGCGGGGGGAACACAGAGAGAGCCCGTGGGGTGACTCGGGAGGATTCCAGGTAGGAGCTGTGACTGGGACACGCCACGTCACGCTGGAGAAGCCACCCGGCCAGAGCGAGCCCCTGGTGCCCCCGTGCTGGGAAAAGCCCTTTTTGGGGTCACTTTGGGAGGGGGGGGGGTCCGGGGGGTGACGGCACCCCGTGGGCACAGGAGCAAGGGCTGGGGCGTCCAGGTGCTGCGGGGGTGGCAGGGTGGGGGTCTTTGTCCCCTCGGGGAGGGGGGGTTGGTGACACCGTGTCACGGGTGGCCGGGGGATGGTGGCAGGGTGTCTGGGAGAGCCCAGGCCACCACCCCGTCCTGGGTGGGGAGGGGTCCTCTTTGGTGGTCCCGGAGGAGCCGAACTGGGCGAGGAAGATCCCGGGAGGGTTCGGGACCCGCCCCCGGTGGCCGCCGGGTCCCGGGGAGGCTGCGGCCGCTCCCGGCCGGCACTGAACTCTCAATAGACACGAAAGCCATATTTTGGGGAGCTCTGGAGAGGCCGGGGGGCAGAGGCTGGGCTGTGTTGTTGTGCTGTGTTTTTGTCTGTACATAAAGGGAGCCAACGACCGTCGATGTGACTTTATAACCTTTCTAATATCCTGTGCTAATCTCGGAAAATAATCCTATAAATATATCTGGATTACACACGTTACCTGCCTGGCTCTCTCTGCCTCTGGGGATGGGGGGTCAGGGGGTGCTGGGGAGGGTTGGGGTGAGCCCACGGCACAGCCTGGGAGACAGAGCTCAGCCCCCCTCAAACTGCAGCTGCCCTCCCTCACCCAACCATGGAGATACCAAACTTCCCACCCGGCCCCCAGAGCCACCAGAGCCACCCTGACCCTCAGCACCTGCCCCCAAAAGAGCAGCGACCCCAGTCCCAACCCTGGAGATCCACAGCCCTTTCACCCCCAAACTGCCAATTTCCAGATTCCTCCTCAGCCTTTTCACCCCCAAACCTGCCCCTCAGCCCCCTCCCCAAATTGCCAATTCGCAGACCCCTCCCCAGCCTTTTTACTCCCAAATGGCCCTCTCAGAGCCACCAGAGTCCCCCAGCCCCTCCCAAATTCCCAGTTCCCCACAAAGAGCAGTAAAGCCCCAGTCCCAGCCCTTTCACCCCCAAATCTGCCCCTCAGAGACACCCAAATCCTGACCCTCAGCCTTCCCTAACCAGCAGCAACCCCAATTCCCTGGAGATCCCCCAGCCCTTTCACCCCCAAATATCCTCCCAGCCCCTCCCAAATCACCCCCAGCAACCCTAATTCCAACCCCGGAGCCCCCCCAGCCCAGGGCTGTTCCCACTATGGCCACCAAGCTGGGCCAGTGCCACAGGATGACCCCCAGCAGCCCTTCCTTCCAGGCCCACCTTCCTCCCGAGGGAAAGGCGGGGAATTCCATGCTCCAGGGGCTCAGGAAAGCACCGCGGGGTCCCCTCAGCACCCGCCCCCCTCCCGCACCCCAAACCCCTCCCTGGAGCAGGCACCCCCACCCCATCTCCCCAGGATGCAGCCCCGGGAGCATCCCCGGAGGGCCTGGAAAGACAATTCCTAATTAATTTAAACGTATCCTGCCAAGAACTGTGATCGTTTCCTGCTCGAGAAATTGTGGCGGCCCCGCGGCTTTCCCGGCAGCGGCGTTCCCCGCTTTCCACCGGGTGCCAGGCGGGAGGGCGGCCCTGGGGGCAGCTCTTATCTCCTGCCCGCAGCCCTCGGCTGAGCCGAGGAGGAGGAGGAGGAGGAGGAGGAGGGGAGGAGGGAGGAGAGGAGAGAGCGCAGCCGAGGGCGGTGGAGCGCCTGAGCCACCCCCGGGCACCCCCAGATTCACAGGAGCCGCTGCCACCGTGGGGAACCCATCATGGGCAACTGTGTCCCCGTGGTGAGTGACGCCCCCTCCCCAGTTCCTGTCCCTGCTGCCCAGGCTGTCCCTGGGGCCTGGGGGTCCTCGCAGTGAGGAGGAGTGTGAGGGTCCCCAGTGCTCAGGAGGATCGCAGGGGTGCCTGGCGCTGGAATCCCCAGCGCTGAGTGGGGTTTAGGGGATCGCTAGAGCTCAGTGGGGTCACAGGAGTTTCCCCAGCACTGAGCAGAGCCCTGAGGGTCCCCAGTTCTGAGCAGGATTGTGGGGGGTCCCCAGTTCTGAGCAGGATTGTGGGGGTCCCCAGCTCTGAGCAGGATCCTGAGGGTCCCCAGCTCTGAGCAGGATGGGGTCCCAGCTTGAGCAGGATCCTGAGGTCCCCAGCTCTGAGCAGGATCGTGTGGGTCCCAGTTCTGAGCAGGATCACAAGGGGCCCCAGTTCTGAGCAGGATTGTGGGAGTCCCCAGTTCTGAGCAGGATCGTGGGGGTCCCTGGTGCTGAGAGCAGGACTACAGCTCGCAGCAGGTGCTGCCGGCAAGTGCTCCGTCACAGGAGGCTCTGTGGGGTCTGCAGCCACTCCAGGTCTGCAGCCACCTCTGGGGTCTGTGACCACCCACAGCCCCGTGAGAAAGGGCCCCGTCCCGCACCCCGCCGTCACCAGCCGTGCCCCGCCGTGCCCGCAGCCTGCTATCTGTCCTGTCCCTCGCTGATAACCCGCCCTACCAGCCCAGCCCGGGGCTGCCGGGGATCCCCGGGGCTGCTGTGGGACGTGGCACTGCCTGACGCCCACCCCCCTTCATCCTTAGACCCTCAGCACCCCGGACACCGAGACCTCCCTGGACCTGGAGGAAATCATGGGCGACTTCTCCTTCTACGACGGCACCTACAGCAACGACACCGAGCTGGACTACGACGCCGCGCCCTGCCGCAACAGCTTCTGCCCCCTCTTCCACCGCGTGGCTCCCCCTTTCCTGGCCGCCACCTGCTCCGCGGCCGCGCTAGCCACCTGCGCCCTGCTGGTAGCCCTGTCCCAGCCTTCCCCGGCGTGGCGGTGGCCGCGGAGCCGGGCGCTGGCGGCGCAGCTGGCGCTGGCCACGGCGCTGTTCGCCGCGCTGCTGCCGGCGCTGGCCGCGGGCGCGGCGTGGGGCTGGCACCTGGGCGCGGGGCCGTGCCGCCTCACGCACCTCCTGTGGCACTGGAGCCTCTTCGCCCAGGCGCTGCTGGTGGCCAGCGGCTCCTGCGGCACCGCCTGGGCTCGCTGGGACGCGCGGAGCCGCCGCCTGGCCCTGGCGCTGTGGGCAGCGGCGCTGCTGCTGGCCACGCCGGCGGCTCTGGTCAGCGGCGTGGCGGCGGGCACCGGCTGTGTCCGGCGTAGCGTGGACATCCTGGCTCCAGCCTACCTGCTGCACCTGAGCCTGTGTCTCTGCCTGCTGCTGCTGCTGCCCGCGGGGCTGCTGCTGGCCGCGCTGGCCGTGCCGCGCCTCAGGGCGAGCTGGGCGACCGGAGCCGGGCTCCTCTGGCTCTTCCCGGGGCTCTGGGTGCCCTACGGAGCCGGGCTGGCCGGGGAGTTCCTGCTGCAGGCCGAGCTGCTGGAGCCCACCTGCGGCTCCTTCGAGCATTTCGACCTGGCGCTGGGGCTCAGCCAGGGGCTGGGGGTGCTGCACTGCGCCCTCGGGCCCCTGGCGCTGCTGCTGGTCGGGCGCTGCCGCCGAGCTGCCGGCGCTGCCGGGGACTGCGGAGCTCCGGGGGCTGCTGAGCACCGGGGATGCTGAACCTCGGGGCTGCTGAGTACCGGGGACTGCTGAGCACCGGGGATGCTGAGCCCGGGGTGCTGAACCTCGGGGCTGCTGATACGGGATGCTGAGCTCCGGGGCGCTGAACCCCGGGGCTGCTGAGAACCGGGGCTGCTGAGCACCGGGGATGCTGCACCGGCTGCTGCCGGACCTGGCGGATGCTGACACCGGGCTGCTGAGCACCGGGGCTGCTGAGCACCGGGGCTGCTGAGCACCGGGGCTGCTGAGCACCGGGGATGCTGAGCACCGGGGATGTGACACGGGATGCTGAGCACCGGGGCTGCTGAGCACCGGGGGCTGCTGAGCACCGGGGCTGCTGAGCACCGGGGCTGCTGAGCACCGGGGCTGCTGAGCACCGGGGCTGCTGAGAACCGGGGCTGCTGAGACCGGGGCTGCTGAGCACCGGGGCTGCTGAGAACCGGGGCTGCTGAGAACCGGGGATGCTGAGAACCGGGGTGCTGAGCACCGGGGCTGCTGAGCACCGGGGGCTGCTGAGAACCGGGGCTGCTGAGTACCGGGGACTGCTGAGCTCCGGGGCCGCTGAGCCCGGGGCTGCTGAGAACCGGGGCTGCTGAGAACGGGATGCTGAGCACCGGGGATGCTGAGCACCGGCGGTGCTAAGCACCGGCTGCTGAGCAACCGGGCTGCTGAGCCCCGGGACTGCTGAAACCGGGGCTGCTGAGAACCGGGGCTGCTGAGAACCGGGCTGCTGAGAACCGGTGCTGCTGAGAACGGGGCTGCTGAGCACGGCGGCTGCTGAGCACCGGGGCTGCTGAGCACCGGGGCTGCTGAGCACCTGGGGCTGCTGAGCACCAGAGCTGCTGAAACCTCGGGGCTGCTGAGCACCGGGGCTGCACTGCGGAGCCCAACAGGCCCACAGCCCTGACTTGGACCCCGGCAATGAACCCCAGCCGCCTGGCACTGGACTTGGACCCTGGCACAAGATTTGACTCCCTGAAACTGGACCCTGGATCCTGAGAAAGCCCTGGGCACCAACCTTGACCACGCAGCATTGACCCTTGGCCCCCCAGCACACGAACTCTGCCCGCCACCAACACCAGCCTCAGAGCACCGGTCCCTGTGCCCCCACCACTGACCTCTGGAACATTCCACACTGGCCTGGGCCACCCAGCACTGACCCCTGGCCACGTGGGACGAGCCTTGATCCCCTGGCACTGACCCTGGCTGCCAGCACCAGCCCCTGACCCACAGTGTCCCCCCAGCCCACAGCCTCTGTCAACACCCAACACTCCCCAGGACCCCCGTTCTGTGCCCACCTCGGTGCCCCCACCCTCAATCCCACCCTGGGGTTCCAGCCCCCTCTTTGGGGCCAAACCCCCCACTGCCCAACACAGAAGCCCTGGGGTGCCTCAGCTGCCCGGGGGGTCACCCGTGGGATCCCCGAGGCTCAGTCCTTCCCCCCTCCCAGCTCCAGGGGAGGTTTTCGGAGCGATGGATTTTTTCCATCTCTCCTGACAAGCTAAGAGGATCCAGTGGGAATTACAGACAATAAACACAACTGCCAGAGGCACTCGTCCAGCCCAGTTAATGGACTGGATGGGACTGGGCGGTGATGGGGGCCCGGGGAGGGACGGGAAACGGGGGGGGGGTGGGGGTGGGGGGGGTGTTGTGTGCGCCTCGTGCCTCCAAATTGGCAGGGAAAGTTCCTAAGGAAGCTGCGCAGCCTGACAGGGAGGAGTGGGGGCATTTCCACCCGGAGCCCACGAGGGACGGGCGCGTGCAGTCACGGGGTGGGACTGGGGCACCGGGACAATGGGGCTGCTCTGCCTGTAGGACCTGCGGGCTCCTCCCCGCCAAACTGCGGGGCTGATCGGTGGGGGATGAGCCCACAGCGTCCCCAAAAGTGGGGATCCATCAAAGCCCTGCAGGGACTCTACACCCCCAGCCCGGAATCCGGCCCCTCAGCCCGGCACCATCACTCGGGGCAGGCAAACCCTTCCCACCTGCCTGTCCCCAGCCCGTGGTCATCTGTCCCCTCCATGTCATCTGTCCCCTCGGGCAGGACAGGAACAGCAGAGCCCGGGCTGCACCCCCGAGCTGTGGGTCAGGGCAGGGGGGCCGGGGGAAACCTTTCTCTGCAGCCCTCGGATGATCCCAAATCAAACCAGGTCCCTTCCACAGGGGTTTGCCCAGAGCAAGGACAGTGGGGGAAGGAGTGTCTGGGATGTCCCCACCCCATCACCCTGTGGGCACACGGGTGGGTTGTCCCCGTCACCCAAGTGGGCACACGGGTGGGGTGTCCCTGTCACCCAGGTGGGCACACGGGTGGGGTGTCCCTGTCACCAGGGTGGGCACACGGATAAAATGTCCCTGTCACCAGGTGGGCACATAGATGGGGTGTCCCTGTCACCGCGTGGGCACACGGATGGGGTGTCCCCGTCACCCGGGTGGGCACATGGCCGGGGTGTCCCTGTCACCAGGATGGGCACATGGCCGGGGTGTCCCTGTCACCCAGGTGGGCACACGGATAAAGTGTCCCTGTCCCTGGGGCCCAGCTCCACCCGTGCAGGCGGGTGACCCACGGTCTTGTGGCACGGCCGCGTGATGCCATGAAATCACCCACCCTGGGCATGAAATCGCCCCTCCCGGGCACGCCGGGCTGCTGAGGATACGGCTGGGGGGACACATCCCCCCCGCCAGTCCCCTCCCACCCTCGGGCACATAAACCCGGCGGCAGCGCCGGCCCCGCCCGGCTCCAGCACCGACCATGGGCCACCTGCAGCTCTGGCTGCCCGTCCTGGCCGGGCTCGCGGGGATCCTGGCCCAGGAAGGTAGGGGGGACACCGGGGTGGGCGCACAGGAGCCAGGGGGACGCGGCAGCGACTCTCGGATCACTCTCGGCCAGCGGGGCTGGAGGATGCTGGAGCAGCCGTCACCCCGGGGGCACAGCGGAAGGCTCGGGGACAGTCAGAGAGGACTGTGGGACACCCCAACCTCCCGCCACGTCCCCTCTGTTGTCCCCAGACCTGTACCGAAAGGTGTTCGTGTTCCGGAAGGATCCCAGCGACGCCTACGTGGTGCTGCGGGCGCGGCTGGAGCAGCCCCTGCGCAACCTCACCGTGTGCCTGCGCTCCTACACGGACCTCAGCCGGCCCCACAGCCTCTTCTCGTACGCCACCAAAGCCCAGGACAACGAGATCCTGCTCTTCAAGCCCAGACCCGAGGAGTACCGCTTCTACGTGGGCGGCAAATTCGTCACCTTCCGCGTCCCCGAGGGTCGCAGGGACTGGGAGCACGTCTGTGCCAGCTGGGAATCCGCCGGCGGCATCGCCGAGTTCTGGCTCAACGGGAAGCCCTGGCCGAGGAAGGGGCTGCAGAGGGGCTACACGGTGGGGGCCACGGCCGCCATCCTGCTGGGGCAGGAGCAGGACAGCTTCGGCGGCGGCTTCGACCTCTACAACTCCTTCTCGGGGAGCTGACCGACGTTTATCTGTGGGACACGGCGCTGTCCCCGGACAAGATGCGCGCAGCCTTCCTGTCCCTGCGCCTGCCGCCCGCCCTGCTGGATTGGAAGAGCCTCAGCTATGAGGTGAAGGGAGACGTGGTGGTGAAACCCCGGCTCCGGGAGGCGCTGGGGGCCTGAGGGCTGCGGGGTCTGGGGCAGGGGTGGCCTCGGTCCCCCCTGTCCCCTCCCCAACCCCATCACTCACCCCTGTCTCCCCCCACCCATCACACAGCACGCCTTCACCTCTACAGCTGGGGACGGGGTCCCCCTGTGCCACCGACACCCGGGACCCCCATTCCCTTTCCCAGGCCCCCCTCCCCGAGCCGCCCCACGGCCGTCCCCGCACGGGCAGGGCACGGATCCAGCCCCACCGGGAGTCAGGAGCGGGAAGTTCCCCTGTCCCCAAAGGCCGCCCCCATCCCCCGGCCGATTGCCCAACAGCTCTGGGGCTTGGGGACGAAGGTCACCGTCACCACCACAGCCACTGTCACCCTTGGGTGTCCTCCGAGCAGCTCCGGGGTTCCCCTTTCCAGTGACAGTGGCCGGGTCCGACCGTGCCATGGGGCGGCCGGGGCTCTCCCTCCTCATCCTCGCTGCGCTCTGCGGCCCCGCGGCCCCGCAAGGTAGGGGGACACCGGGACCCCCCCCGGGGGACATGGGGGTGCAGAGGGGGGGGCATGTGGGGGGTTACGGGGGCAGTGGAGCACCCTGAGTGCTCCCAAAGGGTGTGGGGGAGCCCACAGTAACCGTGCAGTGAGAGGGGCACCCCGAGCTCTGCAAGGGAGGGATGGGGGGCTGCAAAGGGGTGCAGGGGGACCCGCGGCAGCTGTGCCATTAAAGGGGCACCCCGAGCTCATCACGGGGGGGGGGGGGGTGAGGGCACAGGGGTCCCGGCAAGAGCAGGAGGAGGGGACACTGTGGCAGCACAGCAAGAGCTTGAAGGGACACCCCGAGGAGCGGAATGGGGGGACAGCAGTGGGGGGCGGCAGGGACACGGGGGTCCCCCAGGCAGGGAGACCCCCAGCCCGGGCTGAGTTCTGGGTGCTGCAGAAACAAAGAGGGCCGAGATCTGGGCACAGCCACCGGCACCCAGCATCTACCACCAGCTGATGCTGACCTGTGAAGTCATCGGAGACCCCAGGTAAGGCCCCCCAGCCTCCCTCCCTCGGCCCCAGGTGTGGGCAGGGAGCACCACGGGCCCCCCCGTGTTCCCCACCCAAGTGACCCCGGCCCGGTGCAGCCCCCAGGAGTTCCTGTGGGAGAAGGAAGGAAGCCCAGTTCCCCTGCAGAAAGGCTCCGACAGCGTCCTGCTCTTCCCCTACTTCAACAAATCCCACCTGGGCACCTACATCTGCACGGCCACCAGCACCCAGGGCAGGGCTGTAGCCACCTACAGCCTGTGGATAAACGGTAGGGATGGCACCAAGGGCACAGCTGGGCACACCCTGCTCCCCACAGCTTGTCCTCACCACCTCACCCTGTGCCCCAGCCAGTGGTGGTGGCTCCCACCCCAGGGGCTGATGCAGGAGCAGCCACCTCTGTCTCATCTCCCCCAGACCTGGTGGGATGGACGTTCGTGTTCCCCCAAGAGTCCCAAACCGCCCACGTGCAGGTGACAGTGGACATGAAGCAGCCCCTGAACAACTTCAGCTTGTGCCTGAACTCCTTCACCGACCTCACGCGGCCCTACAGCCTCTTCTCCTATGCCACCAAAAAACAGAGCAATGAGATCCTGCTCTTCAAGCCCAAACCTGGCCAGTATGAGTTCATCGTGGGGAACAAGCCCTTGTTCTTCACAGTGCCCCAAAGCCTCGGGCAGAGAGAGCACGTCTGCGTCAGCTGGGATTCCACCACTGGCATCGTGCAATTCTGGTTCAACGGGAAGCCCTGGCCCAGGAAGGGGCTGCAGAGGGGCTACACGGTGGGAGTGCCGGCCTACATCCTGCTGGGGCAGGACCAGGACAGCTTTGGGGGTGGCTTTGATTCCCAGCAGTCCTTCGTGGGGGAGATCTCGTCCGTGTACATGTGGGACACGAGCATCTCCACACGGGAGGTGGAGTCGGCCATGTACAACCACCCCGACCAAACCCCCATCTTTGGCTGGCAGAACTTCTGCTACAAGATCGTGGGTGAGGTGTACCTGAAGTCCTGAGGGGTACCTGAAGCCCCGAGGCTGTGGGGATGTCCCCAACCCCTGCTGTGTAATCCCCTCCCTCAAAGCCACCCAACATCGCATCAATGGAGAAATGAGTTCTTAGGGTGCTGCTGGTCTTTGGGGGTGGGAGGGTGGATTGAGGCCCACCAAGGCATTCAGGTGATGGATCCAGGCTCAGAAGCTCCTTAAGGGGAAGAGCTCCCAGCCCAGGGCCTTGCTCTGGTTTGGGGACATGGGGCTGAGCTGGGGACAGGGATAGGGGAATCCTGGGGGGCATGTGCACCCCTGGCAGCCCCCAGGCACGCTGGGGCTGGAGCAGAACCCAGGGGGCCAGGATTGTTGGGGTGCCAGCCTGGTGTCCCCAAGCTTGGGGAGGCTCAGCCCAGGTCCCTGGGGGTGCAGTCCTGGGGCCCTTGGGGGGTTCATCCCCATGTCCCTGGGGGTTCAGCCCAGAGCCCTGTGTCCTGGTGGGGCACACTCCCATGTCCTGGGGGATTCAGACCCAGAGCTCTGGGGGTGCAGCCCTGGAGCGCTTGAGGGGTTCAGCCCTGGAGCCCCAGCAGGTCCTGCTCTGTATCCCGGGGTTTCAGCCCCATAGCCCCGTGTCTCACATACACCCGGAGGGTCCAGCCTTGCGTCCCGCTGGTGCAGTCCCAGAGTCCCGGGGGGCTCAGCCCTGCAGCCCCAGGGTCCCAACGCCCCCTGCCCCGGGGGGTGCAGCCCCCCAGTCCTGCAGCCTCCTGGCCCGGAGGTTCAGCCCTGTGTCCCGGCGTGGCCCCGCAGGCAGCCACTCTTGTCCCCTTCTTGTCGCCCCCCTTGTCCCTTTCTTGTCCCCCGACACCCACCCGACCTCCCCCGTGTCCTCATTCTCCCCTTTGTCACCCCGGGTCCGCCCGCCTGCGCCGCCTCCCTCGCCCGCTCCGGCCCCGGCCCCTCTCCGGCCCCGCTCCGGCCCCCGCTCTGCCCCGGCTCCGGGTCAGCTCCGACCCCTCTCCGGCCCCAGCTCCGGCCCCGGCCCCTCTCCGGCCCCGGGTCCGGGTCAGCTCCGACCCCCTCCGGCCCCGCTCCGGCCCCGGCCCTCTCCGGCCCCGGCTCCTCTCCGGCCCCGCTCCGGCCCCGCTCCGGCCCCCGCTCTGCCCCGCTCCGGTCAGCTCCGGCCCCGCTCCGGCCCCGGCCCCGCTCCGGCCCCGCTCCGGCTCCGGCCCCGCTCCGGCCCCGGCCCCAGCTCCGGCCCCGCTCCGGCCCCGGCCCCAGCTCCGGCCCCGCTCCAGCCCCAGCTCCGGCCCCGGCCCCAGCTCCGGCTCCGCTCCGGCCCCGGCCCCAGCTCCGGCCCCGGCCCCGGCCCCAGCTCCGGCCCCGGCCCCAGCTCCGGCCCCAGCTCCGGCCCCGGCCCCAGCTCCGGCTCCGCTCCGGCCCCAGCTCCGGCCCCGGCCCCGCTCCGGCCCCGGCCCCGCTCCGGCCCCAGCTCCGGCCCCGGCCCCAGCTCCGGCTCCGCTCCGGCCCCGGCCCCAGCTCCGGCCCCGGCCCCGCTCCTGCCCCGGCCCCGGCTCCGGCCCCGGCCCCGCTCCGGCCCCGGCCCCGGCCCCGGCCCCGGCCCCAGCTCCGGCCCCGGCCCCGCTCCGGCCCCGGCTCCGGCCCCGGCCCCGCTCCGGCCCCGGCTGCGGCCCCAGCTCCGGCCCCGCTCCGGCCCCGGCTGCGGCCCCAGCTCCGGCCCCGCTCCGGCCCGTCCTCTCTCCTCCCCAGCTCCTCCCCAGCTCCAGCTCAGCTCCTCCCTGGCTCCGGCCCGTCCTCTCTCCTCCCCAGCTCCTCCCCAGCTCCAGCTCAGCTCCTCCCTGGCTCCGGCCCGTTCTCTCTCCTCCCCAGCTCCGCCCCAGCTCCAGCTCAGCTCCTCCCCGGCTCCGGCCCGTTTCTCTCCCCGCCCCAGCTCCTCCCCGGCTCCGGCCCGTTCTCTCCCCGCCCCAGCTCCTCCCCGGCTCCGGCCCGTTCTCTCCCCGCCCCGTGCGGCCTCCCCGGTACGGCGGGGCCGGGGCACACCGGGAGCACACCGGGCCCGGGCACACCGGGGCGGAGGGCGCGGAGCGGGGCCGGGGCCCGGCGGGGTCCGGGGGGAGCTGAGCTGGCCGGGCACCCGGGGGGCTGGACGGGGGTCCCGGGGGCTGGTGCGGTGTTGTGGGGGGTCTGAACTGGGGGTAACACTCTCCTGGGGGGGAGCTGACATGAGGGGTCTCAATTGCGGGGTCTGAATTTGGGGTCTGGGGGCTTTATTTGGGAGTCCCAGGGGAGTTTGGGCTACCCTGGCCATGTTCGCCCGGGTGTGGTTTTGGGGGGGGTCCCGGGGGGTCCTGACGTGGGTGCCTGAATCGGGGAGCTGGGGGTCTTGACCTGGGGGTCCTGAGGATCTGGCCAGGGTCTCCACGGGGTTGGTTTTGGGGGGGCAGGGGTCCTGAGCTGAGGGTCTGGGGCTTTATTTAGGGGTCCCAAGGGTCCTGGCCAGGGGGTTTTGGGGGTGGTACGGGGGCGTGCCAGGTTCTCCCAGGGTTGGTGTTGGGGGGTCTGGGGGCCTGAGCTGGGGGTCCCTACAATGGTCTGGCCTGACTTGGGGGGTCTGAGCTGGGGGTCCCAAGGGCCTGAATGGGGGTTTGGCCGTGTGCTCCAGGGGTTGCTGTTGGGGGGTGTTAATTGAGGGTCTCAGGGGTCCTGGCCGGGGTTCCTGAGGAAGTAACAGGGTCTGGGTCCTGAGATGGGGGTCCCAGGGAGTCTGACCTTGTGGGTCATGGGGGCCAGGGGGCTGAACTGGGGGTCCCAGGGGGTCTGGCCATGTTCTCTGGGGGGTGGGGTGTATTGGGGGTCCTGGGGATCCTGGAGGCTTGGCCACGTTTACTGGGGAGGGGGTGTTTGGGGTCCTGGGGGCTTGAGCTGGGGGTTCTGAATACATTATTCTGGGGGTGATAATGTGGGTCCTGGGGGCTCTGACCTGGGGGTCCTGGCCAGGGGATCCCAGGGAATCTGAACTGTGAGTCCTGGGGTCATGGCCAGGGGGTCCTGGGGGTCCTGACCTGGGCCTTGTTCTCTGGGGGGTGGTACTGGGAGGCTTGGGGGCCTGACCTGGGGGTCCTGGGGATCTGAAGTGGGGACCCCAAGGGGTCTGACCTGGGGGGGGGCGATGCTGGCCAGGGAGACCCAGGAGATCTTTTCTGGGGGGTGTCCCGGGGGTCCAAAATAGGGGTTCCAGGGGTCCTGACCTGGGGACTCTGCCTTGGGGCTCCTGTAGCTCCTGCCCTGGGGGACCCGAGGGGGTCTGCCCCGGGGGTCCCGGCAGTGCTGTGCCAAGGCTCTGACCCGGGCGGGATCCCTAGAGCAGCAGTGTCCCCTGTGCCCACACACAGGCGATGGGGGCATCGGAGCCCCCCAACTTCTCGTGGGTGGCGGAGGGCCGGCTGGCGGGGCTGGCGATGCCGCGGGAGCCGGGGCACTACCGGTACCTGCGGGAGCGCGGCGTGCGGCACCTCGTGTCGCTGAGCGAGCGGGCCCCGCCGCACCACGGCTGCTGCCCCCAGATCCAGCTCCACCGGCTCCGTGTGCCCGACTTCACCCCGCCGAGCCCCGAGCAGATCCAGAGCTTCCTGCGGATCGTGGAGGAGGCCAATGGCCGCGGGGAGGTAGGGCAGGGCACACCTGGAGAGGGCACACCTGGAGAGGGCACACCTGGAGGGTGATACTTGGGGGGTACCTGGGGGGGCACCTGGGGGAGACTGTGGAGGGGACAGCTGGGCTGGTGACACTAAGTGGGGGAAATCTAAGGGGTGACTTGGGGGAGACACCAGAGGAGACACCAGGGGAGGGAACATGAAGGGGGACGCCTGGGGGGCACCTGGGGGGGTGATGACATCTCGGGGGGGGTGAGATACCCTGGAGGAGGGGCACGACTTGAGGAGCGACACCTTGGGTGGGAGACACCTGGAGGGAAACACACACCTGTGGGAAGGTTGTGACACCTGGCGGGTGTGGCATCTCAGGGGGCTGACACTTGGAGAGGGGACACCCGGGGAGATGAGGGGAGGGGGTGACAGAAAGTGACACCAGGGAGAGATTCCATGCAGGCAGTGCCACACACCCAGGGAGTGACACGGGGAGCACGGGGGGGGTCCGGCAGTGCCCCCCACCCACCGTGTCCCTGTGCCCAGGCCGTGGCAGTTCACTGCATGCTGGGACACGGCCGGACGGGCACCCTGCTGGCCTGTTACCTGTGCAAGGAGAGGCACCTGGACGCTGAGGATGCCATCCGCGAGATCCGGCGCCTCCGGCCCGGCTCCATCGAGACTGCAGAGCAGGAGCAGGCTGTGAGCCGCTTCTGCCAGTGCCTGCGGTAGGTGCCACCCGTCCCGGGGTCCCCTGTCACCGTGGGGGTCCCCAGTTGTGGCTCCCAAATGCCCCCAGTCCCAGCTCACCGGTGGTTTCTGCCCCTTCGCAGCACTGGGGAGCGCGGCGAGGAGACGTGATGGGATCTGTGGGATTGGGCACCCTCGGTCTTCCCAGCCCTGTCTGTCCCCTCCTGCATTAAAGGACTGGCCTGTGGTGACTCTCCAGGTCTGAATTTGGGGTACACACTGGGGGAATGCCTGGCCATGGCTCTGCTGGGCATCCCCAGACCTGGCTTGGTTGGCAGCTGCATCCTGGGGTTTGGGGTCCTGGCTCTGGGATTCCTCAGGGTTCTGGATCTCTGAGCTCCCTCAGGGCCCTGGCTTTGGGGTCATTCAGGGTCCTGGTTCTGGGGTTGTTCAGGGTGCTGGCTCTGGGGTCCCTTGGGTTCCCAGCTCTTGGCTCCTGACTCTGGCTCCTGGCTCTGGGGTCCCAGCTCTGTGTCCTGGCTCAGGGGTCTGCAGGGTCCTGGTTCCA
Organism: Sitta carolinensis; assembly: GCA_032173965.1. Taxonomy (NCBI): domain Eukaryota; kingdom Metazoa; phylum Chordata; class Aves; order Passeriformes; family Sittidae; genus Sitta; species Sitta carolinensis. Next base: position 2,916,981 of record CM063305.1, read on the forward strand.
GATTCGTGGCTCTGGGGTCTCTCAGGGTGCTGGCTCTGGGATCCCTTGGTGTCCCAGCTCTTGGTCTCCCCAAGCTCTGGGGTCTCTCAGGGTCCTGACATTGGGATCCCAACTCTGGATTCTGGCTCTGGCTTCCTTTGGGGTACTCATTCTGGGGTCTCTCAGGATCCTGCTTCTGGGGTCATTTGGGGTCCCAGCTCTGGGCTCCTCTGGGTCCTGGCTTTGGATCCTGGATTTGGAGCCTTGGCTTTGGGCTCCTGGCTCTAGGGTACCTCAGGGTCCTGGGCGTGGAGTCCTTGGTCTGGGGTCCCTCAGGGTGCTGTTCTGGGGTCCCATGGGGTCTCAGCTCTGTGGTTCTGGCTCTGGGATCCTTCGGGGAGCGCGAGTGGCCGCACTTCATCCCCCCCTGGCACCCCCAGAGCTGTCACCCACCAGCGCCCTGGTGCCACGTGGAGGGTGACAACCGTGTCAGCACCCGGGGGCCGACCCGGGCCACTGATGCTTAAAGTGTAGCTTAGCCGGAATTGAGGCATCTCCATCCAAAAATCCAAATCCTGGAAATCTCTTCTCAGCTGCTCCTAACCTTGGTGGCATTTAAATCCCGGTTGGAAGCGGTGTCACCGTCCCCGTTTCCGGGCGGGTGGCGAAGGCCTGGGAGCGCCCCCCGGGCACAGGCGGGGCCAGCGCTCCCACCAGCAGCTCCACGGTGCCCAAAATTCCCTTTGGAACGCCACAGTGTCACCGTCCTCCCTGGGGGACAAGGCTTCGGGGTGGTGACACCGGGGTGGTGACACCGGGATGGTGGCACCGGGATGGTGGTACCGCTGCCAATCCAGCTGTGCCCTGCCCAGAGAATTGGGAATTGGGAAGGGGGCTCAGCACAGGCTGTGGGCTCACTCCACAACCCCGGGGCTGCACGGCCACCCCTGGTGCCCCGTGGTGGGGTTTTGGGGACACCCGTGTCCCCCAGGCTTTGGCACAGTGAGGCCACAGTGGGGCCGTGTGGGGGGCACGTGCCTGGGTCAGAGCCGGTTTGGGGGGCCCACCCTGAGGCACGGGGACACTGGGGACGTGGTGGGGACACGGTGGGGACATGGTGGGGCCGCAGTGACCGTGCTGGACAGCGGTGTCCAGCCTAAGCTCACGGGAGCACATGGGCCGGAGCGGCCGAAAGCTGCTTACGGCAGAATTATTGCCCTTAACTCCGCTGACTCCACGCTGTCCTCAGAGTCCCCTGGGCTCAGGGGGCCAGGCCGGGCCGGGGGGGGCTCCGCGGACCCCCCACCCCCTTCATGGGGGGGCTGGGCTGGAGGGGCATCGCCCCAGCGCCGTTCCCGGGGCTCCGGTGTGGCCGGGCTGGTGTCACACGTGTGGGGTTTGCTCGTCCCTCGATCCCGGCTCTGTGCTGGGGACAGCACCGGGATGTCCCCCCTGTGTCCCCTCCTGTCCCCCCAGCCTGGCGAGCGGCCCAGCTCCGGCTCAGCCCGCGGGATAGGGACATAGCACATTTAGGATGGGATTAGAGAGCTGGGATGGGGAAGGGCGAGCGGGGAGCGCTGGCACAGAGGGGCTGGGACACGCAGATGGGACACGAGGCTGGGCTTGATTGTCACAGCCCCCAGTGCCACCCACTTGTCCCTGCGTCCCACAGGGGGATCACACACTGAGCGCCCACCCACACATCCTGTCCATGTCCCATCCACGTGTCCCATCCGTGTCCCACTGTCCCACCCCAGTGTCCCATCTGTGTCCCACCCCTGTGTCCCATCTCTGTCCCCTTCATGGTCCCACCTGTGTGCCCCACTCGTGTGTCCCACCCATGTGTCACCCCTGTGTCCTATTCATGACCCCCTATGTGTCCCCCCTGTCCCACCCATGTATTCCCCCCCTTGGCTTCCCTCAGTCCCACCAGTGTGTCCCCATAGCCCATCCGTGTGTCCCCGTCGTGTGTCCCACCTGTGTTTTTCATTCGCGTGTCCCCCCATTGTCCCCCCCTATATCCCAGATGTGTCCGACGCTGTCCCCCACTCGTGTCCTCCCTCTAGGTGCCCCCCCCGTGCCTCTCCCGATTCACCCGCCCATGTGTCCCCTCTTGTCCCTCTCGCTTTTCCCCCCACATCCCTCCGTGTCACCCCACACGCCCCTCGGCCCCCCGCCCCTCTCCGGGTACTACATTTCCCAGCATCCCTCGCTCCCCGCTGCCTCGCTCCGCCATTGGCCGCCTCGGGACGCGCCCAGCGGCGGCTCCTGATTGGCTGTCGCCGCGGCAACGGGCGGCGGGGGGCGTGGCCGGGGCGGCCCCTCCCGGCGTCGCGGGTTTGTTTGCGGCCGCCCGGCGGCGGCGGCCGGAGCCGAGCGGACCCGGACGGACCCGAACCGAGCCGGAAAGAGCCGAAAGCAGCCGGGAAGAGCCGAGCGCAGCCGAGCGCGGCCGGCCGGGCATGAGGAGCGGCGGGACGCGGAGCCCCCCGCGCCCCCCGCCCGGGGCCGGTGCCCCCGGGGCTGCCCGGCCGAGCCCGCCGGTCCGCGGGCCCCGGTGACGCCGCGGGAGCCGCCGCAGGGGGGGCCTGGGCTATGCGGTGGTGGCTGCGCGCCGCCGTCCTCAGCCTGCTCGCCGGAGCCGGGGGTGAGGGGCCGCCCCGGGCGGCGGGGCCGGTCTGGCCGGTGCCGGGACGCGGGGGCGGGGAAAGGGTCCCGGTGTGTCCCGGTGTTTCCGGCGGGGCCGGTTCGGCCAGTGCCGGGTCCCGGCGAGGCGGGAGGAGGCGGGGGACAGCAGGGGCGGGGGGCTCCGGGGGCGGGAGGAAGGTCCCGGTGTGTCCCGGTGTGTCCCGGTGGGATCGATTTCGCCAGCGCCGGGTCCCGGGGACAGCGGGGGCGGGGAGCTCCGGGGCGGGAGGAAAGTCCCGGTTGTCCCGGTGGGATCGATTTCGCCAGCGTCGGGTCTCGGGGGAGGCGGGGGCGGCGGGCAGGGAAGGGTCCCGGTGTGTCCCGGTTCATCCCGGCGGGTCCCGTCTCACTCGGCCCGGTGCCGGTCCCGCAGGCAGCGGCCGGAGCGAGCCCCGGGCTGTGGTGGGGCGCGTCGGGGGCAGCGCGGTGCTGAGCTGCGGGCTCCTGGGCGCACACGAGGCGCGCCCGCCGCTCTACGTGATCGAGTGGGTCCGCTTCGGCTTCGTCCTCCCCATCTTCATCAAGTTCGGCCTCTACTCGCCGCGCGTGGACCCCGAGTACGCGGGTGAGTGGCGGGCGGGGGTCCCCGGGGTCTCCGGTGGGGTGTCCCGTGTCCCCGCTGGCTGCGGTTGGGTCCCGCCGGGTGCTGCTGCTGTTGGAGCAACTTAATCGCACTCGCGGGGAAATGGGGGGGCTCTTCCAGGGGTCTCGAGGGGCGGGAGCGGCCGGGGAGGGGCCAGGGAGGTCCCTGCAGCAGGTGAGTCCCAGTACCCATCCCAGGGATGGCAGGAGGAATGGGGGTCCCCAGCTGGCACAGGGGATGCAGATCCCTGCCCAGCAGGACGGAACCCCCACAGATCCAGAGGGAAAACGTGGGAGAAGCCCCCCAGCCCACCCGCTTGGCCTCTGGGGCATCTCCCGCGGGCCGGAGCTGCCCCGGCCATGTCACCCCGGGCCGGTGCCACCGGGGGTGCCCCGTGCCGGGGGCTGCGGGCGCTGCCCCGGCCCGTGCGGGTCGCCTGAAGGTTGAGGCTGGGGAGGGGATTTCGGGGGAGCTGCTAATTGGAGCAAAGCTGGGCCGGGGACGGGCTGGGTGTGGGAGGGGGATATTCGCTGCTTTACCGGGTATTTAAAGTGAGCGGTGGCAGAGCCGGAGGAATCCCAGCGAGAGAATCCCTGCGAGCAGGGAGGGGAAGGCCACGGGAGTGTCCCCTGGGGATAGGGAGGGCTGGCAGCCCGTGGGTGATGTGGGCTGAGCCCAACCCCGCCGCTCCGGGCCAGCCAAGCACCGAAATCCGTGCTCCGACCCTTCTCTCGGGGGGCTGGATCATACCCGGTTCACGACCCCAACCCTGCTGCCAAAATTGTCCCCTGCCTAAAAGTCACCTCTGTTGGGACACACAGTCTCCTGCTGCCCTCATCCCTGGCCAGACAGGAGGGTACAAATTTTGGGAGACGCCTGGGGACGCTTTCAGCAGCTGCGAGCTGGCTCTGGGGGACCAGCGGTGACAACGAACCCCCGGCCAGGAAAAGGCACCTGCTCTGCCGGCAGGCCGGGGCTGGGCTCCTGTTACCTGAGCGCCGAGGGGCCCTGGGGCAGCTCCGGTTTCCCCGGGAGGGGCTGGCAGCGTCCTGCCAGTCCAGCCCCCCCGCGCCGTGTCCCCGCCGCCAGCGCGCCCCCGGGGGCTGCGGGAGCAGATTGGGATCAGGGCTGGGGGGAAGGGGCTGGTGGCTGGAATGAGGACGAGGTGGGTGGGCAAGGGGGGGCTGGTGGCCGTCGCCATGGCAGCGGGGCGGCTTGTTTTCCAGCCGCCGGCAAGGGATGGGTGCTGGGGAGGGCAGGGGCGGTGGGTGCAGGGTGAGGCCGGCCCCCTCTCCGCGGCGCTTCCCAGGTGGAGGAGATCAGGTGTCACCCGGAGGGGCCGCTGCTGTCGCCAGTGTCCCTTCCTGGGGACAGGGTGGGCTGCGGGGGTCTCTGTGACAGCGCTTGGGGGGGACGGGGTCAGCTCTCCCCTGGGTGCCACCACCGCCCACGGTATCGTGGGCCACTGTCCCCTGCCCTAGAATAGAGTCGGTGGTCGCTGGCCTGGCTCAGCCCCCCCCTCCCCGGCTCTGGCCGCGTGGCGGGGGCTGCAGCCCCCTTTGCGTCCCCCCCTTTTGTGTCCCGCTGAATGTCGGTTGCCAGGCGCGGGGGGATGCTGGGCCACAGGGTTTTGTTTTTGCAGGGTGGTGGAGGAGGAGGAGGGGGCTGGGGCCGGCACAGGGGGATTAGGGGGAGGCTGAGGGGCGTCCCCAGGCCACTCTGATCCCTTCCAAAGGGACCTTTGTTCGGGAGCCGGCTGCTCCCGCCGCGCCTGGGGCTGGGGGCTGGCAGCTGCTGGCAGGGCCGGGCTTCCCAGAGCTTCCCAGAGTTTCTCAGAGCTTCCCAGAGCTTCCCAGAGCTTCTCAGAGCTTCCCAGAGCTGTCCCACTTCCCAGGGCCCGGCGTGGGAGCCACGCTGGGGTGAGGGCTGGCAGCCCCCTCGTCCCACAGCTGTGGGCTGGGAGACAGGTCTGGCCGCTGTGGGAAGGCTTCACACGTGTTCGTGTGCGGGGTTCGCACGGCTCAGGGTGGATCTCGGTGCCCAAACCCGCCTGCCCGGCTCCTGCCACTCCTCCTCTTCCTCCTCCTCCTCCTCCTCCTTGCCGGGCTCGTCTGGCGGGACACGGAACCCGGCGGGACCCGGGATCCCAATCCCGCTGCCAGCGGTGCCAGCCGGGGCTCCGGTGCTTCGGGCAGTGCCCGTGAACACCGGGCAGCGGGGTCCCCAAAATTTCCTGTGGTGGGAACCCCTCGGGAAGCTGCCAGAGCATCGTGGGCTGCTCCGGTGCTGCCGGGGCCGTATCCCTACCGTGGTGTACCGGGAACAGACAGGGTCACCTGGCATGGCCGGGTGGGAGTGCCGGGGCAGGGGGTGCCGGGGTGATGGATGCCCAGGGAAGGGGTGCCCAGGATGCCTGGAGAGGGGGTGCCTAGGGAAGGGGATGCTCAGGAGAGTGGATGCCCGGGAAAGGGGGTGTCTGGGATTGTGGGTGCCCCGGTCAGGGGGTGCCCCGGACAGGGGGTGTCTGTACAGGGGGTGCCCTGGACAGGGGGTGCCCCAGACAGGGGGTGTCTGGACAGGGGGTGCTTGGGAAAGGGGGTGTCTGGGATGGTGGATGCCCCGGACAGGGGTGTCTGGACAGGGGGTGTCTGGGATGGTGGATGCCCCGGACAGGGGGTGTCTGGACAGGGGGTGCCCCGGATAGAGGGTGTCTGGACAGGGGGTGTCTGGGATGGTGGGTGCCCCAGAAATGGGGCGCCCCAGACAGGGGGTGTCTGGACAGGGGGTGCCCCGGACAGGGGGTGCCGGTGCGTTCGTTGGGGCCCGCTGGCCGCGCACCCCGGCCTGGGCTGAGCCAATTGCCCGCTGCACCCTGAGCCGATTATGGCTCTGATAATAGCCCGGGGGATTAACGGGCTGCGCCCGCTCTCGCTTGGGCCCTTATCCCTCTCCTCATCAAAGAGGCCGCGGGGCGTGGGGTTGGCGCGGGGCGAGGACCCCGCGGGCTGGGGGAGCCCCGCTCTCCGTGTTTCCCCCCGGGAACTGCAGAGCTCGTTCCTACGAGGCGGGCGGGGTTCACCGGGACACCCCCCGTGCCGCGGGGAGCGGGGCCGGTGCGGGGGTGCCGGGGCTTAGCAGGGCTCCTAAGGGTGAGAGCGCCGGGGTGGCTCCAGGGAGCGGGAGCCTTGGGGGAAGAGTCCTCGGGAAGGGGAATTGGGGTCGGGATGTGCAGCTGGAGGGGTGGTGGGACCAGTCCTGCCCGGAGCGATGCTCCGAGTGCGTGGACCCGCGGGGGTGGGTGACAGAGCCACCGTGGCCTCCTCTCCGTGTCACTCGTGTGTGTCGCGCTGAGTGCCGCTGTGATCCAACCGCTGGCACCGCCGTTCCCAGCCCCCCGTGGTGCCGGCGGGGGCGGGCGCCCTGGGGAGGGGGTGTCCCGGGAGAGAGTGAGCCCAGGGAGGGGGCGGCCCGAGGAGGGCGGGACCTGGGGAGAGGGTGACACGGCGGAGGGGGTGAACCGGGGAGGGGGTGGTCCAGGGAGGGGGTGGCCCCAGGGAGGGGTGGTCCAGGCAGGGCGTGACTTTGGGAGAGGGTGGCCCGGGGGAGGGGATATTCTGGGAGGGGATGGCCCGGGCGAGGGGGTGGTCTAGGGAGGGGGTGGCCCAGGGGAGAGGGTGACACGGCGGAGGGGTGACCCAGGGAGGTGATGGCCCCGGGAGAACGCGACCCGGGGAGGGGGTGGTCTGGGGAGGGGGTAGCCTGGGGGAGGGGGTGACCCGGGGGAGGGCGTGTCCCGGGGGAGAGGGTGACCCGGGGAGGGGGTGGCCCGGGGGAGGGTGGTCTGAGGAGGGGGTAGCCCGGGTTCGTGGCCGTCCCTGAGCCGCTGCCGGGCGCGCAGGGCGGGTGCGGCTGGAGGAAGGCGCCTCGCTGCGCCTGGACCTGCTGCGTGCCGAGGACCAGGGCTGGTACGAGTGCCGGGTGCTCTTCCTCGACCGGCACAGCACCGACGCCGACTTCCAGAACGGCACCTGGATCCACCTCACCGTCAACGGTACCGGCCCGTCCCACCCTCGCCTGCTCTGCCCACGTGTCCCACTGGGAACACTTCCACACTGGGTCGAGCCGGACGCGGGGGTGAGGGTTTGGATCTGGATTTGCCTTCCAGCACCGCCCACCTTCCTGGAGACCCCCCTGCGTTCGTAGAGGTACGGGACCAGGCTGCTCTGAGCCTCACCTGCAGGGCTGTGGGCAACCCACAGCCTGTGGTCACCTGGAAGAGGAGTGACCTGCCTGTGCAGAGCGGGGACACGGTGCAGGTGAGGGTGACAAACCACTGCTCACTGTTCTGTGGGGTCTTGGGGGTTGATTTGGTCAGGATGACCCTGAGATATATAAAAATCCGCTGTCTCCAAACCCAGCTGCTGAAAAAATGAGTCGAAAGTCTTCTGCTGATGCTCTCAAGGTTGCTTTATTGTTTCTTATCTAAGATATTTTCTGTCTGGGCTGCCCAGGTCTGTTCAGCAGGGCACACTCTCTGCCCCAGGGGCAGGTGCTGTTTCTTATACTACAAATTATGTGTTAGTTATTTACAGTTATGATCCAATGCCTCTCACCTGTGTTAGACAGTTCCATTCCACTCCAATCCAATCCCCAAGTGCCACCATCACCAAGAAGATGTGGGTTAGGAAAGAGAAGGGAGGAGTACAGGACCACGCCCAAGTCCCTCCATCTCACCCCCTAAGCCCCCATGGTAAAAATCCCCAAAATTTCCCTTTTCACTCTATAACTACTATCATGCTTTCTAAAATTTTGTGACTTTTAGTCCTTCATTCAAAGGTGCTAATTTGTTCCATGAATCAAACTCAAAGCTGCAGAGGTCTTTGGCTGCCATGCCAGGGTCTCTGACCCCCCTCCCCCGCCAGGGCTTTGAACCCCCCTGGCTGGGGCTGGGACCATCCAGGACTGTCAGAGACCTCCTGGTTTCCGACAGTGGGGTGTGGCCAGGGCCTGCTGTCACCACCCTGTTGTCAGGACACATTTCCATCCCCGGTGGCCGTGCCACAGCTGCTGCCGTTGCAGGTGAGGAACGGCACGCTGAGCATCGCTGCCGTGGGCCGCGCCAGCGCCGGCACCTACACGTGCCACGCGTCCAGCAGGGAGGGCACTGTCACCCACACCACCCGTGTGCTCGTGCAGGGTAAGGGCAGGCAGCCCCCCAGCCCTGGGATGCAGGGGGATGCACAGGGAGCCGTGGCATGGAGCAGCTGGGGCTGTCCCCAGTCCTCACTGCCCCTCTGTCTCTCACCCCCAGGGCCACCCATCATCGTGGTGCCACCCCAGAATGTCACTGTCAACATCTCCCAAGATGCCTTCCTGGCGTGCCAGGCTGAGGCGTACCCAGGGAACCTCACCTACACCTGGTTCCAGGGCAGCAGCAACGTTTTCCACCTCAGGTAGGGCAGGAACGGGGATGCCACCAGGGCTGCCGTGCCCCCCAAACCTGGCCCTAAGTACCAGGCTTGGTGCGTGAGGGGGCAAATCCATCACCCCAGGGCAGCAGGGAGGGTGTCAACTGTGCCACTCACCGCTGTCCCATCCCTTCCCAGCCACCTCCAGGCTCGGGTCCGTGTCCTGGTGGATGGCAGCCTCCTGCTGCAGCGAACAACCCCGGACGACGCTGGCAAATACACCTGCACCCCCAGCAACGGGCTCTGGCAGCCGCCTTCTGCCTCAGCCTTCATCACAGTGCTCTGTAAGACCCCCTGCTGCACCCCCAGGCACAAGGGGGCCCTGCTGTGGGGGCTGTGGGGGGAACAGGGGTGCCCCAAGGGGGGATCCCAACCCCGTGTGTCCCCGCTAGACCCAGCACAGGTGACCACCATGCTCCCGGAGACCCACCTGCCCAAGGGCATGCGGGGCGTGATCCGCTGCCCCTGCAGAGCCAACCCCCCCCTGCTCTCCGTCACCTGGACCAGGGACGGGCGCCCGCTGGACCTGGACAAGGTAGGGCCACTCCCACCTCCCCGCCCCCTTCCCACCTTCCCAAATCCCTCCTCCTCCAAAGCCGTTGTCCTCTGGCAGCTCCCGGGCTGGTCCGTGCGGCCCGACGGCTCCATCGTCGTCGCCACGGGGAACGATGACGCGCTGGGGCTGTACCGCTGCACGCCCTACAACAGCTACGGCACCGCCGGCCAGTCCCGGCCCACGCGCGTCCTGCTCAAGGTGAGGAGCCCCCTCGGGGTCCCCTCCCGGCTCTGCGCTCCCCTGCCGAGCCCCCCCCCCCCCAGAACTGCCCCTCTGCCTCGCAGGACCCTCCTGCCTTCACGGTGCGGCCCAAGGAGGAATATTTCCAGGAGGTGGGCCGGGAGCTGGTGATCCCCTGCGCGGCTCACGGGGATCCCCCCCCCACCATCACCTGGGTGAAGGTAGGGGCTGCTGCTTTGGGGGGCCCCGGGGACAGGGATTGCATCATTTCTGGGGCAGTGTCCTTGTTCCAGCATCACGCCCTATGTCTCTGACCCCATGAATGCTGGGTGCCAACCCAAACTGGGGTCCCATCACATGGTTCCTGAAGCCAGGTCACTTGGTTTGGCTGTCCTGTAAAAAACCTGACAACTTGGCTTCCAAGCCAGCCCCAGGCTGGTGGGTCACATCCCCCTTTTCAAGTGCCCTTGTCCCCAGTGTGATGCTGTCACAGTTGGTGGTGCCCCCCCCATCAGCGTGTCCATGCCCCACAGGTGGGCAGCGTGGGCAAGAGCAGTGCCCAGGTGGATGGCAACAGCAGCCTCATCCTCCACCCCCTCATCAAGGAGCAGCACGGGGTCTGGGAATGCACGGCCACCAACCAGGTGGCCAGTGTCACCACTGCCACCTCCGTGCACGTACTGGGTGAGCTGCCTGGCACGGCTGGGCTGGGCTGGTCCTGGGGTGGGCAATGCAGACCCCACCCCATGCTGGAAGGTCCAAGCCCCGCAGTGTGACTCTGCTGCCCGCCAGGTACCAGTCCCCACGCTGTCACTAATGTCTCCGTGCTCCCACTGCTGCTGGCAGCCAACATCTCCTGGGAGCCAGGCTTTGATGGAGGTTACTTCCAGAGGTTCAGCGTGTGGTACACCCCTCTGTGAGTGCCCAGCCCTGCTGTGTCCCCCCAAGGGCCCCCTCAGCTCCAGGCTCACGGGTCCCCTCGTGTCCCTGCTGTCCCCAGGGCGAGGTACCCACCGCGGGCACACCACGACTGGGTGTCACTGTCGGTGCCACCGGGGGCTCAGCACCTTCTGGTGGAGAACCTGCAGCCAGACACCAGTTACCAGTTCAGCGTCCTGGCCCAGAACAAGCTGGGCAGTGGCCCCTTCAGCCAGATCGTCACCTCCGTGCCCAGGGGTAAGGGGAGCTCCCCAAACCCCCCGAGCGCTCGGGAGCTCCCCGAGTTCCCACCTCCGCTTTCTCCCCAGGCTTCCCAGTGACCACAGTGCCTCCGGAGCCACCAGCCATGACTGTGCATGTCTTCCTGTCGCCACCCCGGGCTCTGACAGCCAATGAGACCATGCGGGGGGTGCTGCTGCGCTGGGCCCCCCCTGCCCGAGCCTCGGTGGCCCTGAGCGGGTACGCGCTGGAGCTGCGGCAGGACAAGGGCGGCTGGGAGGTCCTGGAGCGCTCCATCCCCGCCACTGACACCCAGGTGCTGGTGCCAGGGCTCATCAAGGTGAGGTCTGGCCGGCGTGGCTTAGGGTTTGGTGGTCACTGTGGCCACGTGGCTCACGGCCCTGCGTCCCCCAGGACGCCTTCTACGAGTTCCGACTGGTGGCCTTTGCTGGCAGCTACATCAGCGACCCCAGCAACACCGTGAACGTCTCCACGGCAGGTAAGGCTGGGCTGCCACGCCAGGGACAGGAACCGGAGGTGTGAAGCATCCAAATTCCCAGAGGAGAACCCCTTCATGCTGCTCCCACCCCCATGTCCCTGCTGCCGAACTGGGGTCATGCACAGAGCAGGACCCCCGAGGCTAAAGCCACAGCTCTGCCTCAGAGCATCCCCTCTCCCGGTGCCCATGGCAGGGTGCACAGCTCCCCCCAAGGGAAGAGCAGCCCTGGTGGGGCGAGAGCCGAGGCTTTGCTGTGTCCCCGTGCTGCTGGTGACCCGAGGGGGGCACTGCCTGACGGGGCGCCCTGTGTGTGGCAGGGATGGAGGTGTACCCGTCCCGCACGCAGCTGCCCGAGCTGCTGCCGCAGCCGGTACTGGCGGGGGTCATCGGGGGGATCTGCTTCCTCAGCGTGGCCGTCATCTTCAGCACCATGGCCGCCTGCATCATGAACCGGCGCCGCGCCGCCCGCGTCCGCAAGCGCCGCCAAGGTACGGGGAGGGGTCAGGACAGGGGACAGGGGACAGGGGACAGGCCAGCCCGGGTGGGGACCGAGTGGGTGCCGCCGTCTCCTCCTCATCACGTTTTGAGTTGCTCGCCGTGTGATCCCCCTGTGTTCTCATGGCCTTCTAGATCCACCACTCGTCTTCTCCCCCAGCAAGAAGCTTCCACCTCCACAGTAAGTCACGCCACGCCATTGCCACGCTCCCTCCCTGTCCTGCCCTGTCATTGCCGTGCTCCCTCCATCCCGCTCCCTTTCTGTCCTGCTCCTACTGTGCCACGTTCTCTCCCTGTCCTGCCATGCCACGCCATGCCACACTCCCTCCCTGCCCCTCTCTTTCTCCTCCACATCCCATTCCCTCCCTGTCCCACTCCTGCCATGTCACTCCTCTGTCTTCCACTCCCCCACATCCTGCTTCCTCTCATCCCACTCCCGCCCATGCCACACTCCCCTCCCTCTCCCACTCTCTCCACGTCATGCTCCCCTCCATCCCTCTCCCTCCATGCCACGCTCCCCCCATCCCACCGCCCTCCTCCTCACCCCTTTGCCACCAGCTGGGGCACAGGGACAGGCTGGGGACAGCCACCCCCTGCTGCCACTGACCAAGGGGGGATTAGGAACGGGGTGCTCCAGTTTCGGCTACAGAAATGATCGGGAAGTGCAGGAGCAGGGCCCGGGAGCACGGCTGGGGGTGCTGCAGCTGCCGCCTCTCCCTTGCAGCAATGCTCGTGGCCCTGGTAGCCCCGACAGCACGGTGAAGCTGAAGCTGCAGCCGTCGCCGTGCCGGAGCCTGCACCGGACGCTGCTGTGGGGTGAGAAGGCCGGCACCAGCCTGGGGCTGAGCATCGCCGGCTCCCGCTACCCCGGCTACGAGAGCCCCGGCCGGGAGCACGTCCCGCTGGAGCGCATCTGCCGCGGCCCCGACGGGCGCTTCGTGGTGGAGAGCGACCCGCGGCCAGAGCCGAGCCCCCCGCGGGACCCCCTGGAGCCCTACCACCAGCTGCCCGCCGAGGAGGAGGACGACGAGGAAGAGGAGGAGGACGAGCCCGTGTGGCACAGGGGGGTCTCGCTGCGCCCCCGGCCCGCGGGGCAGCCCCGCCGGGATGCCCGGGCCTCCAGCCACCGCCACGGCCTCTACTTCGGCTACGGCAGCAGCAGCAGCCCCGTGGACGAGGCCGTGGCGTTGAGCATCACCGACGTCAGCCCCGTGGCCTCCGCTACCCTGCCTTACAGTACCGCCCCGGAGCCCCCTAGGCCCCGCCAGGGCCCCCCCTGGGACTCGCCGCCCCGCCGGGGCTCCCCCCAGCCGGCCACCAGCGCCGCGGTGTCCCCCGGCCCGCCGGCCATCAGCGGCATCCTGCAGTACCTCAGCCTGCCCTTCTTCAAGGAGATGTGTGTGGACGGCGACTGGCCCCCCCCGGAGGAGCCGGCGGAGCCCCCCAGTGCCGGCGCCCGGCCGGAGCCCCCCGCCAGCCCCCCGCGCCCGGGGCGGACGCTGTGCCCGGACTGCATTGACCCAAGTGCCAACGCCACCTCCCCTCCGCCCGCCACCGCCACCGCCGCGTTCCTTGCGCCCCCCGGCTGTCGGTGGGCCCCGCCAAGGCCTCGCTGCCCGGCTCCCCGTCCTGGCCCCCCAGCCCCGGGCCGCCCCCCCAGCCGGCCCCCCATCTGCGGACTGAGGCGCCAGGGCGGCCGCCGGAGGCTGCGGCCCCGGAGAAGCTCCCGCGGGGCAGCCTGACCAGCCAGAGCAGCGGCCGCGGCAGCGGCTCCTTCCTGCGGCCCCCCTCGCTGGCACCGTCCCTGGGGGGCACCTTCCTGGGCCCCCCCTCGGCGACGGGGGCAGCTGGCACAGTGGGGGCTCGGCAGCAGAGGAGGGCCGGGGCAGGACGGAGCCTGGCGCCGGGAAGAGGTGAGCCGTGGGCAGGGCGCTGGGGATGAGCTGCTGGAGCGTGCCGGGGCAGCGCCCGGCCTGTCCCGCGGCAATGGGATGGGGTGTCCTGGCACGGAGCCGCCTCGCTGCCTTCTGCCAGCCCTGCAGTGCCCCAGGGACACCCCGGCACTGTCCCTGTCCCGGGAGGCATCCCTGTGCCCAGCATTCCTGCCAGCTCCCTGCTGCGTCCCCACATCCCCCGGGGTGGTGCCCCTGACACTCATCCTTGGGATCTGACGCCTTGGGATCTGCCCCTGACACCCATCCCAGGGGTCCCGCGGCTTGGGATCTGCCCCTGACATCCATCCCTGGGGTCCTGCGGCTCGGGATCTGCCCCTGACACCCATCCCTGGGGTCTGACGCCTTGGGATCTGCTCCTGACACCCATCCTTAGGGTCCTGTGGCTTGGGCTCCCTCCTGACATTCATCCCTGGGGGGTCTCACGCCCATCCGTGGCATCTGACACCTCAGGGTCTGTCCTGACCTCCATCCCTGGGCTCTCATATCCAGGGTTTCACACCCATCCCCCGGGGTTTCACTTTTTGCGACTCCTCTAGAGCCCATCCCCGGGGTCCCACACCCACCCGCGGGGTCTCACGCCCTCGGGCCGTGCCCCTCGCCCCCTTCCCGCAGGAGAAACACCTCGGTGGACGAGAACTACGAGTGGGACGCGGAGTTCGCGCTGGAATCGGAGCTCCTGGAGGCGCTGCAGCTTTACCGGGGCGCGGCCCCGGCCCGGCCCGGCTCCTCCATCGCCCTGCGGGACCTGCAGCGGCACAGTGAGTGCGGCCCCCCCGCGCCCCCCACCCCCGTGCCCAGGGCCCCGTGGCCGCTCCGGCGGGTGCCGCGGCGGGGCCGGACGCTGCCTATCTCCCCGCAGAGCCCGGCTCGGCCCCGGTGAGCTCGGTGTCGGCGGAGGCGTTGGGGACGGGGGGTCCCCTGAGCGCGGCCAGACCCCTCGCCCCGAGGGGCCGGGGGCGCGGCGCCGCAGGGAGGGGGCCCAGCAGCGGCGGCAGCGGGTGGGCGCCCGCGGGTCCTGCTCCGAGCGCTTCGAGGTGGCCACGCTGCTCTAGGGCCCCCCCCCCCGGGACCTCCTGGGATCCCCCCGGGGCCTCCTGGGATCCCCTCGGGGCAGGGGTGAAGGGATGGGCGGGGAGGGAATAAAGAGGCGTGAGAGCAGCTCTGGCTCTTGTTGGCGGGGAGCTTCCAGCATCCCTAAGGCATCCAGTGTTCTGCCACTTCCCCACTCCTTCTAAGCGCCCCCTTCCTGCTCCTTGCAGGGCCCGTGACCCCCTTCTGCCTCCCCCATCACCCCAGCTCCCTGCAGACCCCTCCATCCCATGTCTTCCACTCCATCCTCCTCCTCCCGCTTATCAGTTGCTCCCCATCTTCTCGGTGTCCCCCTCCCACGTCGTCCCGCTCCCCTCCTGCTCCGTCCCCATCTTCCCCATCCCCTGGCCGCAGCTTCCCATTCCCCACTCGCGATCTTCCCAGCCTCCCCCATCAATCCCACCGCCCCCTCAATCGCAGTCCCCCCCATCTTCCTGGGGACCCCCCCCCCATCTTCTCGTGTCCCCCCACGAACTGCTCTGGACCCCCGTTTTCCTCATAATCCCATTTTCCTCATCTTCCCAGTGAACCCCCTCATGCTCTGCTCCCCCCCACATCTTCTCGCTACCCCTCCCCATCTCCTCAGTGGGTTGTCCCCCCCCCAAAATCCTGGTACCCCGGCCCATTTTGTCCTCCCCAGCGGGGTCCTCCCCCTCCTGTCCGGCTGGCCGCCATTCCTGTCCCCTCCCCAGTGTCCCTGTCCCCTCCCGCTTTCCGCAGCCGCCCCCTCCCCATTCCGGTGTCGCCCCCCCCTTTTCCCTCTCCTCTCCCCCTCCATCCCCGGGGGGGCGTGGCCTGGCGGCGGCCCCGCGCTCGCGGGAGGGGGCGTGGCCCGCGCGCTCTTGCCCTTATATGGCCATGGCTCGGGGGCGCGTCACCGAGGGGGCGGGGACTGGCGATGACGTCACCGTGGCGGCGCGCGCGTGGGCTCCGGCGGGGGTCGTGTCGGGTCACGGAGCGCGGGGGTCCCGCCCTAGGTCACCCCCCCAACCCCATCGCGTCCCCCTTTGTCCCCCCTGCCACGCCCACCCCGTGTCCCCACCTTGTGTCCCCCCTGTCACGTCCACCCCGTCTCCGTGTCCTCCATCTCTTCCTCCTGTGTCCCCCTCCCACGCCCACCCCGTGTCCCCCCATTATTTCCCCTTGTATCCCCCTGCCACATCTACCCCATGTCCCCCTTTGTCCCCCTGCCACGCCCACCCCATGTCCCCCATTGTGTCCCCTTGTGTCCCCTGCCATGTCCACCCCATGTCCCCCCATTGTGTCCCCTCCCACGTCCACCCCAGGTCCCCCATTGTGTCCCCTTGTGTCCCCTGCCATGTCCACCCCATGTCCCCCCATTGTGTCCCCCTGCCACGCCCACCCCATGCCCCCACCCGTGCCCCCATTAGTTCCTCCTGTGTCCCCTTGCCCCCCTCACTTCCTGTCCCCCCGTGTTCCCATTGTGTCCCATCGTGTCCCCCTGTCACATCCACCATCCCTTGGTGTTTCCCCATCGCATCCCTGCGTGTTCCCCTTTCCCATGTCACATTCCCCTGTCCCCTGCCACTCTCACTTCACTCTCCCCCATCACACCCCCCTTCCTTCCCCTGCCACGCCCACTGCTGTCCCCCCATGTCCCCCTGTGGTGTCCCCCCCCGTGTCCCCCTGCCTGTTGTCCCCTGGCCCTGCCCCACATCCCACCATGCCCCCTGCTCTGCCCTTCCGTGCCCCTCATCCTGCCCTATATCCCTGCCTGAGTTTGTCCCCAGTGTCCCTTGTCCCCAACTCCCACTGTGCCTTTTGGGGGTCCTGCCCCACCTGTGTCCCCCCACCACGGTGCCCTGTGACACCCCAGCCTTGTCCCCCTGGCTCCTGCCCTGTGCAGGATTTGGGCTCCTGTCCCCAAATCACCAGCCTTGTTCCCTGGCTGAGACCTTCCAGGATCCTGCCCCAGTGTCGCTGTTCCTGTCACCCAGGTCCCCTGGGACCTTCCTGCTCCTGCTCTGCGTCCCCCGTGGCACCCCTAAATCTCCTGCTTTGTCACCCCTGGGTCCTGCCCCTGTGTCACCCCTCTCCTGTCCCCCCTAACCCTATCCTGCCCCTCTCTGTCACCCCCTGACCTTGTTCCACCCCTGTCCCACGGGTCCCCCATATGCCCCCCCACCCATGTCACCAAAACCACAGGAAAACACCTCCCGAAATGCCCAGGGGACCCCCACAACCCTTAGAGGGTTAAAGTGACCACACCCTCCCTGTGGCACCCATGGGTGCAGGAGGGGCCCAGGGAGGGTCCAGGGAGGACCCAGGGAGGGTCCACAGCGCAGACAGTGCCCTCAGGGCCGAGCTCTGGTGGCACCACAGCTGAGCTCCAGATGGGCTGGGTGCCGAGCTGGGTGCTGAGGGCGGGGCGGGGTGACGGGGACACTGCAGCAGTGGCCCTGCCACCGGTTCCGGAGGCGGCCGGTGGCCTCGAGCCGAGGTTTTGTTTGTTGTTTTCGTTGCGCTTCCCATGGAGACGGGACTTGTGCAAACGCCATCGTCTCTGCCGGCGCCACCAGGGACACTGCGGGTGCTGGGGGAGGCCACGTCCACCCTGAGCTGTCCCCCTGCCACCAGAGCCAGGCCCTGGTTGTCCCCATCATCATCATCATCACACATCACACCCACCACGTGCCACCGCGGGGGTTCTGTCCCCTGGGCATTGTCCCCATTCGCAGCCTTACTGCCACCGTGACAGGTTTTGTCACCACAGCTGCTGCCCCGCCGGAATCCTCAGGGGGGTTATGGCCAGCCTGTCCCCATCATGGTCACTCTGTCCCTGCTGCTGCTGCAGCCACACTGTCCTCACCAAAGTTACTCCGCCCTCGCCTCGGCCACCACAGCCACGCTGTCCTCGTGTGGCCCCTGTGTCCCCCTGCCACCATGGCCTCCCTGGCCCCACCACAGCCACTCCATCCTCACACTGGCCACCACAGCCACCCTGTCCCCATGCAGCCCCCGTGTCCCCCTGCCACCACGGCTGCCTTGTCCTCACACAGCAGCTGTCCCTTTGCCATCACAGCCACACCGTCCCTCCCACAACCCCTGCATCCCCTCTGTGGCCATCCTGTGCCCACCACGACCACCTTGTCCCCAGCACGGCCACCACAGACAGTCTGTCCTCACACAGCCACTGTATCCCCCTGCCACCAGGGCCACCCTGTCCGCACCACAGATAGCCCATCCCCTCCATAACCACTGTCCCCTCCACAGCCATTCTCTCCCCACCACAACCACCCCATCTTCACCTCAGCCAGCAGCGCCACACCAGCCCTTCGTCCAGTTGCCACCATGGCCACCCTGTCCCCACCACAGACACTGTGTCCCCACAACAGCCACCCTGTCCCCACCACAGCCACCCTGTCCATGCCACAACCACTCTGTCCCTGCCACAGCCACCCTGTCCCCACCACAGCCATCCTGTCCCCACCACAGCCACCCTGTCCCCACCACAGCCACTGTTCCCACCCCAGTCACTGTCCTCACCACAGCCACTGTTCCCACCACAGTCTCTGTCCCCACCATGGCCGTCCTGTCCCCACCACAGCCACCTTGTCCCCACCATGGCCGTCCTGTCCCACCACAGCCACCTTGTCCCCACCACAGCCACTTTGTCCCCCACCCCAGTCACTCCATCCCCACCACAGTCACTGTCCCCCCCGCAGCCACCCTGGCCCCCCCAGTCACTCCATCCCCACCACAGCCCCCCTGCCCCTCCCGTGTCCCCCAGCCGGGGCGGGGCTGCCCCGGGGCGCGGTGCCGGCTCGCTCCCAGCCCTGGCCGCGGCCCCGGCGGATCCCGCCTCGGGGGCGGGCGGAGCCGGGCGGTCCCGGGCGGTCCCGGGCCGCCCCCGGCCGCGGTGACATCAGCCGTGAAAAGGGCGCGGGCGGCGGCATCCGGCACTGCCGCCCCGGGAGCGCGGGACCGGCGCCGCAGGTAGGGAGGGGCTGGCACCGGGCACCGGGCGCAGGTGGGCGCGTGCTGGATCGGGATGGCACCGGGAGCGGCACGGGCACCGGCACGGAGATGCGGACGGGGACAGCGACAGGGGCGGAGATGGGGACCGGCTCGGGAGCGGCCACTCAGCCCCCGGGGTGTCCCCGGTGTCCCCCGGGGTGTCCCCCCCACCCGCCCCGGTAGCGGTTGCGGCCGGACCGCGCCCGCGGAGCCGCCGGGACTCGCGGCCGCGCCCGGGAAACGGGACCCGGGTGCGGCTTCCGGCGCCGCCGCGCCCGGAGCCCCGGGGCGCGCCCGCAGCTCTGGCTCCGCTCCGCTCCGCTCCCCGCCGCGCTGCCCGCGCCCACCCCCGGGGGGCTCTGGGGACCCCAGGGTGGTCGAGCCCTGGGTACAGCCCCTCCCTGCTGCCCCCGGGGTGTGTCAGGGGTCCCCAAGGTGGCCTCGTGCTGGTTGGGGTCCCCTCCCTGTTTGCGCTGGAGGGTCTCGGGGGTCCCCCAGGGTGGTTCGGTCCCAGCGGGGCTGGGTACAATCCCTTGCCTGCTAGTCCTCGGAGAGAGCTCAGGGGTGCCCAGACTGTCTGTGGAGACCCCCGGCTGGCAGCCCCGTAACTGGGACCCTCGCTGTCCCCACGATTGCCGGAGGGTCCCCAGCTCCAGTCGGGCTGGGCGCAGCCTCCTCCCGCGGGGTCCGGAGGTCGGCGGAACAACGGGGCTGGGTCCGGGTGTGTCCCCCTCCCGCCTGGGCAAGCCCCGGCTGGGTCGGGAAATGATCACAGTTCCAGCTCCTCTTTGTTTCCCAACACCGTGGCCCCAGCCGGGCGCTCCCCACACCACCCGCCGCGGGGTCCCCATACCCCGGGCTTCCCCCCGGAGACCCCCACGGCGGCGCGGGGCTTTGGCTCTGGGGGCACAGCTGGCTGGGATTGGTTTTCCTTCTTTTCCCCAAGAGCAGCACGTCCTGGGTGACAGGACCCCCGGGCTGCTCCGGGTGACAGGACCCCCGGGCTGCTCCGGGTGTGTGACAGGGGTGAGCTCTGCCCCGAGCTGAGCCTGGCACCCCCGGGTGCGGGCTGGGCAACCCCCGGGCAGCTACTGCCACATGTCCCCAGCTGGGACAGGGACACCGGGGCAGGCAGGGGCACCCGCACGTGTTCCGGCTTCTCAGTGGGGCAGGACAGGTTGTGGGGGCGATGCACGGGTGGGCGGCCCCATGTGCCCACCACAGCACTGGTAGGCAGAGGGGACAGAGAGACCCCGGGGGCTCGGGGCACTCTGTACAGGCAGGGCCACTCTGCTCATGTCCCCCGTGGGTACAACCTCCATTATCTCCAGCATGGGTGGCACCGCTCCAGTGGCACCTTGGCACAGGCAGCACCTGGCCAGGGGTGGGGTCTGGCTGCCGCGCCGGGGTGGGGACACTGCCGCCATCAGCCCTGGCCCCACGCTCCTGCGCCAATCCCGGATCTGGCTCTGAGCCCGAGCAAACGGGAGAGATCTGCAAACAAGCTCCGACCGGCCCCCGGTGCCTGCCAGGTCCGTGCAGGGCGGCGGGCCGGGGATGCTCAGAGCCGAGTGCAGTCGGGCACGGAGGGGTCGCGGTGCTGTCCACCCTGCCTGGGGACACACAGAGGGGTCACAGTGGTGCCCACCCCACCTGGGGACACACAGAGGGGTTGCAGTGCTGCCCACCCCGCCTGGGGACACACAGAGGGGTGACAGTGGTGCCCACCCCACCTGGGGACACACAGAGGGGTCGCAGTGCTGCCCACCCTGCCTGGGAACACATGGAGGGATCACGGTGCTACCCACCCTGCCTGGGGACACACGGAGGGGTCGCAGTGCTGCCCACCCCACCCGGGGCCAGTTGCTCCTCGGGTGGGCAGCAGACCCAGTGCCTGCTCCCAGCCAGCTGGGCAGGAAGAGGGCAGAGCCTGGGCAGCGCCTGGCACGGGTGATAAGGCTCCGTGCCGGACATCCAGGCAGGATGGGGCAGGCTGGAGCTCATGGGGCCCCCCCTCCGTCCTACGCTGGCTGCTCCAGTGCCACCAGAGCCACTGACGGGGTGCCCATCCCCGCAGAGCCTCCTGCCGTCAGCATGGCAAACCCGGGGCCCATCGTACGGGCTGAGCCGGGAGGTGCAGCAGAAAATCGACCGGCAGTACGACCCCGAGCTGGAGCAGGTGCTGGTGCGCTGGATCCTGGCGCAGTGCGGCGGTGACGGCGGCAGCGCGGTGGCACAGCCGGCGCCCGGCAGGGACGGCTTCCAGCAGTGGCTGAAGGACGGCACAGTGAGTACCCGCCGGGACCAGCCGGGCCAGGGGGTGACGGCGCTGCACGCCTGACCCCCTTCCCCTGTCCCTACCGCAGGTGCTGTGCCGGCTCATCAACAGCCTCCACCCGCGGGGACAAGCGCCCGTGGCCAAAATCCAGGCGTCGGCCATGGCTTTCAAGCAGATGGAGCAGATCTCGCAGTTCCTGCAGGCAGCTGAGCGCTACGGCATCGCGGCCACCGACATCTTCCAGACCGTGGATCTCTGGGAAGGTGAGTGACCCGCAGGCTGTGGGGTGGGACGGGGATGGAGACGGAGCTGAGCCTGCTGTGGGTCTTCCAGGGAAGAACATGGCGTGCGTGCAGAGGACCCTGATGAACCTGGGCAGCCTGGCCGTGGCCAAGGGGGACGGGCTCTTCGTGGGAGACCCCAACTGGTTCCCTAAGTAGGTGGGGGGTGCTGGAGGAGGGAGGAGGCCGGGCTCTGGGGGTGGCCTGGGGATGCTGACGCCCCCTGTGCCCGCAGGAAGTCGCAGGAGAACCGGCGCGTCTTCTCCGAGGACAAGCTGAAGGAGGGGCAGAGCGTCATCGGGCTGCAGATGGGCACCAACCGGGGCGCCTCGCAGGCTGGCATGACGGGCTACGGGATGCCCCGCCAGATCCTCTGAGCCCCTCCGGACCCCCCAGGCCTCTGCCTGCCAGGGACCCCCCCCCTCCAAACTGCCTTAACCCCCCACCGTGGACCAGCCGGGTGCCCCCCGGCCCGGGCAGCCGCCCCCCCCCTTGCCAGTTTCGTCAGGACCAAAGTCATTTTTTTATTATTATTATTTGGCTGGGTGGGGGCGGTGCCGCTGCGCCCACCCCACCACCCCACAGTGCCTTGGGGGCTGCTGGAGGGCCCCCCCCGAGCGTTGGGGAGCAGCCCCTGTGCCCCAATAAACGGCTCCTCTTCTATCCAGGCCTGGGTGGTCGTGATTTGGGGCTGGGGGGGAGGGCAGGGGGCTCCTGCTGGGGTACAAGAGGGGACCCCGGTCTGGGGGTGCAGGGACCCCCAAAGCCTCGGCGGCTGCAGCCACGTGGAGGGGCGGGGCCACGACGGAGGGGCGTGGCTGGGGGTGGGGTCAGGAAAACCGGCTGGGCAATAGCGAAGGTGCTGAAGGGGTGGGGCAACGAGAGGGGCGGGGCTTGAAAGGGCGTGGCAAAGGGCGTGGCGGGGGCGTCAGCCGATGATCCCCAGGGAGGGGGGGTCGCGTGTGTCGCGATCATGTCGGGGCGCTGGAAGGGGGTCTGTGAAGGAGGACGCCGCACGGGACAAGCGTGAGAACGCCGAGTGACACAGCTCCGCCTCCTTCAGCATAAGCCATGACCCCCCTGCTCGGGGCACCGCCCCCCACTTCCCCCGGACTCCCTGCGACTTGTTGGGGCGTTGCCATGGCAGCAGCCCGTCCCGACGTGCCGCGACAGCGAGATCGGGCACGGTGACAATCGGTCCCGACATATCGCGACCGCCGGTTTCCACCACACTCTGCCGGTCGGCTCCCGGACAGCAGGACACCGGGACACCGGGACAGCGCCGGCCCTGGCAGCGCGATGGCGGCCGCGGCTGCCGGCACAGCATCCCGGTCCCTCCGTGCAGGGGGCTCCTCCCCGGGGTCCCTCCTCGCCCGCCGTCTCCAGCTTCGCCCGCCGGGATTTCAGTCGGTCCGTCCCGATGTCCTCCCCCGGGCTCCCCAGCCCCCCACACCCCGTAGAATGTCCAGCCCCTCTCGCTGACCCCCGGCCCCTCTGTCCCTTCCGACAGCCCCGGGGCCGAGCCCGACTCCCAGTCGGTGTCCCGGGAGCGCCAGGTGAGGAGGGTTGGGTCCCTCAAACTTTTCTTTTCTGCAGGTCACGGGCTGCAGCGACCCTGTTGTGATCTCTCAGGAAGTGCCAAAACATCCTCGAGAGCTGCTCTCCTTCAAGCCCAAGCTCAAAACCATCCGAGTCATAACCAAGGACCTGATCCGGGACCTCATGTAAGGGTTTGGTCAAGCTCTGAGGGGTTTCCAGGACTCAGGGGAGCGTCCCAAAATGTCCGGGGAGCAGGGATTGGCAGCGTGCCCTGCCCAACCCCGCGGATCCTGCCCCCTGCATCCCAGCCTAGGGCCAACTTCACCTCACTTTCCCCACATTTTCCCTTCCTGCTTTCCCCCGAAACTGGAGAGCCGGTTCCCATGGCTGCCCCAGCGCTTCCCGCATGGCTCTGGGCTGGCTGGGTGGCCGAGGGGGCAGCTCAGGCAGCTCAGGGAGCTGTCGGGGTCTCTGTGCCATGAGCTCTCTCGCTGTGCTCCCCAGCGTTCCCCAGGAGAAGCCCCAGCCGTGTGTCATCATCGGGCAAAAAGAATATGAGAGGATCAAGGAATCAGCTCGCAGCCCGACCGAGGAGGAGCGTCGGGACAAGCTGCAGACCCTGAGAGCCAGACAGGACGCTGCTTTCGTGAGCATCTCCCTTCCTGCTCCCCCTTTTCCTGCTCCACAGCCGGGTTCCAGGGGTGGGGGCTTCAACCAAGGGGGTCCCTTTTGTCCCCCCCGTTCTGGGGCACAGGGGAGGCTGCAGAGCTCGGGGCTCCACCGAGAGCTGGGCAGCAGCCCTGGGACGGTGCCTGGCACTGCCAGCCTGCCGAGGGCACGGGGGGCGTGCCCAGAGGGTGGGCAGCGGTGCCCATGGCTGTGCCAGGGTGCCGGGAGCCCGACACATCCCCACTCCGTGCCGGGAGCGCGGCACCCACAGCGTGAGCCCCGGGAGCCCTCGGGAAGGTGCCCAGGCTTAGGCAGCGCTCTGTGTGCCCGCAGGAAGCCCTGAGAAAGGCCCAGATGGAGGAGCGGAGAAAGGAGAGCTGGAGGACGAGAGGCAGCGCCGCAGAGACGTGGAGGAGGAGCTGCAGCGCCAGGAGCAGGAGCTGCTGCAGCGGGCGGCGACGATGCGGCTGGAGCAGGAGGAAGAGATGCGCCAACTGAAGACGGTGAGACCGGCGCTCCCCGCTGTCCCCTGGCGCTGCCTGAGCCTGCCCCGCTCCTGGCGCTCCAGGCCCTTGCTCTGCTCGCCCTGCCCTGCCCGCTCCTGTGCCCCAGCGTGGCCCCGAGCCGCTGAACCCTCTTGTGCCCACAGCTCTTCTTCAATGCCAAGTGCAACCTGGTCCGGGACAGGCAGCTCCTGGAGAAGCGGCTGATCGACAAGGAGCTGGCACAGGAGGAGCTGCGCCTGGACAGGATGATGGAAATGGAGCGGGACAAAGGCATGGAGCTGCAGGAGGAGCTGAGAGCGCCGCAGGAAGCAGGAGCTGATCAGGTGGGCAGGAGGCTCCCTCTGCCCCACGCACGGGGCTGGCCCGTTCCAGGCACACCAGCCCCGGCCGTGCCGGCATCGCCGCGGTGGCGAGCAGCATGGAGCCGTGGGGAACCCTTCTGCTCTCGTGTCCCAGAGCCAGGCAGGACATCAGGAAGCAGATGGAGCAGAACGCCAAGCAGCGGGCACTGAGGGCCGAGGAGCTGCACCAGGAGGGCCAGAGGCAGCTGGAGCACCTGCAGGAGATGAAGAGGGAGGATCAGAAGGTGGGAGCAGGGAGCAGGGCGCTGCAGGGAGCTTTGCACATGGCTGCAGAGGGATTGGTGCTGCTGGCTCAGCCACACGCGGGGCATGGGGACAGCAGGCAGCAGGGTCAGAACTCTGGGCCCCTGGGGACTTTGTGGCATCCTGGCGAGGTGGCCCCAAAGCCTCCCTGCCCTGAGTGAGGAGGAGGAAGGAGCACTCCAGCCCTGTGTGACATTTCCAGGCCTGGGAGCAGAAACGGGAGCAGCAAAGGCAAACCTTTGCTGAAATTCGACGTTTCAATGAGGAGAGCCAGCGGCTGAAGGCTCGGGAGCGGGAGCGGGAGAGGCTGGAGGAGGAGCGGGTGCTGGAGCAGCAGCGGCAGAAGGCTGTGAGAGCAGTGGGCACCTGGGGGCTGGGCAGGGCTGCAGGAGCTTCCCTGGGGCTCAGTCCCACACTCTGGGGCTCTGACCCACCCTGCTTCCCTGTTCCCCCCTGGTTCTCTGTCCCCCCTGGTTCTCTGTCCCCTCCTGATTCTCTGTCCCCCTTTGGTTCTCTGTGCCCCCCAGGAGCGCGAGGCCGCCTGGCAGGCAGAGCAGGAGCAGCTGCGCCTCCAGAAGGAGAAGGAGCTGTCCCGGCTCCGGGCCGTGCAGCAGCGGGCCCAGGACTGGCAGGCACAGCGGGTGAGTGGCCCAGGCACAGGTGCCACGCTGCCCTGCCACCCCGCCTGTGGCCAGCCCGGCCAAGGGGCAGCACAACACAGATGTGGGGGCTCTGCAGGAGCGGCCCCTGCAGCCAGGGCATGTCCTGGAGCCAAAGGCAGGGCCAAGGGCTGCCAGGGCTGCTCCGCAGGGAAGCCCAGCACTGTCCCCTGCTCTGGCAGGACGCTCTACGGGACAAGAGGAACCAGGACGTGGCAGCCCGGGAGTGGCGGCGGCGGGAGCTGCAGCAGGCGCACAAGAAGGCCGAGCTGCAGCAGCAGCTGAGGCAGGAGCAGCTGCAGCAGGTGGCCCAGAAGCAGCAGTACCGGGCCATGCAGCTGCAGCAGGACCGCCAGGAATTCCAAAGGGTGCTCAGGTGAGGCACACAGGACTGAGGCATGGCTGTGGAGGTGGATGGGGGCTCCCAGTCCCTGTGGGTGGCTCTGGGGGCTCCCACTTTCATCTGGTGGCTCTGGGGGCTCCCAGTTCCAGCTGATGGCTCTGAGGTTCCCAGTTCCAGCTGATGGCTCTGGGATTCCCAGATCCAGTGGGTGTCTCTGGGGGTTCCAGTTCCAGCTCATAGCTCTGGAATTCCCAATTCCATCTGATGTCTCTGGGGTTCCCAAATCCAGCTGGTAGCTCTGGGGTTCCCTGTTCCAGACGGTGGCTCTGGAGGTTCCCAGTTCCAGGTGATAGCTCTGGGGTTCCCAGTTCTGGTGGGTGGCTCTGGATTCTCCCAATTCCAGCAGATGGCTCTGGGTGCTCCAGTCGCAGTGGGTGGCTCTGGGAGCTCCAGTGCCAGCCCAGCTGCTGTGCCAGGCGTGGGGGGCCATGTGGGGGTTTCTGAGCCAGCCCGGCTCTCCCGCAGAGCTCACCAGGAGCAGCTGGAGCGGGAGCAGCTGGAGCTGCAGCAGCGGGCGCTCCGGCAGCGCGCCCACGCCGAAGCTCTGCGGCGGCAGCAGCAGGAGCTGCAGCAGCAGCGGCAGCAGCAGCGGGCGGCCTCCCTCGAGGAGGGCCGGCGGCAGCAGCAGGAGGCTCGGCAGCGCAGCCAGTGCCTCGCCCGCTTCAGCCAGCAGAAGCTGCAGGAGTTCAGGTCAGCGGCTGCCGGCGCTGCTTGCCGGGGCTCCCCGCGCTCCCCGAGTCCTCGCCGCTGCGCCGGCGCCTGGGCCATCTCCCAGCTCCCTCTGCATCCTCAGCCAAGGGGCCGCGGGGCCACCACGGCCCTCGGCAGCCCTGACGGCTTCTTTCCTCCGCAGAGCTACCGGAATTCCTGAAAAGTACTGTGCCCACGTGGAGCGCCAAGCCCAGAGACTGGCAGCCCCTTGCTAGTCACAGCCCTGTCACTGTGGTTCAGATAGAAATAAACACACAGCAGGTGTTCAGGCAGAGAAGAGGAAAAGTTTATTGTTGACCTCGTATCTATCAGTTTCTGGACAGTGATCAGAGATTGGACAGAGAAGTTCCCACCTCTCCATCTCCACTGGTCACTGGAGAAGTCCATCACGTGATACCTTTTCACCAAGGAATGCAAACATGATCCTTGGTTATTTTACAATTTATGAGAACTGACTCCATTTCACCAAAACCAATCAGAAGGCTGATTTTCAAGGACAACACAGCCACGGTCGGAGCCAGCTGGGATTTCCCAGCCAGCTCAGGGCTCCGTTTGCATTGTCCTGTGTTACAAGGTGGAGCGTGACCAATCTGTGCCTTCTGCACCCATCTCCATCACCCTCATGATAAATGGGTGGCTCAATGTCACTGTCCAGGGCACAGCCGGCCCCTCAGGCTGGAGCTGGGTGTTAGGGAAGGAGGCAAACCCTGCCCAGGGTTGGTTTCTCCTCGAAATCTGGCCCTGCTGTGGTGACTCCACCCAGCCTAAAGGGTCACTCGCCTTTGCCAGTGGGCCAGCGTGGCTCCACAGTCCTGGTGGGAAACCTGTGGGGACCCAGCCATGGAGGATTCCCCAGGACATCCCATGAGGCTCAGGAATACATCATTCCATGGTGAAATTCCCTGCCCTGTGGGGACCCAGCCATGGAGGATTCCCCAGGACATCCCATGAGGCTCAGGAATACATCATTCCATGGTGAAGTTCCCTGCCCTGTGGGATGAACTGAACAAATCTGCCTGAATCTGACCAGATATAATCTGGGCTCTGTGGGGACTTGGCACACCAGCACTGCTCAAGTGACCCAGAGGAGGAGGAGACCTTCCACAGGAGAACCAAACCTTCCACAGGAGAACCAGACCTTCCACAGGAGGAGGAGGAGACCTTCCACAGGAGGAGGAGACCTTCCACAGGAGAACCAGACCTTCCACAGGAGAACCAGACCTTCCACAGGAGAACCAAACCTTCCACAGGAGAACCAGACCTTCCACAGGAGAACCAGACCTTCCACAGGAGGCGGAGACCTTCCACAGGAGAACCAGACCTTCTACAGGAGAACCAGACCTTCCACAAGTCCACTGCTTTTGACCAGACTGCAACCATCTCTTCAACAGGACTTCATCCACCACCCTGAGCAGCAACAGGATGCCAGGTTGTACTCTGCCTTTGTGGGTATAAACCAGTTTTTCTGTATAATTTCATTTATTGTAATCTTTCTATTAAATTGTAATTCCGACCTGAAATCTCTCTCAAGGTATTTCTGTGGTGTTCATTTCTCCCAGTGGTTTACTTTCAAAGCAGCACATCCATTGACTGAGTTTTCCAGTAAATGGCATTTTCTGAGCAATGTTCTCCATGGGGCTCTTGCCCTTCTCTCCTCCTCCTCAGCCAGAGCCGCTGAGCCCTCAGGAGCCCCTGGTGTGTGTTTTGGTTTCACAGTGAATTTTTCCCCCTGTCAGCATGAAGCACTGGGAGAAGAACGGGGCGAGAGGGGCTCCTCTGGGTGGGGGGGGTGGTGATTGAGGTGGCTGAGAGCTCTGACACACCAACAAAATGATCTGGGGAGGGGGAGAGGAGTTCAGGAGCTTTGGCTGGGGGGGGCTTCTTCCCACTTGGGATTTTTCAGCAGCTGCCTGGCAGTGCCACGACCTGTGACTTTTGCTCGGGCTGCAAGTTGGCACTAGGATGGACTCCTGCCTGCCTTCCCCGCCTGTGCCTGCTGCTGCGAGACGATTCCAGCCGCCGCTGTGGCCTCCTCTGGTGCTACAGGAGCGATTTCACAGGGGTGACACCCTGAAAATCTCCAGTGTGGAGCCGAGCCCGCCATGGCCCCGGGGCTCCACAGCGCTGGCCGGGGTGACCCTGCCCCAAATGTGAGCAAACCGCCCCTAAAGGGGTTGGAAATTTCTGTTCTTCTTTCTTTCTTCTTTTTCTTCAGCTGTAAAAGTGACACTCCCAGACCCCCAGTACCCCTGGAGCCCTGATCCCTGTGAATATCCTGGCCCTGGGAGTGGTGCTGTGGACCCCCGAGCCCCCTGGGAATGACCATGAAGCCCACAGACCCCCCAGACCCTGCACCCCTTGACCGTGGCAGTGGGGCCTTGTGGCCTCTGGACCCCCAAGACCCCATGAGCCCTGATCCCTGTGAACCCCCCAGCTCTAGAACGACATCCCCAGACCCCCAAGACCCCTGAAGCCCTGATCCCCGTGAAGCTCCTGGCTCTAAAAGTGACACCCCCAGACCCTCCAAGATCCCTGGAACCCCCGGGAATGATCACGAGGCTCATGATCCCCCAAGACCCCTAAAACCTACAGTTCCCCTGGCCCTGGCATCTGTGGAGCCCTGGACCTCAGACACCCCTGGGCGTCTGGCAACGACCACGAGCCCCACGGCAGCGGCATCCTCCACACTCCACGACAGCAGGCCCCGTTCCCATGGCAACACACCCTTGCCGCACCCACAGCGCGTGCGCCGAGCCTCTCCTGGACTACAATTCCCATCAGCCCTCGCGGCCCGGCGCTGGCTCCCCGCCCTCGGCCGCTCTGCGGACTCCATTTCCCAGCGTGCCCCGCGCCCTACGCTGGCCGGCGCGGGCCCCGTGTCTCTGAGGGCCGGAGGCCTCTCGCTCCTTCGGGGAGGAAAGAGAAGAATCTTCTAGTTTTACTACTTCGTTTAATACTTCCCTTTTGTAGTTTGCCTAAACTTTGTAGCTTTCGTTTGATAGTTTAGTTTTACTTACTCGATTTTGCTTCAACTTCGTAAGTTTCGGTGTATAATTTAGTTCGAACTAAATTATTGGCTTTAGTTGCTGCTTAGGTTCTTGGCTTGTATTGTTATTTATTATGTTGGAATGTTATAACATATTATAATAATATGTTGTTATTGTTGATAATGAGGAATGGGGAAAAGGAGCAAAACTCACCGGGTGTGGCTTGATTACAATGATCTGAGACCTTTAAAAATTAAATAAATTTCAAAAAATGGAAGAGTTCAGAGCCTGTCCTCCACAAAGTCAGCACAGGTTTGTTAAAAATTACTAAATAATGTTTGCTTTAGCGCTTCTGTATTAGCTTTTGCACGTTGTTATTGATCATAAATATTTAGATATTAATATTATTATTATTGTAAATCATTACATATTTATTATAATAAATATTATTATAAATACACATTTAGATATGGTATACATTATAACTCCTTGTTAATATAATCTCACAGTTTGTGTGTTGTACTGCTTTTAGAAATAGCAGTGTCATTAATATAATATCTATAGTGTAATAAATATAATATCTCTGTATTGCTTAGAGAAGTGGTCAAGTGATGGCTTAACAAAACACGGGGTGTGAAAAAGCTTTTGTGTAACTAAAAAAGGGTGTAAGATCCTTTATTAAGTAATTAATTAAAGTGATAACAGTGACACGAAACAGAGCACCAGAGAGGATGGGAGGAGAACTCGTTATTAATTTCTCGAGTGTGAAACAACAGGAATGAAATCACGGGGAAGAAATAAAATTTATTGATGTCATTTTTGCCAAAGATTTGAAAAATCAAACGCAAAGAATCCCTGTAACATCAAAACCTCCCAGGAATGTTTAAATCATGTATAAGCTAATGAATATGCATGTAATTCCAGCAATGTATCTTGATTTTAAATTCGTGGTGTGCTCTTTGGCTGTTCATCTGAGGCATCCCAGTCCTGGAAATATTGTATTATATTACATTATATTATATTATATTATATTATATTATATTATATTATATTATATTATATTATATTATATTATATTATATTATATTATATTATATTATATTATATTATATTATATTATATTAATTATTAATAATAATAATAATAATAGTAATAATAATTTTTAATTCTGAGGTGTGAATTTCGTTTTTCACAGGTGGATTGTGCAGGAGCTCGAACCTGCCAGCGTGAAGGTTCACCCAGAGGAGATGATGGTGACGATGGAGTCGTATAAAATCGCAGTAAGCACCTGAAAACCCCCAAAAGAAACACTCCGGTTCAGAGCAGCCAACAGCAGGGGGCAATCTTACTCCACGGAAAACGTAAAGGACAAAAAAATGCCAGAAATTCTGAGTGACATAACTCAGTAACTCACTGCGGGCAAAGTGGGGAGGGAGTTTTGGGAGGGGCTCGGGAAGGTTTCTGACTCTCACAGTGAGTTGCCCTGTATTTCAATATTCCTAAACTCCAATATTCCAATATTCCTATATTTGAATAATCCTGTATTTCAATATTCCTAAACTCCAATATTACAACAGCCCTGTATTCCTGTGTTTCAGTATCCCTAAGGTGCAGTATTCCTTTATTTCTACATTCCAATATTCCTGTATTGGAACAGCCCTGTATTCCTACATTCCAATATTCCTGTGTTCCAATATTCCAACAGCCCTGTATCCCTGTATTCCATAACTCCTAAATTCCAATATTCTTAAATGCTATTGTTCCTAAACTTCAGTATCCCTGCATTCCAATATTCCTAAATTCCAATAGTCCTGTGTTCCATCAGCCCTGTATCCCAATATTCCAATATTCCTGTGTTCCACCAGCCCTGTATCCCTGCATTTCAATATTCTAAAATTCCAATATTCCAATATTCCAATATTCCTGTGTTCCTGGCGGCTGCAGAGCAAAGAGGGGAGGGGTCACTGTGGGGTCCCCAGGGCCCTCAGCCCTCGCCCCAGTCCTCAAACCCCACTGCACCCCAATTGCCCCCAGCACCCCTGAGCATCCCTGACGCCCCCTAGAACCGTCCCAGTGTTCTGTGCCCCCTGAGCGCCCAGACTCCCAAGCCTGGCAGGGAGGGGGACCCTCCCAATCGCCCCAGGGGGACTGAGAGGACCCCCGAGATCCCTGCAAGACCCCCCAACACCAGCCCAAATCCCCCAGGCCCTGGAGCAAAGGTGCTGAGGGCTCGGCAGCGGCCAAGTGCGGGGCTGTGGGGGCCGCCCCCTCAGCCGCACATTCTTGGGGGCCTCCCCCCTGCGCAGGGCCCCGCTGCCCCCAGTGTCACCCACCCGTGTCGTTGCAGCGGCGCCAGCCCAGAGCCACGGGCACGAGCAGGAGCAGCGAGAGGAGGGAGCCGCCCAGCGCTGCGGCCACTGCCGGGCACAGGAGGGACACGTCAGGCTGGCCTGGCACTGCGGGGGTGCTGCAGGGCCCATGCCCCCCCGGGGGAGCCCCCACCTGTGTGCCAGGCTGCCCCTGGGGTCACCTGCAGGATCAGCTGTGCGCTGCGTGCCTCTCCCAGCGGGTTGGTGGCCACGCACTGGTAGGTGCCCGAATGTGCCCCAGCGACGGCGGCGAGCTCCAGCAGGGCCCCCCGGGCCACCGGGCGGCCGTGGCGCAGCCAGCTGAAGGTGACAGGGGCTGAGCCCACCTGCACCGAGCAGCGCAGGCTGACGGGCTCACCTGCGCGCACCTGGAGTGCCGGGGCAGCGGGGCTGATGCTGGCATTGGCCACGGGCACTGCGGGCACACGGACGGGGCTGGCACCTGGCCAGGGGCCATGGCGGTGCCCTGGGTGGGCTCAGCCCCAGCCCGGGGGTCCCGCTCACCCAGGACGGTGACATTCAGGGCGTCGCTCTCGGCCGCGCTGTCCCCGTCGCTGACCCGGCACTGGTAGTGGCCGCTGTCATTGTGCCCAACGTGGCGCAGCTCCAGGCGGGGGCCGGTGGCCAGCGGTGTCCCCGAGCCCCCCCGGTGCCAGGAGAAGGACCGGGGCCCTGTGCCCGCCGCCACCGCGCAGCTCAGCACCAGGCGGTCCCCAGGTTCAACTCTGCCCCGGGGGGCTCTGCCCGCACGGACACCCCCGAGGGCGGGACCCCTGCGGGGGGACACGGCAGGGATTGGGGACACGGCAGGAGCGGGGTTCCCCAGGGAGCAGGGAAGGATTTAGGCAGGGGGAGGATCCGAGAAGGTGGGGGGATCGCTGTGAGGATAAAGGGGGTCGTGGAGATAAGGTGAGGCTTGACATGGGTGGGTGCGACCCCAGGGGAGGATGGGAGATTGAGCGAGGGGACACAGGGAGAGGGGAGAGGGGAAGCACTGAGAGGGTTTTGGGGAGCCAGGCAGGGCTGGGGGGACCCGCGGGCAGTGTAGGGAGCTGAGAGAGGGAAGGGGGCACCTGGGAAGGGGAGAGGGGAGCGGGGGAGGGCTGGCGGCCCCAGGGAAGGTGACGGGAGGAGCCCGGGAGAGCCCGGGGCAGGCAGGGGGGCAGGCAGAGGGGTGAGCGAGGATGGCAGAGCTGGGGGGGTTGAGGGGGCTCCCCGCGCCCATCCCCGCACTCACTGCGCACCGTGACGCGGAGCCGGGCGCTGCTCTTCTGCACGGCCCCGTCCTCGGAGCGCACCTGGCAGCTGTAACTGCCCGAGTGGGAGACCCCCAGGGCGGGCAGCAGGAGCTGCGGGGACCACTGCGGGCCCCCCACCAACTGCCCGTCCCGGTAGAAGAGGTGCAGGAGGCGGGCCTGGGGCCGCAGGGGGCTGGGGGTGCTGAGGCAGCTGAGATTGATTGGAGACCCCTCGGGGATCTCGGGGGTCCCCTGCAGCAGCGGCACGGTGAAGAGCTCTGTCAAGGAGAGGGGAGGGGGATTTGTGATGGCGAGTGTGTGGGCAGGGGCTGTGGGGGTGTCGGGGTGTGAGGGGCAGGGGCCTCACCTTGCACACTCCATCTCACCGGCGCTGATTCCGACCCAAAGGTTTCCACCCGGCCCCTGCAGCGATAGCGGCCGCTGTGGTTCAGCTGCAGAGGGGACAGGGACAGCTCGGTCCCATTCTCCAGTCCCTGCAGTTTGTTCTCCTCACGATAGAAGAACACCTCAGTGACCGCCTTGTTTCCCCAGCCCCGGCAGCGCAGTGTCACCGTGTCCCCCTCCCGCAGCGCCCGCGCCGGCACCTGCAGCACCAGCGGGGCTGGGGGACAAAGGGGTCCGGTCACACCGAGGGTCTCCCGTTTTCACAGGGACCTCCCCATCGGGTCACACTCAGCACACCAGGGGTCCCCAGTCCATGCCGGGGTCGCCCCGCACTGGGATGCTCGGGGATGTCCCCAGAGTAGGGGACGGGCTCTGCTCACCCCAGGGCGCTGCCCCATGGAGCGGAACCCACCCAGAGCCCGCGGGGTCCCCGCGGGTGCCAGCATGGGGACACCCAAAGCCCCCTCACCGTTTGAGACTGTCACGGGGGGGCTGAGCCCACTGCCGGCTCTCTCACACGTGTAGGAGCCACTCGCGGTGACAATGATATCTTCGAATCCAGGCTTCCACCAGCGCTGCCCGTCCTTGTACCAGGTGGTGTCCCCCAGCCCTGGCAGGTCAGTGCCACCCGGTCCCACAGCACCGCCGGCGTCCAGGGGGGCTGCACGCGGATCTGGGGGCTCTGGGCACCTGCGGGTGAGAGGGGCCAGCAGGCTGGCAGGGCCAGCGCGGGGCTGGGGCCAGCGGGGCGGGGACACGGCATGGGCCGGGGACTCACCAGCGAGGCCGAGGGTCTGGGCTGCAAGGGAGAAGGGACAGGGCTGGCTGCGGGTGGCACCGTGGGCACAGCAGAACCCGCAGTTTGGGGGGTGCCATTGACCCCAAACTGCCCTCGGGGGCAGCCCGGAGTGGCACGGAGCCCTCGGGGACAGGGACAGCGTGGCCAGCCCCGGCAGAGGCAGGACACGGGCACATCGTGCACATCCCGGCCCCGGGGACGCCACGGTCCCCCCGTGCTGGCACAGGTCACCGCCAGCAGCCCCACGGCCTCTGTGCCCATGGCCCATGGCCAGGCTGCTTGTGCCCTTGGCCCTGTGCCCGCATCCCTGTGCCCCTGGCCCTGTGCCCAGCGCTGCCCCAGCCCCACCATTCCTCTGCCCACATTCCTGTGCCTCCAGCGCCCTCCCTGCTGCCCTGGCCCCACTGCCAGCCCAGGGCTCTGCTCCCTCTGCGCTCCGTGCCCACGGCCCGGCTCTGCTGCAGCTGCGGGCAGCCCGCAGCCCCCCCGTGCCCCCTGCCCAGCGCTCTCTGCCCCCCCGGGCCCCCTCCCCGGGGCACTCACCCCACAGCAGCAGTGCCACCTTCCCGGCCATGCCCGTGTCCCCTCCAGCCGCGCTGCTGCCACTCGCTGCTGTGGCCACCGGTGCCCGCGGCGGCGGCTCTGGGCATGCAGGGGAAGGAAGCGAGCTCACGGCTCGGCCCCACGTGTGGGTGGCCCTGGCTGGGGGCAGGGTGGCCACAAGCTGGGGACAGGCGGGGGATGGGGCTGGGTGGCACAAGGTGGACACGGAGACCACGGGAGTGGGGAGCAATGTGGGATTTGTGAGCCAGGCCTGGCGTCCTTCAGGAATGGGGAGTTGTTGTCCCTGAAAATCAGCCTTCTGATTTGTTTTAATATAGTGGA
Organism: Sitta carolinensis; assembly: GCA_032173965.1. Classification (NCBI taxonomy): domain Eukaryota; kingdom Metazoa; phylum Chordata; class Aves; order Passeriformes; family Sittidae; genus Sitta; species Sitta carolinensis. The sequence continues at coordinate 2,951,943 of CM063305.1, forward strand.
GTCAGTTCTCATGAATTGTAAGATAAACAAGAATCATGTTTGCATTCCTTTGTAAAAGATATCACCTGATGGACTTCTCAAGTGACCAGTGAAGATGGAGAGATGGTAACCTCTCTGTCCATTCTCTGATCACTGTCCAGAAACTTATATATACGAAGTCAACCATAAACTAGGATCTTCTTCCTTTCTTCTTCTCTGCCTGAACACCTGTTGTGTGTGTTGCTGTGTGTTTCTATCTGCGTCACAGTAACAGGGAGTGCCAGGGATGGGGGCACTCAGCGATGGGATTCTTAGGGGAACGTGGGCAGCAGGGATTTCGGGGCATTGGTTGGGGATCCCGTGGGAATGGGGAGTCCTGGGACAATGAGGGTTCCCGTGGGAATGGGGGGTCCTGGGAGGATCAATGTCCTGGGGGAAAGAGGGATTTGAGGGCATGGAATGAAGGGGAGAGGGTTCCTTGGGAATGGGGATCCCTGGAGAAGCTGGGGAATGTGAGTGTTTGCATGGGGATCCCTGGGAGGGGGACACAAGGAATGGGGTTGCCAGGGAAATGGAGGTGCCAGGGCTGGGCAGTGTCTGGGTGGGCACGGGGGGCTCAGCTCCTGCCCTGGGTGCCTCAGATTTTAGGGTGACTCCGAGCCCAGCACAGCCCCCACAGTGTGCTCATGGCCGGGGGGCACCCCAGGGCTGGCCTGGGGGGCTCTGGGGCTCTGCCCCACACACCCCTGGGTTTTCTCCCGGGCCCCCATTTCCTGGCTCAGCCATCCTGGGAAACACCTGAGCAGGTAATGGGGGCGGGGGGAAGATCCCAGGGAGGGGAAAAAGTGGGGTGGGGGTGCAGGCAGTGGTTGGGGGGCTGTGGGGGATGGGGCTCTCTGGCCGTGCCCCCCAAGACTTTCCCTTTCTGTTCCTGCAGCAGCAGCAGGAGGCCGTTTGTGCTGAGGCGAGGACGGGGATTCTGTCCTGGGGGGGCACAGCCAGAGGGGTCCTGCCCCGAGGGAAAAGGGCCCCTCTGCTCTGGGCACGCCGGGGGCTTGGCCCAGGGGCTGCTCCCAGGGGCTTCCTGGTTGTGGGGGTGCCACCTCCTTGGGCATTCCTGTGCCAGAGGTGGCACATCCTGGGCACCTCTGTCCTGGGGGGCCCTGAGCATTCCCGCTGTGCCCAGGGGGGCCCTGGCACCTCTGGGGTGCCCACACTTAAAGGGGTGCCGGGTACCACCTTGCCCAGGGGAGGGAAAATCCCAGGCTAAATTGGCTTGAATTCCCTGATGCCCAGCTGCTTCAGACAAAATTCTACATCCACAGGAGAAAGGCAAAAATCTTTTCCCGCACCTTTGATTTTTCTTAATTAAAAATATTACCAGAATTCAAACTGGCAATGTCTAAAATAGTCTGGTTTATACAATAATGCTTTTAAGCATTCCTTTCCCGACAAGGATCTCATAATAAAAACACAGAGAAATGACAGAGAAATGAGCCTCTCTGGTTGCCTTTAGGGCCCCACGGGTGCATCCCACAGCAGGGGGGTTTGCAGCCAGCCCTGCCCGGAGAAGCAGCCAAGGGCCCCGCAGAGCCCCTGCTGGGGCTCAGCCTGCCTTTTGTGCTGGTGGCAGGGTTGAGCAAAGCACAGGCTAGCCTTTGTCCCCGCAGAATGGTCACCTTTGCAGCAGCTGTGCAGCTGCCAGAATGCAAGCCCCGGGGCCGGGGGGCAGCCTCAGGGCCTGGCTGCCCCCTGGGGCTGGCCAGAGCAGGGCTGGCCCGTGCCCAGCCCTGTGCACTGGGGCTGGGGCAGGGCTGGGCCCCAGCCTGGGGGGCTCTGGCTGCCAGCAGGAGCAGCTCGGCACCCCCTTCCTGCCTGGGGCTCCATCCCCAGCTGCTCTGGCCGCCTCGGATGCTGCAGGGCAGCAGTGAGGAGGCAGCAGGCTGGACCCCCCCGCAGCTGCCATGGCCCAGGACAGGCCCCCCTTGGCCAGCGGGTTCCCCCCGGGGTCAGGGTCCCCCCAGGACAGGAGCCCCTGGATGTGCCCCCCAGGACAGAAGCCGCCCCCGGCTGAGCCTGGCCACAAACGGCCTCTTCCTGCTGCTGCAGGAGACAGAAAGGGAAAGGGTTGGGGGGCACGGCCGCACACCCCCAGCCCCCACAGCCCTCCCTGCAGACCCCTCACCCCTGCCACCCCCAGCCTGGGCTTCCCCCGACCCCTCCCCTGCTCAGGGGCTCCCCAGGATCATTGGGCCAGCAACTGGGGGGAACAAATTGAGGGGAAAATATTGCCTTCCTGCCTCCTCCCCTCCCCTGGGCTTTCATTTTCGCACCTCCAGAGCTGCTGCAAAGGTGACAATTCTGCGGGGACAAAGGCCAGCCTGTGCTTTGCTCAGCCCTGCCACCAGCACAAAAGGCAGGCTGAGCCCCAGCAGGGGCTCTGCGGGGCCCTTGGCTGCTTCTCCGGGCAGGGCTGGCTGCAAACCCCCCCTGCAGGGGCAGCTGCCAGGGAAGCACTGCGGAAATGCCCCACGGCAGCGTTTGCTGCCTCTGGGCGAGGCCCTGAGAGAGCCCCAGAGCTGCTGCACATCCCACCGGGATCTGCCCCACAGCCTGAGCGGGTCCCTCCTCCTCCTCCTGCCTGCCTTGCCGTGGGTGCACAGTGGCCGGATGCCCCACACCCATCACAGCCACTCTCTCACAGCCCTCCACACCAGGACGGCATGAGAAAATTCAGAAAAACGTTCTTGACTTGAGACAAGGACCAGGAGAGATCACTCATTAAATCCTGGCATGGGAAAAGCAGCCTCGCAATTGATTGAGAGAATTCATCAAGAGATATTCATTGCACTTATTGCTGACAACTGGAGCAGGATAAGGAGAAGTCAAAGAAATCCTTCCAAACATCTTCCCCCCACCCCAATCTCCTCCTCGGGCTCTCGCTGCTCCCTCCAGCACCGCAGGGAGATGGGAATGGAGCCCCGGGCAGTTCAGCCCAGGTTGTTTCTGCCGCTGCTCAGTCCCGGTGGGGTCCCTGCCTCCCAGGGGAGACCCTTCCCCAGAGGATTCTCCCGCAGGCTGCAGCTCTGCCCCAGAGCTCCAGTGGGGCCCTTCCTTGCCTTCAGTGCCTCGGGAATTCCCGCGGGGTCGCAGACCCCTCGGGCAGCCCCTGCTCTGCCGGGGGCTCCTGCAGGGCTGCGGGGGGGTCTCTGCTCCCCAGGGACCCCCACGGGCTGCGGGGGAATCTGCGGAGCCCCTCCTGCCCCTCCTTCCTCCTCTCGCAGCCTCGGGTCCCTCTGGGCCGCCGCGATTCCATCGCTGCCATCCCTGGGATTTGCCCTTCCCTGCCCTGGGGGCTCCCACACCGGTCCCCCCCCATCCTCCTCTGCTTCAGGACCTCTCGTCAGTCCCGGGAGCTGCTGGGGGCGTTGCCATGGCAACAGCCGGTCCCGACGTGTCGCGACAGCGGTTCCGGACTCGCTGTCACAATCGGCTGGAACCCTTGGCAGCCGCCGGTGCCACCACACGGTGACAGTCTGCGGTCGGATATTGTCACCCCTCTCGCAGCCTGTGACAGCGCCATGGCCGGCACAGCATCGCGGCCCTTCCGTGCCGGGGACCCCTGCCGGGGGTCCCTCCTCCCCCTCCGTCGGCAGCTTCGCCCGCCGGGATCTCAGTCCCTCCTTGCCAAGGTCTGCCCTCGGCGCTTCTCAGCCCCGCTACCGCTCTCCCCCGACCCCCAGCCCCTCCGAACCCTTCGGCCGTGCCCCGATGCCGACCGGGGCTCTGCAGCTCCTGCCGGCCTCAGTCGGTGCCCGGGGAGCACCGAGTGGGGCTTTGCGATCCCTCATATCGTCCTGTCCCGCAGGGCACGGGCTCCAGCAATCCCACAGTGATCCTCCAGGAGGTGGCAGAAGATCGCGGATCGCTGCCCTCCATCAGATACAAACCAAAGACCATCAGAGTCATCACCAAGGACCTGATCCGGGACCTCGTGTAAGGCTGTGCCCGAGCCCTGAAGGCATTTGGGGGAGTGGGTGTCAGTGCAGCCTCCCAAAATGTCCGGGGAGCAGGGATGGGCAGCGTGCCCTGCCCACCCCCGCGGATCCTGTCCCCTGCATCCCAGCCTAGGGCCAACTTCACCTCACTTTCCCCACATTTTCCCTTCCTGCTTCCCCCCGAAACGGGAGAGCCGGTTCCCATGGCTGCCCCAGCGCTTCCCGCATGGCTCTGGGCTGGCTGGGTGGCCGAGGGGGCAGCTCAGGCAGCTCAGGCAGCTCAGGGAGCTGTCGGGGTCTCTGTGCCATGAGCTCTCTCGCTGTGCTCCCCAGCGTTCCCAGGAGAAGCCCCAGCCATGTGTCATCATTGGGCAAAAAGAATATGAGAGGATCAAGGAATCAGCTCGCAGCCCGACCGAGGAGGAGCGTCGGGACAAGCTGCAGACCCTGAGAGCCAGACAGGACGCTGCTTTCGTGAGCATCTCCCTTCCTGCTCCCCCTTTTCCTGCTCCACAGCCGGGTTCCAGGGGTGGGGGCTTCAACCAAGGGGGTCCCTTTTGTCCCCCCCGTTCTGGGGCACAGGGGAGGCTGCAGAGCTCGGGGCTCCACCGAGAGCTGGGCAGCAGCCCTGGGACGGTGCCCGGCACTGCCAGCCTGCCGAGGGCACGGGGGGCGTGCCCAGAGGGTGGGCAGCGGTGCCCATGGCCGTGCCAGGGTGCCGGGAGCCCGACACGTCCCCACTCCGTGCCGGGAGCGCGGCACCCGCAACGTGAGCCCCGGGAGCCCTCGGGAAGGTGCCCAGGCTTAGGCAGCGCTCTGTGTGCCCGCAGGAAGCCCTGAGAAAGGCCCAGATGGAGGAGCGGAGAAAGGCAGAGCTGGAGGACGAGAGGCAGCGCCGCAGAGACGTGAGGAGGAGCTGCAGCGCCAGGAGCAGGAGCTGCTGCAGCGGGCGGCGACGATGCGGCTGGAGCAGGAGGAAGAGATGCGCCAACTGAAGACGGTGGGACCGGCGCTCCCCGCTGTCCCCTGGCGCTGCCCGAGCCTGCCCCGCTCCTGGCGCTCCAGGCCCTTGCTCTGCTCGCCCTGCCCGCCCGCTCGCTGTGCCCCAGCGTGGCCCCGAGCCACTGAACCCTCTTGTGCCCACAGCTCTTCCTCAATGCCAAGTGCAACCTGGTCCGGGACTAGGCAGCTCCTGGAGAAGCGGCTGATCGACAAGGAGCTGGCACAGGAGGAGCTGCGCCTGGACAGGATGATGGAAATGGAGAGGGCAAAGGCATGGAGCTGCAGGAGGAGCTGGAGCGTCGCAGGAAGCAGGAGCTGATCAGGTGGGCAGGAGGCTCCCTCTGCCCCACGCACGGGGCGGCCCGTTCCAGGCACACCAGCCCCGGCCGTGCCGGCATCGCCGCGGTGGCGAGCAGCATGGAGCCGTGGGGAACCCTTCTGCTCTCGTGTCCCAGAGCCAGGCAGGACATCAGGAAGCAGATGGAGCAGAAGGCTGAGCAGCGGGCGCTGAGGGCCGAGGAGCTGCACCAGGAGGGCCAGAGGCAGCTGGAGCGCCTGCAGGAGATGAAGAGGGAGGATCAGAAGGTGGGAGCAGGGAGCAGGGCCCTGCAGGGAGCTTTGCACATGGCTGCAGAGGGATTGGCACTGCTGGCTCAGCCACACACAGGGCATGGGGACAGCAGGCAGCAGGGTCAGAACTCTGGGCCCCTGGGGACTTTGTGGCATCCTGGCGAGGTGGCCCCAAAGCCTCCCTGCCCTGAGTGAGGAGGAGGAAGGAGCACTCCAACCCTGTGTGACATTTCCAGGCCTGGGAGCAGAAACGGGAGCAGCAAAGGCAAGTCTTTGCTGAAATTCAACGTTTCAATGAGGAGAGCCAGCGGCTGAAGGCTCAGGAGCGGGAGCGGGAGAGGCTGGAGGAGGAGCGGGTGCTGGAGCAGCAGCGGCAGAAGGCTGTGAGAGCAGTGGGCACCTGGGGGCTGGGCAGGGCTCAGGAGCTTCCCTGGGGCTCTGTCCCACACTCTGGGGCTATGTCCCCCCCTGGTTCTCTGTCCCACCCTGGTTCTCTGTCCCCCCTGGTTCTCTGTCCCCTCCTGATTCTCTGTCCCCCTTTGGTTCTCTGTGCCCCCCAGGAGCGCGAGGCCGCCTGGCAGGCAGAGCAGGAGCAGCTGCGCCTCCAGAAGGAGAAGGAGCTGTCCCGGCTCCGGGCCGTGCAGCAGCGGGCCCAGGACTGGCAGGCACAGCGGGTGAGTGGCCCAGGCACAGGTGCCACGCTGCCCTGCCACCCCGCCTGTGGCCAGCCCGGCCAAGGGGCAGCACAACACAGATGTGGGGGCTCTGCAGGAGCGGCCCCTGCAGCCAGGGCATGTCCTGGAGCCAAAGGCAGGGCCAAGGGCTGCCAGGGCTGCTCCGCAGGGAAGCCCAGCACTGTCCCCTGCTCTGGCAGGATGCTCTACGGGACAAGAGGAACCAGGACGTGGCAGCCCGGGAGTGGCGGCGGCGGGAGCTGCAGCAGGCGCACAAGAAGGCCGAGCTGCAGCAGCAGCTGAGGCAGGAGCAGCTGCAGCAGGTGGCCCAGAAGCAGCAGTACCGGGCCATGCAGCTGCAGCAGGACCGCCAGGAATTCCAAAGGGTGCTCAGGTGAGGCACACAGGACTGAGGCATGGCTGTGGAGGTGGATGGGGGCTCCCAGTCCCTGTGGGTGGCTCTGGGGGTCCAGTTCCAGCTCATAGCTCTGAGGTTCCCAGTTCCAGGTGATAGCTCTGGGCTTCCCAGTCCCAGCGGTGGCTCTGGGGTTCCCAGTCCCAGCAGGTGGCTCTGGGTGCTCCAGTCGCAGTGGGTGGCTCTGGGAGCTCCAGTGCCAGCCCAGCTGCTGTGCCAGGCGTGGGGGGCCATGTGGGGTTTCTGAGCCAGCCCGGCTCTCCCGCAGAGCTCACCAGGAGCAGCTGGAGCGGGAGCAGCTGGAGCTGCAGCAGCGGGCGCTCCGGCAGCGCGCCCACGCCGAAGCTCTGCGGCGGCAGCAGCAGGAGCTGCAGCAGCAGCGGCAGCAGCAGCGGGGGCCTCCCTCGAGGAGGGCCGGCGGCAGCAGCAGGAGGCTCGGCAGCGCAGCCAGTGCCTCGCCCGCTTCAGCCAGCAGAAGCTGCAGGAGTTCAGGTCAGCGGCTGCCGGCGCTGCTTGCCGGGGCTCCCCGCGCTCCCCGAGTCCTCGCCGCTGCGCCAGCGCCTGGGCCACCTCCCAGCTCCCTCTGCATCCTCAGCCAAGGGGCCGCGGGGCCACCACGGCCCTCGGCACCCTGACGGCTTCTTTCCTCCGCAGAGCCACCGGAATTCCAGAAAAGTACTGTGCCCACGTGGAGCGCCAAGCCCAGAGACTGGCGGCCCCTTGCTAGGCACCAGCCGGCCGGCATTGCCCAGCCAGCTGGGGCTCCGTTTGCATCCACTGAAGTTTCCAATAAACGGTGTTTTTGAGAAGATGCTGCTTTCCGTCCTTCCCTGGCCTCGGGGCTCTTGGGGAGGAGCTGCCCAAGGAGCCTCGAGGTTCCTTGTCCCACCTGCCCTGTGGTTTGGGACCCCGATTTGTTGTTAGAAATCTCTGCTTCAGCCCACACGTACAAAGCTCTTCAGTTTCTGCTCTCAAAGTTGTTTATTGTATCTTATCTATAAAATTTTCTTCCTGCCCAGCCCAGGTCTGCTCAGCAGGACACTCTGCCTGCCCCCAGGGCGGTGTTAGCTTTATATACTAAAAACTACATGTGACATATTTACAATTATTCCCCAATACCCATCTGTTGTCCCTGAAAATCAACCTTCTGATTGGTTTTGGTGTAATGCAGTCAGTTCTCATGAATTGGGAGATAACCAAGGATCATGTTTGCATTCCTTGGTGAAAAGATATCACCTGATGGACTTCTCAAGTGACCCAGATGGGGTTTTATCCATAAATCACCCAATCACCTAAACATACAATTAAAAAACATTCTCTTTACACCTATTAGAATTTCACCTTAAAGTGCAAATTTTACATATATTTGTGTACATTGTTCTATCTATCTACGTACATGGTTCTATCTGGGAATTCAAGACAATATTCTCCTGTGTTTGGATTCTGTCTGGGGCTGAGGCACTGAACTTTGATTAGGACTTAGGGTATTCCACCCTGCTAAGGCACTGAAAATGTATTTCTGCTTAACTTAAAACTAAAACTTCTGCTTCGTATTTATATGGTTTAATATATTCTAATTTCTCTAAAGGCTTTAACTCAACTTCTACATTCTTTTCTCCCCCTGAGGGTCTCACAGGGGTCTAACCTCTTGCATTCCAACGTGTGTAACTTTTCCTGCAGCTCTCTGAGCCTTCTCCAAGGTTTTAACCAAACATTTTATCCATCTCTGTCCCTGAGCCTGCATCCACAGGGCTCTGAGAATTCTCTGTATTCCAACACCGATGGAAATCAGCACAGGTGCAGTTTTTTTTCCCAGGGGTGGCTGTTGGATTGTGTCAGAGTTTTTTTAAAAATTTGTTTTTTTGTTGGGTTGTTTCTGTTCCTGACTTGACTTTGTCTCTGTGACAGTTTCTGTTTCCCCCAGCCCAGCATCTGGAGAAGAGTTTGAGATTGTCTGTCCTCTTGTTCTTTCAAGGGTTGTTTATTCTTTGTTATCTCACATTTATTTGTGCCTCTGGCCTGCTGAGGTCTTTGTTGCAGGACAGGTTGTGTCAGACTCTCTGTCCTTTGGGATGGTGTTATCTTTTATAACTATCTTTTATAACTATCTTTTATAGTTATCAATACTAAAAATTATGTATGCTTTATTTACAATAACTCTCCAACACCTATTGACTATATTGAACAGTGTACCTTTACTCTAAACCAATTAAAAAGTGCCACCAGCACAGCAGAAGATGGAGAACAAGAGATGAAGAAGAAGGGCATTAGCCATGCCCTAATTCCTCCAGTTTTGCCCCTTAAACTCACATTCCAAACCCCAAAACTCTACTTTTCTCCCCTGGGACATGTTAATTATCATTCTACCCAAATTCTCCTGACTTATAAATTTTCCAGGCCAGTCAGAAGGATGTCCTGGTTCCCACAGGATTGCAAGAAGTCAGACCCCACCTGAGACCCTGGCAGGACCCTGGGACAGTGACACAGCCCTAGAGTGCCGTGGACAGGACCCACCCAGCTGGGATGTGTCACCCCTGGGACAGGAACCCCCCCGGGAGGTGTCACCCCCCAGAGCAGGCACCCCCAACAAGAAAGGAATCCCTGGATGTGCCCCCCAGAACAGAACCACACCCCCACCCGTCTGACTCTGGGCACAAACAGCCTCTTCCTTCTGCTGCAGGAAAAACGAAGTGAAAGTCTTGGGGTGGCACAGCTGGACACCCCATCCCCCACAGCACGGACCTGGAACCTCTGGGAGCCTCCTGTGCTGTCCCCCCCACCACCACCCCCAACCCACAAGCCCCCAGTAGGGCTGTGCTGGGCTCTGGGTCACCCCAAAATCTGAGGCACCCAGGGCAGGAGCTGTGCCCCCCGTGCCCACCCAGCCACTGCCCATCCCATTGTCCTGGGACCTCAACCCTGGGACCCCCATTCTTTAGGGTCCCCCCTCTCCCCATCCTGGGACTCTCATTCCTCATGGCCTCCACTGCCCAGGATCCTCCTTCCCTCCATCCCATCCCACGGGGCCCCCATTCCCCCAGGACCCAACTCCCGCAGCTCCCCGTTCACCTGGCACCCCCATCCCGGGACATGAATCCCATGACCCAAAATCCCTGGGGCCCACGTACTCCTGTCACCCCCATTCCTGGGCCCTTCACCCCATTCCCAAACACCCCAATCCCCAGGGCAGGATCCCCATCCTCTCAACCCTCATTCCCTCGGGACAACCCTGAATGCCTCCATCCCTGGGCTACCCCTTTCCCATCCTTCACTCGCCACATTCCCTGATCGCCCCGGGCCTGGGAACACCCTGACCATCCCCGTGTGGCCACCCTGCCCCCACCGAGGGCCACCCACGCACGAGGAGGGGACCTGAGATCGCTTCCTTCCCCTGGTGGGCAGAGCCGCGCCAGGGGACAGCTGCCCCGGGCAGCGAGTGGCAGCAGCGCGGCTGGAGGGGACACGGGCATGGCCGGGAAGGTGGCACTGCTGCTGTGGGGTGAGTGCCCCGGGGAGGGGGCCCGGGGGGCAGAGAGCGCTGGGCAGGGGGCACGGGGGGGCTGCGGGCTGCCCGCAGGTGTCTGAGACCAAGAGAGCCGGGCCAGGAGGGTGGAGTGCCCAGAGGGAGCAGAGCCCTGGGGACAGGAACAGGGCACGGCAATGTGGCAGCGGGGATGTGGGAATGGGCAGCAGGGAAAGGAAGGGAGGGAAGGGGATGTGAGGAATGGGCTGTGGGCACAAGGATATGGCAACGGGCACCTTGGAGCTGGGGCATCCGTGGGGACAGGGACAGGTGGAGTTGTGCAGGCAGATGGGCCGTGGGGACTGGCACCATGCCACTGGGATCATGGGCACAGTGGGTGTGTGGCCATGGGGACAGGTGCTGCAGGGCTGGTGGGGATGAGCTGCAGCAGCACCGAGTGTCTGTGCTGTCACCATGTCCTGCCTCCACCCAGGGGGGCCGCACTGTCCCCATGCCCAGGGAATCCATTCCCAACACGTGCGGCTGTGGGCAGTAGTGAAACAAATGTCCCCTGGCATCTCCAGACCTGGTTGGGATAATTTCTGAGCCCTTTCCCAAAAAAAAACCAAGGGGACACTTTGGGCACGACCCGCACACCCCATTCCCTGTGTGCCACTGTGCCCGCGGTGCCACCCGCAGCCAGCCCTGTCCCTTTCTCCCTTGCAGCCCAGACCCTCGGCCTCGCTGGTGAGTCCCCGGCCCATGCCGTGTCCCCGCCCCGCTGGCCCCAGCCCCGCGCTGGCCCTGCCAGCCTGCTGGCCCCTCTCACCCGCAGGTGCCCAGAGCCCCCAGATCCGCGTGCAGCCCCCCTGGACGCCGGCGGTGCTGTGGGACCGGGTGGCACTGACCTGCCAGGGCTGGGGGACACCCGGGGACACCACCTGGTACAAGGACGGGCAGCGCTGGTGGAAGCCGGGAGGCGAAAATTTCACTGTCACCGAGAGTGGCACCTACACGTGTGAGGGACCCGGCAGTGGGCTCAGCCCCCCTGTGCACGTTGTAAATGGTGAGAAATCTTGATGTCCCCAGGCTGGCACCAGCGGGAGCCCCCAGAACTCTGGGTGGGCTCCGCTCATGTGGCAGCGCCCTGGGGTGAGCAGAGCCCGTCCCCTGCTCTGGGGACATCCCCGAGCATCCCAGTGCGGGGCGACCCCGGCATGGACTGGGAACCCCTGGTGTGCCGGGTGTGACCTTTTAGGGGAGTTCCCGTGAAAACGGGAGACCCTCGGTGTGACCGGACCCCCTTGTCCCCCAGCCCCGCTGGTGCTGCAGGTGCCGGCGCAGGCGCTGATGGAGGGGGACACGGTGACACGGCGCTGCCGGGGCAGGGACGACAAGTCCGTCACTGAGGTGTCCTTCTATCGTCAGGAGGAGGAATTGCGGGGTTTCCAGAATGGGACCGAGCTGTCCCTGTCCCCTCTGCACCTGAACCACAGCAGCCGCTACAGCTGCAGGGGACGGATGGAATCCTTTGGGTTGGTGCTGTCGCCGTCGGTGACAGTGAGTGTGCAGGGTGAGCCCCCCGACCCTCACACCCCGACACCCCCACAGCCCCTGCCCACCCACTCGCCATCACAAATCCCCCTCCCCTCTCCTTGACAGAGCTCTTCACCGTGCCGCTGCTGCAGGGGACCCCGAGATCCCCGAGGGGTCTCCCCTCAATCTCAGCTGCCTCAGCACCCCCAGCCCCCTGCGGCCCCAGGCCCGCCTCCTGCACCTCTTCTACCGAGACGGGCAGTTGGGTGGGGGGCCCGCAGTGGTCCCCGCAGCTCCTGCTGCCCGCCCTGGGGGTCTCCCACTCGGGCAGTTACAGCTGCCAGGTGCGCTCCGAGGACGGGGCCGTGCAGAAGAGAGCGCCCGGCTCCGCGTCACGGTGCGCAGTGAGTGCGGGGATGGGCGCGGGGAGCCCCCTCAACCCCCCCAGCTCTGCCATCCTCGCTCACCCCTCTGCCTGCCCCCCTGCCTGCCCCGGGCTCTCCCGGGCTCCTCCCGTCACCTTCCCTGGGGCCGCCAGCACTCCTCCTCTCCCCTCTCCCCTTCCCAGGTGCCCCCTTCCCTCTCTCAGCTCCCTACACTGCCCGCGGGTCCCCCAGCCCTGCCTGGCTCCCCAAAACCCTCCCAGTGCTTCCCCTCACCCCTCTCCCTGTGTCCCCTCGCTCAATCTCCCATCCTCCCCTGGGGTCCTTCCCACCCATTTTCAACCCTCCCCCAGATCTCCGTGACCCCGGTTTTCCTCTCTGCGCTCCCCCCACCCTCTCGGATCCTCCCCCTGCCTAAATCCTTCCCTGCTCTCTGGGGAACCCCGCTCCTGCCGTGTCCCCAATCCCTGCCGTGTCCCCCCGCAGGGGTCCCGCCCTCGGGGGTGTCCGTGCGGGCAGAGCCCCCCGGGGCAAGTTGAACCTGGGGGACCGCCTGGTGCTGAGCTGCGCGGTGGCGGCGGGCACAGGGCCCCTGTCCTTCTCCTGGCACCGGGGGGGCTCGGGGGCACCGCTGGCCACCGGCCCCCGCCTGGAGCTGCGCCACGTTGGGCACAATGACAGCGGCCACTACCAGTGCCGGGTCAGCGACGGGGACAGCGCGGCCGAGAGCGACGCCCTGAATGTCACCGTCCTGGGTGAGCGGGACCCCCGGGCTGGGGCTGAGCCCACCCAGGGCACCCCCTATTCCACACATATTCCCATTCTACCTCAGCTCCCCTCCCGCACCATCCCCAAAGCCCCCAGGTCACAGCCCCACCGCTGGGTGTCACAGGCGAGGGTAACTGGGACCCTCAGGCTCCACCTGTCCCCGCACCCAAGACATCCAAGCCATGGATCCCAAATCCCAGCTGCAACATCCCCTGCTCCACATCGGGTCCCACTCAGGACCCTGAGCCTCCCAGGGCACTGAGACCCGTGGGATTGGGGGGATGCCCCCCAGGGATGGGACCCATCACATCCCACCCCCACCACTCCACGCCCCCCACGAGGTGAAGGCCACCACCCCCCTTGGGACACAGCACCCCTCATCCCACCCTCATTCCATCCTCACTCCCCATCCCAGCCCTGGACGGTGTGAGAAAATTCAGAAAAACGTTCTTGAGTCTAGACAAGGACCTGGAGAGATCACTCATTAAATCCTGGCCAGGGAAAAGCAGCCTCGCAATTGATTGAGAGAATTCATCAAGAGATATTCATTGCACTTATTGCTGACAACTGGAGCAGGATAAGGAGAAGTCAAAGAAATCCTTCCAAACATCTTCCCCCCACCCCAAACTCCTCCTCGGGCTCTCGCTGCTCCCTCCAGCGCCGCAGGGAGATGGGAATGGAGCCCCGGGCAGTTCAGCCCAGGTTGTTTCTGCCGCTGCTCAGTCCCGGTGGGGTCCCTGCCTCCCAGGGGAGACCCTTCCCCAGAGGATTCTCCCGCAGGCTGCAGCTCTGCCCCAGAGCTCCAGTGGGGCCCTTCCTTGCCTTCAGTGCCTCGGGAATTCCCGCGGGGTCGCAGCCCCTCGGGCAGCCCCTGCTCTGCCGGGGCTCCTGCAGGGCTGCGGGGGGTCTCTGCTCCCCAGGGACCCCCACGGGCTGCGGGGGAATCTGCGGAGCCCCTCCTGCCCCTCCTTCCTCCTCTCGCAGCCTCGGGTCCCTCTGGGCCGCCGCGATTCCATCGCTGCCATCCCTGGGATTTGCCCTTCCCTGCCCTGGGGCTCCCACACCGGTCCCCCCCCCATCCCCCTCTGCTTCAGGACCTCCCGTCAGTCCCGGGAGCTGCTGGGGGCGTTGCCATGGCAACAGCCGGTCCCGACGTGTCGCGACAGCGGTTCCGGACTCGCTGTCACAATCGGCTCGAACCCTTGGCAGCCGCCGGTGCCACCACACGGTGACAGTCTGCGGTCGGATATTGTCACCCCTCTCGCAGCCTGTGACAGCGCCATGGCCGGCACAGCATCGCGGCCCTTCCGTGCCGGGGACCCCTGCCGGGGGTCCCTCCTCCCCCTCCGTCGGCAGCTTCGCCCGCCGGGATCTCAGTCCCTCCTTGCCAAGGTCTGCCCTCGGCGCTTCTCAGCCCCGCTACCGCTCTCCCCCCGACCCCCAGCCCCTCCGAACCCTTCGGCCGTGCCCCGATGCCGACCGGGGCTCTGCAGCTCCTGCCGGCCTCAGTCGGTGCCCGGGGAGCACCGAGTGGGGCTTTGCGATCCCTCATATCGTCCTGTCCCGCAGGGCACGGGCTCCAGCAATCCCACAGTGATCCTCCAGGAGGTGGCAGAAGATCGCGGATCGCTGCCCTCCATCAGATACAAACCAAAGACCATCAGAGTCATCACCAAGGACCTGATCCGGGACCTCGTGTAAGGCTGTGCCCGAGCCCTGAAGGCATTTGGGGGAGTGGGTGTCAGTGCAGCCTCCCAAAATGTCCGGGAGCAGGGATGGGCAGCGTGCCCTGCCCACCCCCGCGGATCCTGTCCCCTGCATCCCAGCCTAGGGCCAACTTCACCTCACTTTCCCCACATTTTCCCTTCCTGCTTCCCCCCGAAACGGGAGAGCCGGTTCCCATGGCTGCCCCAGCGCTTCCCGCATGGCTCTGGGCTGGCTGGGTGGCCGAGGGGGCAGCTCAGGCAGCTCAGGCAGCTCAGGGAGCTGTCGGGGTCTCTGTGCCATGAGCTCTCTCGCTGTGCTCCCCAGCGTTCCCCAAGAGAAGCCCCAGCCGTGTGTCATCATTGGGCAAAAAGAATATGAGAGGATCAAGGAATCAGCTCGCAGCCCGACCGAGGAGGAGCGTCGGGACAAGCTGCAGACCCTGAGAGCCAGACAGGACGCTGCTTTCGTGAGCATCTCCCTTCCTGCTCCCCCTTTTCCTGCTCCACAGCCGGGTTCCAGGGTGGGGGCTTCAACCAAGGGGGTCCCTTTTGTCCCCCCCGTTCTGGGGCACAGGGGAGGCTGCAGAGCTCGGGGCTCCACCGAGAGCTGGGCAGCAGCCCTGGGACGGTGCCCGGCACTGCCAGCCTGCCGAGGGCACGGGGGGCGTGCCCAGAGGTGGGCAGCGGTGCCCATGGCCGTGCCAGGGTGCCGGGAGCCCGACACGTCCCCACTCCGTGCCGGGAGCGCGGCACCCGCGCGTGAGCCCCGGGAGCCCTCGGGAAGGTGCCCAGGCTTAGGCAGTGCTCTGTGTGCCCGCAGGAAGCCCTGAGAAAGGCCCAGATGGAGGAGCGGAGAAAGGCAGAGCTAGAGGACGAGAGGCAGCGCCGCAGAGACGTCGAGGAGGAGCTGCGCGCCAGGAGCAGGAGCTGCTGCAGCGGGCGGCGACGATGCGGCTGGAGCAGGAGGAAGAGATGCGCCAACTGAAGACGGTGGGACCGGCGCTCCCCGCTGTCCCCTGGCGCTGCCCGAGCCTGCCCCGCTCCTGGCGCTCCAGGCCCTTGCTCTGCTCGCCCTGCCCTGCCCGCTCCCTGTGCCCCAGCGTGGCCCCGAGCCACTGAACCCTCTTGTGCCCACAGCTCTTCCTCAATGCCAAGTGCAACCTGGTCCGGGACAGGCAGCTCCTGGAGAAGCGGCTGATCGACAAGGAGCTGGCACAGGAGGAGCTGCGCCTGGACAGGATGATGGAAATGGAGGGGACAAAGGCATGGAGCTGCAGGAGGAGCTGGAGCGCCGCAGGAAGCAGGAGCTGATCAGGTGGGCAGGAGGCTCCCTCTGCCCCACGCACGGGGCTGGCCCGTTCCAGGCACACCAGCCCCGGCGTGCCGGCATCGCCGCGGTGGCGAGCAGCATGGAGCCGGGGGAACCCTTCTGCTCTCGTGTCCCAGAGCCAGGCAGGACATCAGGAAGCAGATGGAGCAGAAGGCTGAGCAGCGGGCGCTGAGGGCCGAGGAGCTGCACCAGGAGGGCCAGAGGCAGCTGGAGCGCCTGCAGGAGATGAAGAGGGAGGATCAGAAGGTGGGAGCAGGGAGCAGGGCCCTGCAGGGAGCTTTGCACATGGCTGCAGAGGGATTGGCACTGCTGGCTCAGCCACACACGGGGCATGGGGACAGCAGGCAGCAGGGTCAGAACTCTGGGCCCCTGGGGACTTTGTGGCATCCTGGCGAGGTGGCCCCAAAGCCTCCCTGCCCTGA
This sequence comes from Sitta carolinensis, assembly GCA_032173965.1. Classification (NCBI taxonomy): domain Eukaryota; kingdom Metazoa; phylum Chordata; class Aves; order Passeriformes; family Sittidae; genus Sitta; species Sitta carolinensis. The sequence continues at coordinate 2,968,189 of CM063305.1, forward strand.
GTGAGGAGGAGGAAGGAGCACTCCAACCCTGTGTGACATTTCCAGGCCTGGGAGCAGAAACGGGAGCAGCAAAGGCAAGTCTTTGCTGAAATTCAACGTTTCAATGAGGAGAGCCAGCGGCTGAAGGCTCAGGAGCGGGAGCGGGAGAGGCTGGAGGAGGAGCGGGTGCTGGAGCAGCAGCGGCAGAAGGCTGTGAGAGCAGTGGGCACCTGGGGGCTGGGCAGGGCTACAGGAGCTGCCCTGGGGCTCTGTCCCACACTCTGGGGCTATGTCCCCCCCTGGTTCTCTGTCCCACCCTGGTTCTCTGTCCCCCCTGGTTCTCTGTCCCCTCCTGATTCTCTGTCCCCCTTTGGTTCTCTGTGCCCCCCAGGAGCGCGAGGCCGCCTGGCAGGCAGAGCAGGAGCAGCTGCGCCTCCAGAAGGAGAAGGAGCTGTCCCGGCTCCGGGCCGTGCAGCAGCGGGCCCAGGACTGGCAGGCACAGCGGGTGAGTGGCCCAGGCACAGGTGCCACGCTGCCCTGCCACCCCGCCTGTGGCCAGCCCGGCCAAGGGGCAGCACAACACAGATGTGGGGGCTCTGCAGGAGCGGCCCCTGCAGCCAGGGCATGTCCTGGAGCCAAAGGCAGGGCCAAGGGCTGCCAGGGCTGCTCCGCAGGGAAGCCCAGCACTGTCCCCTGCTCTGGCAGGATGCTCTACGGGACAAGAGGAACCAGGACGTGGCAGCCCGGGAGTGGCGGCGGCGGGAGCTGCAGCAGGCGCACAAGAAGGCCGAGCTGCAGCAGCAGCTGAGGCAGGAGCAGCTGCAGCAGGTGGCCCAGAAGCAGCAGTACCGGGCCATGCAGCTGCAGCAGGACCGCCAGGAATTCCAAAGGGTGCTCAGGTGAGGCACACAGGACTGAGGCATGGCTGTGGAGGTGGATGGGGCTCCCAGTCCCTGTGGGTGGCTCTGGGGGTTCCAGTTCCAGCTCATAGCTCTGAGGTTCCCAGTTCCAGGTGATAGCTCTGGGGTTCCCAGTCCCAGCAGGTGGCTCTGGGTGCTCCAGTCGCAGTGGGTGGCTCTGGGAGCTCCAGTGCCAGCCCAGCTGCTGTGCCAGGCGTGGGGGGCCATGTGGGGGTTTCTGAGCCAGCCCGGCTCTCCCGCAGAGCTCACCAGGAGCAGCTGGAGCGGGAGCAGCTGGAGCTGGAGCAGCGGGCGCTCCGGCAGCGCGCCCACGCCGAAGCTCTGCGGCGGCAGCAGCAGGAGCTGCGGCAGCAGCGGCAGCAGCAGCGGCGGCCTCCCTCGAGGAGGGCCGGCGGCAGCAGCAGGAGGCTCGGCAGCGCAGCCAGTGCCTCGCCCGCTTCAGCCAGCAGAAGCTGCAGGAGTTCAGGTCAGCGGCTGCCGGCGCTGCTTGCCGGGGCTCCTCGCGCTCCCCGAGTCCTCGCCGCTGTGCCAGCGCCTGGGCCACCTCCCAGCTCCCTCTGCATCCTCAGCCAAGGGGCCGCGGGGCCACCACGGCCCTCGGCAGCCCTGACGGCTTCTTTCCTCCGCAGAGCCACCGGAATTCCAGAAAAGTACTGTGCCCACGTGGAGCGCCAAGCCCAGAGACTGGCGGCCCCTTGCTAGGCACCAGCCGGCCGGCATTGCCCAGCCAGCTGGGGCTCCGTTTGCATCCACTGAAGTTTCCAATAAACGGTGTTTTTGAGAAGATGCTGCTTTCCGTCCTTCCCTGGCCTCGGGGCTCTTGGGGAGGAGCTGCCCAAGGAGCCTCGAGGTTCCTTGTCCCACCTGCCCTGTGGTTTGGGACCCCGATTTGTTGTTAGAAATCTCTGCTTCAGCCCACACGTACAAAGCTCTTCAGTTTCTGCTCTCAAAGTTGTTTATTGTATCTTATCTATAAAATTTTCTTCCTGCCCAGCCCAGGTCTGCTCAGCAGGACACTCTGCCTGCCCCCAGGGCGGTGTTAGCTTTATATACTAAAAACTACATGTGACATATTTACAATTATTCCCCAATACCCATCTGTTGTCCCTGAAAATCAACCTTCTGATTGGTTTTGGTGTAATGAGTCAGTTCTCATGAATTGGGAGATAACCAAGGATCATGTTTGCATTCCTTGGTGAAAAGATATCACCTGATGGACTTCTCAAGTGACCCAGATGGGGTTTTATCCATAAATCACCCAATCACCTAAACATACAATTAAAAAACATTCTCTTTACACCTATTAGAATTTCACCTTAAAGTGCAAATTTTACATATATTTGTGTACATTGTTCTATCTATCTACGTACATGGTTCTATCTGGGAATTCAAGACAATATTCTCCTGTGTTTGGATTCTGTCTGGGGCTGAGGCACTGAACTTTGATTAGGACTTAGGGTATTCCACCCTGCTAAGGCACTGAAAATGTAGAAAATGTATTTCTGCTTAACTTAAAACTAAAACTTCTGCTTCGTATTTATATGGTTTAATATATTTAATTTCTCTAAAGGCTTTAACTCAACTTCTACATTCTTTTCTCCCCCTGAGGGTCTCACAGGGGTCTAACCTCTTGCATTCCAACGTGTGTAACTTTTCCTGCAGCTCTCTGAGCCTTCTCCAAGGTTTTAACCAAACATTTTATCCATCTCTGTCCCTGAGCCTGCATCCACAGGGCTCTGAGAATTCTCTGTATTCCAACACCGATGGAAATCAGCACAGGTGCAGTTTTTTTTCCCAGGGGTGGCTGTTGGATTGTGTCAGAGTTTTTTTAAAAATTTGTTTTTTTGTTGGGTTGTTTCTGTTCCTGACTTGACTTTGTCTCTGTGACAGTTTCTGTTTCCCCCAGCCCAGCATCTGGAGAAGAGTTTGAGATTGTCTGTCCTCTTGTTCTTTCAAGGGTTGTTTATTCTTTGTTATCTCACATTTATTTGTGCCTCTGGCCTGCTGAGGTCTTTGTTGCAGGACAGGTTGTGTCAGACTCTCTGTCCTTTGGGATGGTGTTATCTTTTATAACTATCTTTTATAACTATCTTTTATAGTTATCAATACTAAAAATTATGTATGCTTTATTTACAATAACTCTCCAACACCTATTGACTATATTGAACAGTGTACCTTTACTCTAAACCAATTAAAAAGTGCCACCAGCACAGCAGAAGATGGAGAACAAGAGATGAAGAAGAAGGGCATTAGCCATGCCCTAATTCCTCCAGTTTTGCCCCTTAAACTCACATTCCAAACCCCAAAACTCTACTTTTCTCCCCTGGGACATGTTAATTATCATTCTACTCAAATTCTCCTGACTTATAAATTTTCCAGGCGAGTCAGAAGGATGTCCTGGTTCCCACAGGATTGCAAGAAGTCAGACCCCACCTGAGACCCTGGCAGGACCCTGGGACAGTGACACAGCCCTAGAGTGCCGTGGACAGGACCCACCCAGCTGGGATGTGTCACCCCTGGGACAGGAACCCCCCCGGGAGGTGTCACCCCCCAGAGCAGGCACCCCCAACAAGAAAGGAACTCCCTGGATGTGCCCCCCAGAACAGAACCACACCCCCACCCGTCTGACTCTGGGCACAAACAGCCTCTTCCTTCTGCTGCAGGAAAAACGAAGTGAAAGTCTTGGGGTGGCACAGCTGGACACCCCATCCCCCACAGCACGGACCTGGAACTTCTGGGAGCCTCCTGTGCTACCCCCCCCCCCCCCCCAACCCACAAGCCCCCCAGTAGGGCTGTGCTGGGCTCTGGGTCACCCCAAAATCTGAGGCACCCAGGGCAGGAGCTGTACCCCCCGTGCCCACCCAGCCACTGCCCATCCCATTGTCCTGGGACCTCAACCCTGGGACCCCCATTCTTTAGGGTCCCCCCTCTCCCCATCCTGGGACTCTCATTCCTCATGGCCTCCACTGCCCAGGATCCTCCTTCCCTCCATCCCATCCCACGGGGCCCCCATTCCCCCAGGACCCAACTCCCGCAGCTCCCCGTTCACCTGGCACCCCCATCCTCGGGACATGAATCCCATGACCCAAAATCCCTGGGGCCCACGTTCTCCTGTCACCCCCATTCCTGGGCCCTTCACCCCATTCCCAAACACCCCAATCCCCAGGGCAGGATCCCCATCCTCTCAACCCTCATTCCCTCGGGACAACCCTGAATGCCTCCATCCCTGGGCTACCCCTTTCCCATCCTTCACTCCCACATTCCCTGATCGCCCCGGGCCTGGGAACACCCTGACCATCCCCGTGTGGCCACCCTGCCCCCACCAGGGCCACCCACGCACGAGGAGGGGACCTGAGCTCGCTTCCTTCCCCTGGTGGGCAGAGCCGCGCCAGGGGACAGCTGCCCCGGGCAGCGAGTGGCAGCAGCGCGGCTGGAGGGGACACGGGCATGGCCGGGAAGGTGGCACTGCTGCTGTGGGGTGAGTGCCCGGGGAGGGGGCCCGGGGGGGCAGAGAGCGCTGGGCAGGGGGCACGGGGGGGCTGCGGGCTGCCCGCAGCTGCAGCAGAGCCGGGCCGTGGGCACGGAGCGCAGAGGGAGCAGAGCCCTGGGCTGGCCTCCACAAAGTCAGCACAGGTGGGTTAAAAATTACTAATTAATGTTTGCTTCAGCATTTCTGTATTAGCTTTTGCACGTTGTTATTGATCATAAATATTTAAATATTAATATTATTATAAATTATTAAATAGTTATTATAATAAATTATATCTAAATAATTAATAATAAATACTAATAAATAATATAAATATTATTATACACATTTAGATATGGTATACATTATAACTGCTTGTTAATATATTCTCACATTTTCTGTGTTGTACTGCTTTTAGAAATAGCAGTGTTATTATTATAATATCTATATGTAATAAATATAATATCTCTGTATTGCTTAGAGAAGTGGTCAAGTGATGGCTTAACAAAACACGGGGTGTGAAAAAGCTTTTTGTAACTAAAAAAGGGTGTAAGATCCTTTATTAAGTAATTAATTAAAGTGATAACAGTGACAGGAAACAGAGCACCAGAGAGGATGGGAGGAGAACTCGTTATTAATTTCTCGAGTGTGAAACAACAGGAATGAAATCACGGGGAAGAAATAAAATTTACTGATGTCATTTTTGCCAAAGATTTGAAAAATCAAACACAAAGAATCCTTGTAACATCAAAACCTCCCAGGAATGTTTAAATCATGTATAAGCTACTGAATATGCATGTAACTCCAGCAATGTATCTTGATTTTAAATTCGTGGTGTGCTCTTTGGCTGTTCATCTGAGGCATCCCAGTCCTGGAAATATTATATTATATTATATTATATTATATTATATTATATTATATTATATTATATTATATTATATTATATTATATTATATTATATTATATTATATTATATTATATTATATTATATTATATTATATTATATTATATTAATTATTATTATTAATAATAATAATAGTAATAATAATTTTTAATTCTGAGGTGTGAATTTCGTTTTTCACAGGTGGATTGTGCAGGAGCTCGAACCTGCCAGCGTGAAGGTTCACCCAGAGGAGATGATGGTGACGATGGAGTCGTATAAAATCGCAGTAAGCACCTGAAAACCCCCAAAAGAAACACTCCGGTTCAGAGCAGCCAACAGCAGGGGGCAATCTTACTCCACGGAAAACGTAAAGGACAAAAAAATGCCAGAAATTCTGAGTGAATAACTCAGTAACTCACTGCGGGCAAAGCGGGGAGGGAGTTTTGGGAGGGGTTCGGGAAGGTTTCTGACTCTCACAGTGAGTTGCCCTGTATTTCAAGATTCCTAAATCCAATATTCCAATATTCCAATATTCCTATATTTGAATAATCCTATATTTCAATATTCCTAAACTCCAATATTACAACAGCCCTGTATTCCTGTGTTTCAGTATCCCTAAGGTGCAGTATTCCTTTATTTCTACATTCCAATATTCCTGTATTGGAACAGCCCTGTATTCCTACATTCCAATATTCCTGTGTTCCAATATTCCAACAGCCCTGTATCCCTGTATTCCATAACTCCTAAATTCCAATATTCTTAAATGCTATTGTTCCTAAACTTCAGTATCCCTGCATTCCAATATTCCTAAATTCCAATAGTCCTGTGTTCCATCAGCCCTGTATCCCAATATTCCAATATTCCTGTGTTCCACCAGCACTGTATCCCTGCATTACCATATTCTTAAATTCCAATATTCCAATATTCCACTATTCCAATATTCCTGTGTTCCACTATTCCACTATTCCAATATTCCTGTGTTCCAATATTCCAATATTCCAATATTCCTCTATTTCAATATTCCACTATTCCAATATTCCTGTGTTCCAATATTCCACTATTTCAATATTCCAGTATTCAAATATTCCTGTGTTCCAATACTCCAATATTCCTGTGTTTTCCCAGCCCTGCATTCCCATGTTCCACCATGACCCTGTGGGGCTGTGGATCCCGTGGATCCCCACCTGTCCCCTCCTGAGGGAGTGACAGCATGGAGGGACATCAGGAATGACACCATCGGATGGAGAGAGGAACACCATGGTGAGAGGGACACCATGGAATGACACCATGGAGGACAGCATGGAGGACACCATGGAATGACACTGTGAAGGGACACCATGGAATGACACCAGGAGGGACAGCATGGAGGGACACCATGGAATGACACTGTGAAGGGACACCATGGAATGATAGCATGGAATGACACATGGAATGACACTGTGGAGGGACACCATGGAGGGACAGCATGGAATGACACTGTGGAGTGATACCAAGGAGTGACACCATGGAGTGACACTCCTCTCCCAGGATTCCAAGCCCTCTCCACCTGTCCTCTCTCACACCTGGAAGTCATTCCCCAAACCCCCTTTTGTTCCTTGGGAAAATCCCTCCTGCTCAGCTGGGAAAGTCCCTGAGCTGGGGTGTCATTCCCACAATCAGGGGGAACGAGGAGTGCCATGGAGCAGGACTAGAGGAGCCTCCTGGCATCCCTTGGGCTGTGTGGCTCCAGGGCCTGGCCCAGCAGAGCCACGGGAGCACACGGCTGCAGGACCATCCCCAATGTCCCCTGAGGCCATGGAGACCCCAGGGGCAGAGCCCACCTCTGCTCCTGGGCTGATGGGGACCCCAACAGGGACTGAGCTGGGAGATGAAGTGACCCCAGCTGGGAACGGCCAGAACAGCCCCTTGGGAATCCTTGGGACTGATTCTGGGAGGAGAGGGGATTCCAGGGAGCCCAAAGGGTTGGGCTTTGGCTGAGCTGCTGTGGAGACAGAGGGAATTCCACTGCCTGGCCTGATCCCCACTGTCCTGGGAAAGGGGGAGGCTCTGGAACCCCCCCAGGGCCTTTGTGACATCCCCGTGTGGGGAACACGGCCGGGGAGGGCTTTGGCACAGGGGACAAGAGAACCCAGAGCCTCCTGGAGGCCTCTTGGGCCACCAGAGCAGTGAAGGCCCAGGGTCCTGCCAGGTTCCTCTGCCAGGGGAAGGGTCCAGGCTTTGTTCTTGTGGGGGCTTTCCCTGGAAATCGTTCCTTTTGTGACCCTCGGCGTTCTGCACCTCGTTGCCCTTCCTGTTGGGTTTCTTCTCGCCTTGCTGTTTCAGGAAATCGTTCTTCTCTCAGCCCTTTGGCATCCTTGTGCCTCCACTGGCTGGGGCTGGGGCAGCAGCCCCTGCTTTTTGGAGAATCCCAAGCCTAAAGGCTGAGAGAGCTGAACAAATAAACACCATTTCTGCCAGTTTAACCAAAAAGCTGCATTTTGGTGCCAAGAGCAGGGAAACGAATCCTGTGTTCCCGTGGCACTGGGAGGAGAGGTGGAGAGCCATGGGTGTACTGGGAGCACTGGGAGGGGGAAAGGGGAGCACTGGGTGTCCTGTGCAGCCCCCTCCACTCGTGATCATCCCCCCAGGAGCCCTGGGCTGGGCACTCCCAGTGCCCCCAGTGTCACAGCACGTTCTCGTAAATGTCACTGGTGTCCCGCAGTGGTCCTGGCAGCTCAGCGTGGGTCACCTGGGGGTCTCTGGGGGTGACAGTGTGGGGGGACCCTGTAAGAGACATCGGTTCTGGGCACCTGGTTTGGGGTGACACCCACGGGTGACGTGTGTGTGTGTGTGTGTGTGTCCCCATGCCCCCTACTCACCCCCTGCCCGCTCGCTGTCCAGCGCCTCCCCCTCCTCCGGGAGAGCCGGGGGCTCCAGGAGGGCCCTGGGGGGATAAAGGGGGTGTGGGAGGGGGGGGAAAGGAGAGTCATGGCTGGAGCCCCCCACTCACCTATCCTGGGATTTCCTGGCAGCTGCAAGAAAAAGGGGAGGGGGTGATCAGGGGGCCAACTCGGCTCCCCGCTCCCCCAGCGCGGGCGGAGAACGGCACGCACCGAAGTCGGCGCGCAGCGAGGGACCCAGCAAGGGCGGCACGGGAGGCGAGGAACTCGCTGGGGGCCGGGGGGCTCTGCGGGCCCCTCGGCAACCGGCCCGGCCGCCGCAGCGCCCCCGCCGCCGCTAAAATCCCAGCCATCGGCCAGAGGCCCCGTGCAGGCAGCGCGGGAGGGAAGGAACTTCCCAGGGCGGCCGCTGGCCCGCACGGAGCGCCGAGCCCCGTTACAGCCCCCGCGCCGCCAGGGTCGCTGCCCCGCTCCCACTGCACCGGGAAGGCAAAGAGGGAGCGCGGCTCCCCTCGCTGTCCCCCTGCCCGGCAGCAGCGACCACAAACTCCGGGGGCCTTTCAACAGCCCGGGGGTGCCCTGCCCGTTCTCTGGCACAGGGACCGAACCCTGACCCGCTGCAGAACCAGCCCGGGGCTCAGCGGCCTGGCTGCTCCCCACTCTCGAGCCCGGCCTTCGCCCCAGATTCCTGCACGGCTCCGCCCTTTCCCTGGACACCCGGCACCGATTGCTGGGGGCCAAAGAGCCATTCCCCAGCCCAGCGCTCTGGGGGAACGGGGAGGCTTCGCCTCGCCCTCCAAACCGGAATTCACTCCATTCTCCTGGTCCTCGGCAGAACTGCCTTGAAAAGATCCAGCATTCATTAACACCATGAAACAGCTTTTCTAGACAACCAACAAGTCCATCACTTCTGTGATGGGACCTTCAGCTCCAATGTGAAGCAGAAGATCACCAAAAAGCTCCCACCTTTGCCTCGAACATGCTTTCTCAGCAGTGGGAACGATGCCATGTTCCTTCCCATAAAAACACAAACGCTGAAAATCGGCCTCAGACACGGCCACTTGCCTCCTTTCCAGGAAGTTCACCCAAAGGTCCAGCACGAACAGATCATTCGAGGTGGAAAACATTTTTTCCAGGGGATCTAACCTGAACAAACTTACCAACTGCCCTTTCAGTCGGGGGTCACCAGATGTCACTGTGGCACATGGAGGGAACACACAGCAACACACACACACACACACACACACACACACACACACACACACACACACACACACACACACACACAGGTGTTCGACCACCAAAACAAAGCAAGTTTATTGTTGACCTCATATATATCGATTTCTGACCAGTGACCAGGGATTGGATAGAGAAGTTACCACCTCTCCAATCAAAAAGGAGAGTCAAATGAGAAGTCCCTCCAGTAATATCTTTTCACAAAAGAATGTAAATAAAGTCTTTGCTTATCTTACAATTCATGGGAAACTACATTACAATTATGAAAACAAATCCGAAGGCTTTGAATCTCAGGGCGACAGAGGGGGATGGATTCCCTTGGCCGATGTATTTGGCACAAAGGTTCTCCCCACATGGAAATGCTTCCTGGAGGCCTGAAACTCTTCTGCCCACCTACAACCCAGTTTGTCCCACTGGCTCATGGGAAGTAGAGTGCAGAAGCAGCACCTTTCTGTCCTCTGTGAGGAGCTGTTTTCACAGCCCAAGCAAAAGAAAGGACAAGGGGAGTTCTTTGAAGAAAGGCAGCCTTAAGCAGAACCCCAGGGCCGCTCTGAGGGGCTGAGCCCGGGTGGGGACAAAGGGTGGGGCTGGCAGGGTTGTGATGTGCTGTGACACCTGTGACATCACGGGGGACGTGTCACAGTGGGGGCACCCATGAAAGGCCCCAGCAGGTAACGCTGGCCCTGCATTGCTTGGGCAAGCGGTGAGTGCACACGTGCTGGGGAGGCTGGGCTGGGGACAAGGGCCGGGGCAGAAACGCTGCAGCCGGGCCTGGGTTCTCCCCCTGCATGCAGGGACAGGCCCTCACGGGACAGCCTTGGGCAGGACACGCTGCTGCTGCTGCTGCTGCTGCTGCTGGGGCAGTGGGACAGGCCCTGCTGCCTGCCAGCTGTCTGGGGCCCTGTCCTTCCTGCCCTCGCATCCCGAGGATCCTGTCCTCCCTCCAGCAACCAGTAGTTCCCTCCCTCCCAGCCACACTCAAGGCCTTCTCTCCACCCTCCTGCAGACCATGGATTCCTGGGTATTCTGGGTCTTGCTCTTGCAACACCTTTTCCACTACCCAGCGCCTGGTGGTGATGCTCTGGACGAGGAAAGCCGTGGGTGCATGGAAGTGCGTGCCAAGCAGCTGGAATTAGAGAGGATTCGGCTGGAGCAGGAGGTGGAGCAGCTGGCCCTGGAGCAGGGACAAGCCTTGGAGCTCTTGGTTACTGCTGCGCTCCTTGTCGTGGTCCTGTGGTTTCTCTGGTGGAAAAATATCCTGGGGAGAGAGAAGTATGAAGGAAACAATGGTGCCAAGGAAGAGGAAGTCAGAAATGTGGAGGCAGCTGGAGAAGATGTTGGAAATTAAGTTGTCGATGAGGCTGCAAATACAGAAAACAATAATGATGTTGCAAATGTGGTCCAAGAAGTAGACGAGGATTTTGCCGATCACACTGGCAGAGTTTTAATGGAGCGCATCCAGTGGCCTGTACAGGACCTGCAGTCTGGCTGCGAGTGGACAAGGGTCCTGATGCACAATTTTGCCCTTTCTTTGAGCGTGTGTTGGCAAACACTTTCTACCCAGTCCTGCACCGAGCCATCGGGGTGGGCAGTGCCTTTGAAGGCTGGAGTCACCGTAAGCAGGATGTTGAGTATCGTGTGCTCACACCCATGACTGCTCCCCGAGGCCACAGCTTCCACCTGGAGCTGGTCACTGCAGGGCAGAGGTGCCAGAGGAACTTCCGTATCCGTGTGCAGCAGGAGTGCACCTGCACGAGCGAGCAGCAGCAGGAGGGTGAGAACATGCTGTGCTTCCTGCACCACCCCGAGGAGGAGCTGAGGAGGAATCAGCATCCCAGCCTCCTGGACACCCTGTGCACCGGCTCCTACCTCGACGTGCAGAAAACTGCCAGCTGGTTGTGCCAACTGGTGGGTGCAATCTGCCCATCTTTGCCCCTGTCACACAACTGGCATTTAACACTGCTGCCCTCCAGAAGCTCCTGCCGATTCAAGGTGACCAATGACAGAGAAACCTTCCAGACTGAGATGCTTTTTGGGCTGCAGAGAGGTGACTCAGACGTCTTTGTGAGCAGCCAGCCTAGAGACGCCTGCACCCAAAGCACAGTCTGGCCTGAGACCTATGATGTGGCAGAGATGACGTTCTTCAGGCACATCGCCGGGCAGGCCCCCCGCGACAGTGTGCACCTCAAATGCCTGCAGTTCTTCGCCTGTCTTGAGCAGGGCACAGGCTTTTCCGCCTACACCATGAAGACCATTGTCATGCACCTGCTCAACCTCGTACCCGTGGCACAGTGGCACAGGAGACATTTCCAGAGCGACTGGAGAATATCATCATGAGCCTGTCCATAAGTCTGTATAAAAAACGCCTCGACCACTTCATTGTGGGTAACCAGATGCTTCCTCAGTACATCAGTGTCCCCCTGGATGTTCAAATGGCTGGGACATACAATCTCTTCCATCACCTGCAACAGCAATCGGACGCCCACAAGCAGGCGATACGTGAGTACTGGCTCCTGAGAAGGTGGTTCGACAGACTCCTGCTCAATGAAGATTGAATGAACATGCTCAGGCACAGAGCTGTGCTCGTGCTGCTCGCAGCTGGCAGCAGGGAACCACCTCACATGAAAATTTGGCGCCCTAAGGAGAGGAGGATACAAGGCTCTGGCAAAGGTGCCACAGCCTCTCCTGTCACCTCAGCAGGTGGAGGGCCACGGGAGGCTTTATTCTACTTCCTTGCATCATTTCATTTTCCAAAATAAGGCACCCAGATCTGCAAAAAGTCCAAAATTTGGCCCTCTCAGAAGGGCCAAAAATTGGAGTATGAGAGAAGCAGGAAGGTGGGACATCAAAAGAAAAAAGAGACAGGGCAGAAAAGGCCAAGAGGCCAAATCAGCGCTGCTTGCCCAGGATCAGCCAACAGACCGTGTCGCTCTTTCTCTCCGGAAGAGACAGCTTTACGTCAGCATTGGGCCAGCTGCGTTGGAGCTGGCATGAAATTTTATACATCTATGAACCTAGATGTTTGTACATGGATATTTTATCATATATACAAATGATATACTTATAAATTTCCTATTAATCCTACATAAGAATAAAATCTAATAGAACAAAACAATAGTCTAATGTAGAGAGTATCAAAGATACAAAACAAGCCATTATTATATCAGGGTAAGAAATAGTTCTAAGGTGTTGAATATGAAGCTATGTTTCAATAACAACAATAGAGCAGATATTTAGTGTCAGTATCAGTTGTGACATATAATAATGCTATTGGTGCTTTTATGTCTGGAAGGTTTTTCCTATAGTAGATATATTTATTACATATATAACATACCTATTATAGATATTTACTGGAGATAATATATAACAATATAACTATAGAATATAGATCATCATATGTAGATCATAGATTACATATAAAATCTATTTTTATATACAAGTAAAGCTGTATCTACTGTCACCATCTGTTGAGATGTGTATTAATGCTATTAGTGCATTTTTGTCTGGAGTATTTCCTATAGTGGATATATTGATTACTATATAACATACCTATTATAGATATATTTACTGTAGACTTTATATAACAATATAACTGTAAAATATATATTATATATCCTATGTATATCATAGATTACATATAGGAATTTATTTTTATATAGAAGCAAAGCCATATCTAGTGTCGCTATCTGTTCAGACCCGTATCAGTGCTCTGTACTTAGTGCATTTATGAGTGGCAAACCAGATGCTACATTGCTCTTGCTTCAATAAAATAAATATTGCAGAATCTGGATCCTGCAAGGCTTTATTGATCTCAGCCTGACCTATAGTACTGGTAAATCTCATGAGTTGGGAATGTGGGCTCGGGAATGTTTCCTTGAGCTCAACCAAAGTTACAGTGTGCCAGGTTTTAATAAAAAAATTTTTTTTTGTTGTTGTCCCGAACCTGAATTTGTGAAAGTCTCTGTTTTCCCAGCCCAGTTTCTGAAGAAGAGGCCGAGATTTTCTGTTCTCTTGTTCAAGGGTTGTTTATTCTTGTTTCTTCTTCACATTTGTGGCTGTGGCCTGCAGAGATCTTTCTTGCAGGCCAGGTTTTGTCAGAACTCCCTGCCCTTTGGGCAGTGTTGACATTTTATACTAAAAATTACGTATGCTTTATTTATAATAACTCTCACCTCCCCAAATTCCCCTCACGGGGGGCGCTGGGACCAAGGCGGGGGCGCAGGTGGAGAAAATGTTATTAATTTACCACACACACACTGCTGCTCAGCCAAGCTCCTACGAAATTTATGAACCACGAGAAGAACAAAAAACACTGATCAGAGCCATAAATATCGCTAGCTGTACAAAAGTAGGGTGCACATTAAGGGATGGCTACTGTAAGTGGCGACGCCTGTACCTCTCAAGAACTTCAGCCAACAGGGAAAGGGAGAGGGAGATGCAGCTGGGAAAATTAGGATGAGAAGAGGCTGCATCCTCCTACAATTGCAGAGACCCCATGGGAAATGTACCATGGCCTCTCCCATTTTTCAAGAATGAATACTTTTACCAGACTCTTCTGCCTTCTCTATGCACAGAATCCTCCGGGGAGGTGAATTTTCCCTCACCCTTGGGGCTCAGCTGGAATTCCTTCCACCCTCCGGGCCGGCGGGCAGGGAGTGGAGCTGAAGGGGCCTCACCCACTTTGGGGGATCGGCTCCCGTGGGGGGCGGCGGCACCGGGCATTGATTGGGGACCCGAGAGTGACCAGGACACAGACGAGGGACACATCAGGGGCGCTGGGAAGAGTCGGCAGCCAGAGAGCTCCGAAAATCTCATCAGGGAGTGCAGGGGGATATCCGGGCAGTAAACATGGCAGGGCACCCAGGGAGGGGAGAAAAGGGAAAGCCAAAGGGATGAGGATCCCAAAATATCTCTGCAGGCTCCCTGGGGAGCATATTGGGGGAGTTTGCACTTTCTCCTGGAGGTAATTAAGGACATGGACACCGAGGGAGGAAATAAGGGATGTCCAGAAGGGATTTAGACAACAGGAGATGGATGGTGTTGGTGTGCTGGGAAGGGATTGGTTGAAGGGGATTGTGCAAGAATATCATTAAGGTAAGAAGCAGCAGGAGGAATCGATGTGGGAAGGAAAAGGATGATGGAAAAGAGGAGGAAGAGAGAAATACTGCGGATTGGGATGATTTTCAGCAGGGTCTCATCCTCACAATTTGCCAGCTGATGCAGCCCCTTGGTGTGCCCGGTTCCCAGGCCAGGCTCACCAGGAGCTCAGCATTGCCGGGGCTTTCTCTGTGCCGGCAGCAGCAGGAGCGAGCGCAGAGGGGCGGCCCCGGCAGCACGGGCTGGGGGCTGTGGGGAGCTGCGGGGCCGGGGCTGTGGGGCAGCCGGGGCTCAGCGCCGGGCGCTGCCTGAGCCCAGCACCCCCCGGGCAGGGCCGGCAGTGGCCCCCGGCCCCCAGGAGGCTGCGGGACGCCCCGGCCGCTGCCCGGCCCGGGGAGCTGCCGGCCCTGCCCGCCGGGGGGGCCGCGCTTGGACACTGCGGCAGCACAGGCACCGGCTCTGGCACACGGGCTGCCCAGGGCACGGCCAGCACAGGCAGCAGCAGCAGCAAGGCACAGCTGGCCAATGCGGATTACACGGGCAAGGAGCGGCATCGGGTCTGGCGCACTGCAGAAAGGAATGGCTTTGCAGAAAGCTCAGCAGCTCTCACAGCATCAGCACCCACAGGCACTGAGGCGGCTGCAGGAGGGGCACAAGGAGCCCCTGCAGCACTCGGGCACAAAGGCACAGCAGGGCGATGCAGGAAGGGAGCAGCAAAAGGCCCAGGGCAAGGCAAAGGCCAGGGCAGAGTTTCTACAGCCCAGCAGGGAGGAACCCCAGCGCCCAAGGGGGCCCCAGCACCCAGGCCACGGCCTCGGCCACAAGCACCTGGCAGAGGCATTGCCCTCCTGGGCAGGGCACAGCCCACCCAAACAGCCCCTGGCAAGGAATCGGGCTTCCAGCTGCAGCAATGCACAAGGACACTGCAAGCACACACAGCAGCACCCTCAGCAGCAGCAAGGCACCCCAGCATGGACAGGCACTGGCAGGGCTGGCACAGCTCCCATTGCACCAGGGACCCAGCACACTGCAGCCCTGCGGAACATTCGGGGGGCTGCAGAGAGAGGAGGCCTTTCCTCATGGACACAGGGGCCTCTCCATCCTCTCAGAATCTTAAACCTAAGGGGGAAAATGACAAAAATGGCTTTGCTTATTCAGGGCATAAGTGGGAACGGTGAGTGGGTGTGTTTTATTCAACCACTATTAGCAGATATGGGGAATGGGTTTGAAATGCATGAATTCTTAATTTCACCTAATCCTGATTGTAATTTACTGGGAAGGGATTTGATGTCTAAATTGGGAATGCAAATTAATATTATAAAAGCTGATACAGAGGCCAGTTCTGTTGGACCTTCGTGTCAAACGTCTGGCAAGGCCTGTGCTGAAGGGAACCCAAAAGTGTGGGCAGACCCAGGGAAATAGGGAAAATTCGATCTGGAGCCTCTCCAAGGGACTCTGAAGCAACCACCACAAGTGGTGTCTAAAAGCAATGCCCTGATCCAAGGGAGGCAAGGAAGGGCTCACAGCCTGGCATTGAGTCCCTGCTAAAGGCAGGGCTTTGGGAGCCAGGCATCTCTCCCTGCAATGCTCCTCTCCTGCCAGTCAGGAAATCAGATGGAATCTATGGAATGGTGCAGGAGCCATGAATAATAAATGAGATCATTCAACCCAGGCACCCCACAGTCTCAGATCCTCACACCACCCTGAACCAGGTCCCCTCCTCACACTGCTGCCATTCAGCACTGGATGGAAAAGATGCTTTCTGGGGATGCCCACTTACAGAGGATGCTAAGCAGGATTTTCCCTTGGAGTGGGAAAAAGAGGGAGAAGGGAAAATGGTCAAGACATGGAGAGTCCTTCTGCAGGGATGCACGGAAGCAGCTGCCATATTCACAAAAGCCTTGCTGAAAATATCCAAAGGATTTACCCCACCCCCAGCTATTGGATTAAATTATTTCTGTTGCACATCCTGGCCAGAAACAAGTCATTCCATGGTTTTAGGTTGTTTCAGAGGTTTGGTTCTTCCCGCAGTTTCGGTGACAAGATCACACCATTAGAATGATTTTCTTAAGAATACTTCTTTTTTATTGTCACTTCGGGTTGGGACAGGGGTGTGAGAATCTATCTTTATTCTTAAGAGAAGTAGAAAAAAATCTTTCTTTCTTTGGAGGTTTCTTGGGTATGCGGTGGCTGTTAGTGATGCCAAAATTCCAGTCTGCCTCTATCGATTTTCACATTTAGGCTGCATTTAGAAAAACTAGAAGAGGTTCAAATGTGACTCTTTAACTGGTAAACAGTTAATAGAATACTGTTAAAAAACCCCAAAAAACAAACAAACAAACAAACAAAACAGAAAAAAAGAAAAAAAAAAAAAAAAAGCAGTGGAGTGGAGGGAGAGAGGCAACAAGTGAGTCACCAGATTGCTGCTGAGGAGGAGAAGCTGCATTGCAGGCTGCCCGGAGAGGAGCTTTAGAAATGCAAATTGACAGTGCTGGGAGCAGTGTGCTCAGTGTACCGGGGTCTTCTTGCCTGGGGAAGGATTGGGCTGATTCCCTCTGCCCCTCACCCCAAGCTCTGCCTGCTGGCTCAGAAGGAATTTGTACAGGTCGAGGCAGAGCCCCGCGGGCAAGGCCTGCGGCTCCATCCCGGCGGGCAGGGAGGATCTTCGGCTGGGACACGGCAGTGACAACAGCCAGCTGCACAGGGCGGGTGCCCAGAGCTTCTCGCCCTTGGCCGGGACACTCCGAGCGGGAATCGAGCGGGGCTCACAGCAATCACAGGGGCGTTTGAAAAACAGCCAGTGCCCAAGAAATGTCAAGCATTTTGTGTGGGAACCAGGAAATCCTTCTGACTGTCCTGGGAAGATTTATAAGTCACAAGAATTTAGAGAGAATGATAATTGGTATGTCACACAGTGAAAAAGTAGAATTTGTGGATTTTAGATGAGAGATCAGGGGGCAAAGATGGAGGAAATGGGGTGGGTCCCTGAGCTGCTTCTTCATCCTCTTGTTCTCCATCTGCTGTGGTGGTGTGGCACATTTGGATTGGTTTGGAACAAAAGTACACTGTACAACATAGTGGACAGATCTTGGAGAATTGTTCTAAATAAAGTATACGTAATTTTCAGTATAAAAGATAGTGCCCTGCCAAGGGCAGGCAGACGAAAGCAAGGACAGATGAAGCAAGGACAGACGAAGCAAGGACAGACCAAAGAGGAGAGCACTGGCCTGCAGAGAAGCTGTGGCAGGCCAGGGAACGAATATGAGATAAACAAAGAATAAACAAATCCCTGAGAACGAGAAAACAGACGACTCGAGCTCTTCTTCAGACGCAGGGTGGGGGGAAAACAGAAAGCCAAAACAGAGACAGAGACAAGTTAAGTTAGGTGAAAGCCAAGCTCACAGAGCTCTCAGAAACACCAGAAAGGCCCAGACAAGAAAAACAAAGAAACAACAACGACAGAAAGAAAGAAAACACATATTTTTAGATTTTTAGATTTTCATAAACCTAACAATTTTGGTTGATAAATAGTACCTCTAGAAATCTTAACACCTAATTAAACCACAGAGGTACCTCAGCACTCTGTGGATGCATGAACGGCAAACGAGGAGAGTTTATGTGCATGTCCTGTGTCTTGTGCAATTGAGGAGTGTACAGATTTTGTGCTGTAATTTTGTGCTCCGTTGCAGACTCCGATGCCAACCTTCAGTACGGTGTGAGTGTAAGATCTGTCATCATGGCAAGGAGCAGCGACAGTTAAGGTGAAACTGCCCACAGAGGGACCTGAAAAGTTTTTAAAGAGGCTCAAAAACAGACAAATAAGAGATGTCAAGAATTACTCTCAGACTTCTTTTTTTTTTCAAATTCAAAGCCCCAACTAGAGCCATTAGTTTTTGCCTTTAAAGTCTTTTTGCAATCCTTTAAAAATACACTGACTTAAGAGAAACAATTCACTAAAGGCAATGGCAATCATAAATACAGTTTCTGTTATTGTTATTAAGACTATGTATCAAAAGTCACCTTTATTTAGCTACAAAACTGTGTAAATATTAATTCCTTGAGTGTTCTAGCAACCTGTTGAAAATTTGATAAATTAACTACATACTGTGTATGCAAAAGGAGTACTTAAAAAAACACACTATAGTTCCATTGAAAAGCGCCTTTAAACCCTGTTTATTGCTACTTTACTTTAGTTTGTGATACTGAGAGTGCCCTTCAGAACAACGGGTGAAAGCTGCTTGGAGATGACACCTGACCTACATTTTTAAGCAAACTATACAAAGATTCGACGTGAGCAAATAAAATAATTTTAAATAGCAAAACCTAAAAGCTTTTGTGAAGTTCCCTAAGATCATCACCAGTACAACAAAATCCAGGGGTTTTTCTAAAAAATGGCTTATTTCCGTTCATAGATGCCCATTCTAAGTTATTGCCATAAGCTTGAACTTACAGTTCTAAACTTACTTTTGATACATTACTTAAGTACTACTTTCACTGGAACCCATGAAAATATTTAAGACATTATGCTAAGTTGTTTTCAAGCCGAAAATTCTGTATCACATTTTGCCTTTAAATTAAACCAATTATTTATTGTATTTTTAAGAAAAAATGTGGGGTTTTTCTCCCACACAGCTGTTATTTTCTTTTCCCTTGAAATATATTATTGCGCATTAGTTCCAAATTAAACCAAATAAATCTGAACTGTTAGAATCAGTTGTCGAACCTTGTGGTTGGCAAGTTTGTGATTTGTAACTCTGTTAAACACTAAGTGCTCCCAAAGCCCAAGGAGCAGGACCTTGGAGAATATTTTATAAGGGGCGTCCCTCCAGAGGAGCTACTCTGGGGATTGGAACCTGAATTTTGTTTACTTTAGTACAAGAAACGCCTTTTAGAGGAAGGAAAAAAAGGGACACTTCTGAAAACTCACTTACACAGGACCCCCCTGGAGACGATCACTGCCACCTTTGAAGTAACATAAAATATAATGCACAACTTTGGTTTTTGGTTGAATGAATTTAACACCAAGTCATCTTCAGCAAGGATGGTCTGAGCACAGAAAGAGTTGGTAGAACATCCAAGTAATTATCACTCCATTCTCTACCCTACTTGCAGGGAAAGGGCTAAAAAAGAAAGCTGCAGGCAAAGCCATTGCCTGCTGCCCAACGTGACTGTCCTGCCCAAAGAGAGCTTTGGAATGCGAACGAGGGAGAATTTTACAGGAAAAAAAAACGAAAACCCAAAAGCACCCAAAACTGTGGGGCAGAGCACGAAAACTAAAACCCCATCTAAATAATGATAATGTGATGAAATTAACAGCTTGTTACCCTCCACACAGACTCTTTGCAGGAGAAGGTCTTCTTGGAAATTGCAAATATCCCTGCACTGAAGATAAGGAGAAGGAATTTGAACAGAAGAAAAGTGCCAAGAGCAGATTCACACCTAGATATGATAACTATTTCTTCACTTTAGACTCTGTCATGTTATAAAAAACTACAACAAGTTTTTGTTTTCTTTTAATATTAGTCTGTAGTAAGCCACATTTCCATTTCTCTGTTTATAAAAACCTACCAACAGATAAAATGGAACTCTGTAAAAACAAAGAGGACTTGTAAATTGTCATCATAATTACCCGCATTGTCAAATTGATTAAGATCTATAAATGATGTTGACATTGCAAAGAAATCAAATATTAGTCAAGGCATTTTATATGTTGTTAAGCTTGTTTTTTTACCAAGCTTGTTTCAGCCTTTTAAAACAGAAAAATATGGTATAACTAAGTCTTATAAATGTATAATTTGTTTTAACTAATTTTATCTTGAAACTTGGTACAAGAATTTATACATATATGCATTCATACATATATGTATTCACCTTCCCAATTCAACCATAGAAAATTTTTTATTATAATTTAGCTAAATTTCCTGAACGAGTTAATAATTACTGAACTGAAGAATCCTAATGGAATATGAATATAATACAAAACCGTCTTCTACCAACTCTCAAACCCACCTAAACATCTTCAATGTACTGTAGAGCTTCTATGTCCTAGAAAAACATTTTAATTCTACCCCTAGCCTTGCTGAGAATCACAACACAGCCCAGATCAGACTTGGGGCTTTCACCTTATGAAATGAAGTTGAATTTACCCTTTGTTACTTCGCCAAATAACACTGCACTAATAGCAAAGGGGAAGACAGCGTCAAGAAATATGTCCTGTCTACAGCACGAGCTCTAAAGGAACTGAAAGGGGAAAACCCCTCGGAATGCTGCCCCAGATTCCAAAATTCATAAGGTCAGTGCTGGGCACAGGGGAATGGCTAAGGCACAGAAAAACCAACCTCTCAGTGTTACTGGGACGTAGCTAGAAACACACAGTAACACGCACAATAGGTGTTCAGGCAGAGAGGAAAAAGGAAGAAATCTTGTTTATTGTTGACCTCGTATATTTAAGTTTCTGGACAGTGATCAGAGATTGGACAGAGAGTTCCCACCTCTCCATCTCCACTGGTCACTTGAGAAGTCCATCAGGTGATCTCTTTTACAAAGGAACGTAAATATGAGTCTTGTCTGTCTTACAATTCATGAGAACTGACTCCACTATACCAAAACAAATCAGAAGGCTGATTTTCAGGGACAACCTCTCAGCCCCTGGGAAGGCCCTTTTCAGGTGCTGCTGCCCCCGGCTCGGCCGCACGAAGCGCAGGGCGAGGCTGGGCTCAGCCCCAGGATAAAGGAGCGGCACAAGAACCCCACGGCTGGAGAATCCTCACTGCCACCCCAGGGCTGGCAATGACTGAAACCAAACACGCAGCATCGGGGGCCAAGGAAACTACGAGCCACTGCACAGCAATCCCCACTGCAGGGAGTTCCCCGCGGCCTTTGGCAATTCTTTTGTGCTCCCAAAGGACAGAGGCTTTCCAAACTCACCCGTAAATAATTGATTACCTGCCCCAACCAAGGCAGATCACGGTTATAGACATTAACAAACACTGGGTCCACAGGCACTCCCAGAATTTTCACTTTAGCCTGTGACCTACAAAAGGAAAAACCTTCAGCTCTGTCTGCTGAGACATCTCCCACATTCATTCTTCATCACATACCTTGCAAAAAACACCCTAAAACGAGACACTCAAGCTGGCTACAATGCCGGGGGGAAAACTGTGGCCACCTCTGGCTTTGCAGCTTCCCCAGGCAGCAAGCGTGTTGTGAAATTTGTCAAAGGGAAGGGAAAAGTTCCAAGCCAGCCCGAGGGCAAGTACCAATCCTCACGCTTTGCTGGGCAGTTGGATGGGGGCTCCCCGATACTCAGCAGCTGCGAGAGGCTGAGTAAGAGGCTGGAATAAAACAAAAACCAGGGACCGTATTCTGAGTGCAGACAACAACGTCGTATGATGGGAAGGTATTGGGGACGTGTACCATAAACAAAATTAATAAGCGTTGGCTGATTAAAAAGAACCAAAAGGAAATAAGGTGACAGGAATACTTTGGTGATAAGGAGACAAGGAGAACTGACCTTCCTGCCCACCAAACCACTCAGATGAGGAACGTGATATGTCACCACGGGATGGGATCAGATTTTATCTTAGGAAAAGAAGGAGGAGTTTGTGGGAAATTAAAGGACTCAAAGTGCTGTTGACAAAGAGATGAAGAAAGGAAAAGTGGTAAATCAGATAAGGGAGGAACAATAAGCGGCTCCTGTCCCGGTGCGGCAGCGCCCTCAGGGCAGGGCCAGCACGGGGCCCGCACGGCACCAGGAACCCGCCAGAGCGCCCTGCCGCCCCCTCCGCCCGCAGCCAGCCCCGAGAGCCCCGCGGAACCCGGCGCCACTCCCACCTGCGCCGGGGCCGCCTCCGAGCTCCGCCGCCGCCGCCTCCGCGCTGCTCCGCAGGCAGCCCCGGTGCGATCCCCGGCAGTGCCAGGATGTCCCACAGCGCTGCCAGCAGGATCGCAGCTGTGCCCAGCGCGCTGCCGCAGCCGCTGCGGCAATGGCGGCTGCGCGGGGGGCTCCTGGGCGGCACCGGGGCCGTGCTTGGCCCCGCTCGGACCAATCAGCGCGCGACATCCCGGAGTGACGGCAGCCTCAGCCAATGGCAGCGAGCGGCGGGCTCTGCGCACGGCCCAGCCCCGCCCCGCGCTCCCAGCACCCCCCGCGCTGGGTGAGGGCAAAGGCGGAGCGGAGGGGCAGCCCCGGCCCGGGCCCGGGCCCGAGCGGGGATTGAGCTGCCAGCACAAAGTTCTCCCCAGCTCCGCTCTCGCCCCACTCCCCTCACTCCACTCCGCGGCTCCCGGCTTTCCCCTCCACCGCTCTTCGGGGGGGCGATCCCAGAGCGGTGTCCCCCTCTCCCCCGGTACCGGGCGATCGCCCCGCGCAGACCCCAGAACATCCCCCAGAGGGGCATTCGCCGCTCAGCTTTGGGGTCCTGCAAGATGCAAACGCCCGCCAGTGCCCATACCCCAAAATTAAACCCTCCCAGGGACCCACAAATGTAGTTTGGGCTCGATTCGGGGAGCTGCGAGCTGCAAACACCGCCAGGAGAAGCGCTGCTCGGGCCCCCCGAGAGATTTGGGGCGAGCTCCCGCTCCCCGCTGCCCTGGGGGAAGGGGGGGCCGATGCTCCCGGAGCCGCGGCGGACAGAGCGCTCTGGGTGGCTCCCGGCATCCAGGCAGGGCCAGCCCAGCCCCGGGGGTGCCGAGGGCTTTGTGGGGCTCCCCCGTTTGCGGGACATCCCCGCTGCAGGAGGGTGTCCCCCTCGGTGCGGCCCCAGCCCTCAGGCAGCGCTCAGCCCGGCAGAGAACACCCTCACCTGAGGCCACAATTTCGGCAACACCTGAGCCCCTGGACATCTCGATACGCATTTTTAGGGTGCACCCGAGCTGCAGGATAGCTGGGACAGACTTTTGGGGGATGTCTTGGGTTTACATTATCTGTTTTTGGCAGCTGGGGTTGGATCAGGGGTGAGCTGTCACCTTTGCAGCAGCTGTGCAGCTGCCAGAATGCAAGCCCCGGGGCCGGGGGGCAGCCTCAGGGCCTGGCTGCCCCTGGGGCTGGCCAGAGCAGGGCTGGCCCGTGCCCAGCCCTGTGCACTGGGGCTGGGGCAGGGCTGGGCCCCAGCCTGGGGGGGCTCTGGCTGCCAGCAGGAGCAGCTCGGCACCCCCTTCCTGCCTGGGGCTCCATCCCCAGCTGCTCTGGCCGCCTCGGATGCTGCAGGGCAGCAGTGAGGAGGCAGCAGGCTGGACCCCCCCGCAGCTGCCATGGCCCAGGACAGGCCCCCCTTGGCCAGCGGGTGCCCCCCGGGGACAGGGTCCCCCCAGGACAGGAGCCCCTGGATGTGCCCCCAGGACAGAAGCCGCCCCGGCTGAGCCTGGCCACAAACGGCCTCTTCCTGCTGCTGCAGGAGACAGAAAGGGAAAGGGTTGGGGGGCACGGCCGCACACCCCCAGCCCCCACAGCCCCCACAGCCCTCCCTGCAGACCCCTCACCCCTGACACCCCAGCCTCGGCTTCCCCCGACCCCTCCCCTGCTCAGGGGCTCCCCAGGATCATTGGGCCAGCAACTGGGGGGAACAAATTGAGGGGAAAAAATTGCCTTCCTGCCTCCTCCCCTCCCCCTGGGCTTTCATTTTCGCACCTCCAGAGCTGCTGCAAAGGTGACAATTCTGCGGGGACAAAGGCCAGCCTGTGCTTTGCTCAGCCCTGCCACCAGCACAAAAGGCAGGCTGAGCCCCAGCAGGGGCTCTGCGGGGCCCTTGGCTGCTTCTCCGGGCACGGCTGGCTGCAAACCCCTCCTGCAGGGGCAGCTGCCAGGGAAGCACTGCGGAAATGCCCCACGGCAGCGTTTGCTGCCTCTGGGCAAGGCCCTGAGAGAGCCCCAGAGCTGCTGCACATCCCACCGGGATCTGCCCCACAGCCTGAGCGGGTCCCTCCTCCTCCTCCTGCCTGCCTTGCCGTGGGTGCACAGTGGCCGGATGCCCCACACCCATCACAGCCACTCTCTCACAGCCCTCCACACCTGGACGGCGTGAGAAAATTCAGAAAAATGTTCTTGACTTGAGACAAGGACCAGGAGAGATCACTCATTAAATCCTGGCATGGGAAAAGCAGCCTCGCAATTGATTGAGAGAATTCATCAAGAGATATTCATTGCACTTATTGCTGACAACTGGAGCAGGATAAGGAGAAGTCAAAGAAATCCTTCCAAACATCTTCCCCCACCCCAAACTCCTCCTCGGGCTCTCGCTGCTCCCTCCAGCGCCGCAGGGAGATGGGAATGGAGCCCCGGGCAGTCCAGCCCAGGTTGTTTCTGCCGCTGCTCAGTCCCGGTGGGGTCCCTGCCTCCCAGGGGAGACCCTTCCCCAGAGGATTCTCCCGCAGGCTGCAGCTCTGCCCCAGAGCTCCAGTGGGGCCCTTCCTTGCCTTCAGTGCCTCGGGAATTCCCGCAGGGTCGCAGCCCCCTCGGGCAGCCCCTGCTCTGCCGGAGGCTCCTGCAGGGCTGCGGGGGGGTCTCTGCTCCCCAGGGACCCCCACGGGCTGCGGGGGAATCTGCGGAGCCCCTCCTGCCCCTCCTTCCTCCTCTCGCAGCCTCGGGTCCCTCTGGGCCGCCGCGATTCCATCGCTGCCATCCCTGGGATTTGCCCTTCCCTGCCCTGGGGGCTCCCACACCGGTCCCCCCCCATCCCCCTCTGCTTCAGGACCTCCCGTCAGTCCCGGGAGCTGCTGGGGGCGTTGCCATGGCAACAGCCGGTCCCGACGTGTCGCGACAGCGGTTCCGGACTCGCTGTCACAATCGGCTGGAACCCTTGGCAGCCGCCGGTGCCACCACACGGTGACAGTCTGCGGTCGGATATTGTCACCCCTCTCGCAGCCTGTGACAGCGCCATGGCCGGCACAGCATCCCGGCCCTTCCGTGCTGGGGACCCCTGCCGGGGGTCCCTCCTCCCCCTCCGTCGGCAGCTTCGCCCGCCGGGAACTCAGTCCCTCCTTGCCAAGGTCTGCCCTCGGTGCTTCTCAGCCCCGCTACCGCTCTCCCCCCGACCCCCAGCCCCTCCGAACCCTTCGGCCGTGCCCCGATGCCGACCGGGGCTCTGCAGCTCCTGCCGGCCTCAGTCGGTGCCCGGGGAGCACCGAGTGGGGCTTTGCGATCCCTCACATCGTCCTGTCCCGCAGGGCACGGGCTCCAGCAACCCCACAGTGATCCTCCAGGAGGTGGCAGAAGATCGCGGATCGCTGCCCTCCATCAGATACAAACCAAAGACCATCAGAGTCATCACCAAGGACCTGATCCGGGACCTCGTGTAAGGCTGTGCCCGAGCCCTGAAGGCATTTGGGGGAGTGGGTGTCAGTGCAGTCTCCCAAAATGTCCGGGGAGCAGGGATGGGCAGCGTGCCCTGCCCACCCCCGCGGATCCTGTCCCCTGCATCCCAGCCTAGGGCCAACTTCACCTCACTTTCCCCACATTTTCCCTTCCTGCTTCCCCCGAAACGGGAGAGCCGGTTCCCATGGCTGCCCCAGCGCTTCCCGCATGGCTCTGGGCTGGCTGGGTGGCCGAGGGGGCAGCTCAGGCAGCTCAGGCAGCTCAGGGAGCTGTCGGGGTCTCTGTGCCATGAGCTCTCTCGCTGTGCTCCCCAGCGTTCCCCAGGAGAAGCCCCAGCCATGTGTCATCATTGGGCAAAAAGAATATGAGAGGATCAAGGAATCAGCTCGCAGCCCGACCGAGGAGGAGCGTCGGGACAAGCTGCAGACCCTGAGAGCCAGACAGGACGCTGCTTTCGTGAGCATCTCCCTTCCTGCTCCCCCTTTTCCTGCTCCACAGCCGGGTTCCAGGGGTGGGGGCTTCAACCAAGGGGGTCCCTTTTGTCCCCCCCGTTCTGGGGCACAGGGGAGGCTGCAGAGCTCGGGGCTCCACCGAGAGCTGGGCAGCAGCCCTGGGACGGTGCCCGGCACTGCCAGCCTGCCGAGGGCACGGGGGCGTGCCCAGAGGGTGGGCAGCAGTGCCCATGGCCGTGCCAGGGTGCCGGGAGCCCGACATGTCCCCACTCCGTGCCGGGAGCGCGGCACCCGTGGCGTGATCCCCAGGAGCCCTCGGGAAGGTGCCCAGGCTTAGGCAGCGCTCTGTGTGCCCGCAGGAAGCCCTGAGAAAGGCCCAGATGGAGGAGCGGAGAAAGGCAGAGCTAGAGGACGAGAGGCAGCGCCGCAGAGACGTGGAGGAGGAGCTGCAGCGCCAGGAGCAGGAGCTGCTGCAGCGGGCGGCGACGATGCGGCTGGAGCAGGAGGAAGAGATGCGCCAACTGAAGACGGTGAGACCGGCGCTCCCCGCTGTCCCCTGGCGCTGCCCGAGCCTGCCCCGCTCCTGGCGCTCCAGGCCCTTGCTCTGCTCACCCTGCCCGGCCTGCTCCCTGTGCTCCAGCGTGGCCCCGAGCCGCTGAACTCTCTTGTGCCCACAGCTCTTCCTCAATGCCAAGTGCAACCTGGTCCGGGAAAGGCAGCTCCTGGAGAAGCGGCTGATCGACAAGGAGCTGGCACAGGAGGAGCTGCGCCTGGACAGGATGATGGAAATGGAGCGGGACAAAGGCATGGAGCTGCAGGAGGAGCTGGAGCGCCGCAGGAAGCAGGAGCTGATCAGGTGGGCAGGAGGCTCCCTCTGCCCCACGCACGGGGCCGGCCCGTTCCAGGCACACCAGCCCCGGCCGTGCCGGCATCGCCGCGGTGGCGAGCAGCATGGAGCCGCGGGGAACCCTTCTGCTCTCGTGTCCCAGAGCCAGGCAGGACATCAGGAAGCAGATGGAGCAGAAGGCTGAGCAGCGGGCGCTGAGGGCCGAGGAGCTGCACCAGGAGGGCCAGAGGCAGCTGGAGCGCCTGCAGGAGATGAAGAGGGAGGATCAGAAGGTGGGAGCAGGGAGCAGGGCCCTGCAGGGAGCTTTGCACATGGCTGCAGAGGGATTGGCACTGCTGGCTCAGCCACACACGGGGCATGGGGACAGCAGGCAGCAGGGTCAGAACTCTGGGCCCCTGGGGACTTTGTGGCATCCTGGCGAGGTGGCCCCAAAGCCTCCCTGCCCTGAGTGAGGAGGAGGAAGGAGCACTCCAACCCTGTGTGACATTTCCAGGCCTGGGAGCAGAAACGGGAGCAGCAAAGGCAAGTCTTTGCTGAAATTCAACGTTTCAATGAGGAGAGCCAGCGGCTGAAGGCTCAGGAGCGGGAGCGGGAGAGGCTGGAGGAGGAGCGGGTGCTGGAGCAGCAGCGGCAGAAGGCTGTGAGAGCAGTGGGCACCTGGGGGCTGGGCAGGGCTGCAGGAGCTGCCCTGGGGCTCTGTCCCACACTCTGGGGCTATGTCCCCCCTGGTTCTCTGTCCCACCCTGGTTCTCTGTCCCCCCTGGTTCTCTGTCCCCCTGATTCTCTGTCCCCCTTTGGTTCTCTGTGCCCCCCAGGAGCGCGAGGCCGCCTGGCAGGCAGAGCAGGAGCAGCTGCGCCTCCAGAAGGAGAAGGAGCTGGCCCGGCTCCGGGCCGTGCAGCAGCGGGCCCAGGACTGGCAGGCACAGCGGGTGAGTGGCCCAGGCACAGGTGCCACGCTGCCCTGCCACCCCGCCTGTGGCCAGCCCGGCCAAGGGGCAGCACAACACAGATGTGGGGGCTCTGCAGGAGCGGCCCTGCAGCCAGGGCATGTCCTGGAGCCAAAGGCAGGGCCAAGGGCTGCCAGGGCTGCTCCGCAGGGAAGCCCAGCACTGTCCCCTGCTCTGGCAGGATGCTCTACGGGACAAGAGGAACCAGGACGTGGCAGCCCGGGAGTGGCGGCGGCGGGAGCTGCAGCAGGCGCACAAGAAGGCCGAGCTGCAGCAGCAGCTGAGGCAGGAGCAGCTGCAGCAGGTGGCCCAGAAGCAGCAGTACCGGGCCATGCAGCTGCAGCAGGACCGCCAGGAATTCCAGAGGGTGCTCAGGTGAGGCACACAGGACTGAGGCATGGCTGTGGAGGTGGATGGGGGCTCCCAGTCCTGTGGGTGGCTCTGGGGGCTCCAGTTCCAGCTCATAGCTCTGAGGTTCCCAGTTCCAGGTGATAGCTCTGGGGTTCCCAGTCCCAGTGGGTGGCTCTGGGGTTCCCAGTCCCAGCAGGTGGCTCTGGGTGCTCCAGTCGCAGTGGGTGGCTCTGGGAGCTCCAGTGCCAGCCCAGCTGCTGTGCCAGGCGTGGGGGGCCATGTGGGGGTTTCTGAGCCAGCCCGGCTCTCCCGCAGAGCTCACCAGGAGCAGCTGGAGCGGGAGCAGCTGGAGCTGGAGCAGCGGGCGCTCCGGCAGCGCGCCCACGCCGAAGCTCTGCGGCGGCAGCAGCAGGAGCTGCAGCAGCAGCGGCAGCAGCAGCGGGCGGCCTCCCTCGAGGAGGGCCGGCGGCAGCAGCAGGAGGCTCGGCAGCGCAGCCAGTGCCTCGCTCGCTTCAGCCAGCAGAAGCTGCAGGAGTTCAGGTCAGCGGCTGCCGGCGCTGCTTGCCGGGGCTCCTGCGCTCCCCGAGTCCTCGCCGCTGCGCCAGCGCCTGGGCCATCTCCCAGCTCCCTCTGCATCCTCAGCCAAGGGGCCGCGGGGCCACCACGGCCCTCGGCAACCCTGACGGCTTCTTTCCTCCGCAGAGCCACCGGAATTCCTGAAAAGTACTGTGCCCACGTGGAGCGCCAAGCCCAGAGACTGGCGGCCCCTTGCTAGGCACCAGCCGGCCGGCATTGCCCAGCCAGCTGGGGCTCCGTTTGCATCCACTGAAGTTTCCAATAAACGGTGTTTTTGAGAAGATGCTGCTTTCCGTCCTTCCCTGGCCTCGGGGCTCTTGGGGAGGAGCTGCCCAAGGAGCCTCGAGGTTCCTTGTCCCACCTGCCCTGTGGTTTGGGACCCCGATTTGTTGTTAGAAATCTCTGCTTCAGCCCACACGTACAAAGCTCTTCAGTTTCTGCTCTCAAAGTTGTTTATTGTATCTTATCTATAAAATTTTCTTCCTGCCCAGCCCAGGTCTGCTCAGCAGGACACTCTGCCTGCCCCCAGGGCGGTGTTAGCTTTATATACTAAAAACTACATGTGACATATTTACAATTATTCCCCAATACCCATCTGTTGTCCCTGAAAATCAACCTTCTGATTGGTTTTGGTGTAATGCAGTCAGTTCTCATGAATTGGGAGATAACCAAGGATCATGTTTGCATTCCTTGGTGAAAAGATATCACCTGATGGACTTCTCAAGTGACCCAGATGGGGTTTTATCCATAAATCACCCAATCACCTAAACATACAATTAAAAAACATTCTCTTTACACCTATTAGAATTTCACCTTAAAGTGCAAATTTTACATATATTTGTGTACATTGTTCTATCTATCTATGTACATGGTTCTATCTGGGAATTCAAGACAATATTCTCCTGTGTTTGGATTCTGTCTGGGGCTGAGGCACTGAACTTTGATTAGGACATAGGGTATTCCACCCTGCTAAGGCACTGAAAATGTAGAAAATGTATTTCTGCTTAACTTAAAACTAAAACTTCTGCTTCGTATTTATATGGTTTAATATATTCTAATTTCTCTAAAGGCTTTAACTCAACTTCTACATTCTTTTCTCCCCCTGAGGGTCTCACAGGGGTCTAACCTCATGCATTCCAACGTGTGTAACTTTTCCTGCAGCTCTCTGAGCCTTCTCCAAGGTTTTAACCAAACATTTTATCCATCTCTGTCCCTGAGCCTGCATCCACAGGGCTCTGAGAATTCTCTGTATTCCAACACCGATGGAAATCAGCACAGGTGCAGTTTTTTTTCCCAGGGGTGGCTGTTGGATTGTGTCAGAGTTTTTTTAAAAATTTGTTTTTTTGTTGGGTTGTTTCTGTTCCTGACTTGACTTTGTCTCTGTGACAGTTTCTGTTTCCCCCAGCCCAGCATCTGGAGAAGAGTTTGAGATTGTCTGTCCTCTTGTTCTTTCAAGGGTTGTTGTCGTAGTTTGGAAAAAAATGAGTTTTTTCTGAACTTCAGTAGTCAAACCAATGAGTGCTCAGGTTTAAAGACTGGCACCTGGTGTGGCCACTGAGGACAAGGATCCGCCTCTGAGAACACAAGGGGTTCAAAGCAGAGGGCTCCCGGAAAGCTCTCTCTTGGTTCCGGTCCCTGAGGACGGAGGGATCTCCCCTGCCCAGCGGCTGGCTGGGCGGGGCAGGGGAAGCCATGCGGCCTGGGTGAGGTAGGGCCGGAACCTCGGGCACAGAGGGGGAGAGGAAAATCCTGCAGGATGGAAAGGTGGCAGACAGCCTTCTTTTCCCTTTCCCCCCCCTTCCCCCCGGAGAGAGAGACTGAGAAAAAACCGTGTCTGTGATCTTCGTCACCTTGAAATTTAATATCAACAACTAGACAGCGCGGCCGAAGGAGTATGGGGGGGTGGCGTGAGAAGAGTGCCCAGCAACAAAGATACCGTGAGAGTTCTGGGGAAACAAAGCCCAAGATTTTAACCCTTTTCGTAAATGATAGAAACTTTATAAATGCTAATCCTCCTGGATTTGAAGAAGAAAGATAGAAAGAATTAAGCAAAGATGATGGAGTAGGAATACTGAAAAGAATCCTAGGTGGGAGGAGATGATGGAGTGGCTTTGGCTGGACTCTTTTGTATAGCCATGGACAGACTCATTTTTTTCCTGTAACGTAGAAGCTGCATGTGGGGAGAAGCATTGGCTTGGAGCCAAGAGTGGACAGTAGTGTGAACAGAGATGAGAAGTGTCCCAAAATTTGAGAGACTGTCGTTTCTTGGAACTAACCAAAGCATCTTTAAAAAGAAAAACCCTAGAAGCAGCTCTGGTCCATGCACAGTGGTGAGAGCACTGGACATGGAGGAAGAGGCCACGATGTGGTGCAAGAAGGACTCCTATCTCTCCTCAACGAGCTGAGTACTGATTATCGGAAAGGTAGTAATAAACTGAAGATTAATTATCTAAAAGGTAGTAACGTGATGGAGAATTTTCAGTTTGTTTTGTTAAGTTGAGAACTGGGGGGGGGGGGGAGGAAGAGTGTTTTTTTTAAAAGTTTCCATGTTCTTCTGTATGTGTTTTCTTTACTATTATTAGTAATAAAGTTTTTTCTCTTACTTTCTAAATTAGAAACTGTTTTGCTCTGTTTTTAGTCACATCTCACAACAGATACCAGGGACAGTATATCGTTATAGGGGCACTGGCCTTGTACCAACGTCAAACCTTTAACAGTTGTTTATTCTTTGTTATCTCACATTTATTTGTGCCTCTGGCCTGCTGAGGTCTTTGTTGCAGGACAGGTTGTGTCAGACTCTCTGTCCTTTGGGATGGTGTTATCTTTTATAACTATCTTTTATAACTATCTTTTATAGTTATCAATACTAAAAATTATGTATGCTTTATTTACAATAACTCTCCAACACCTATTGACTATATTGAACAGTGTAGCTTTACTCTAAACCAATTAAAAAGTGCCACCAGCACAGCAGAAGATGGAGAACAAGAGATGAAGAAGAAGGGCATTAGCCATGCCTAATTCCTCCAGTTTTGCCCTTAAACTCACATTCCAAACCCCAAAACTCTACTTTTCTCCCCTGGGACATGTTAATTATCATTCTACCCAAATTCTCCTGACTTATAAATTTTCCAGGCCAGTCAGAAGGATGTCCTGGTTCCACAGGATTGCAAGAAGTCAGACCCCACCTGAGACCCTGGCAGGACCCTGGGACAGTGACACAGCCCCAGAGTGCCGTGGACAGGACCCACCCAGCTGGGATGTGTCACCCCTGGGACAGGAACCCCCCCGGGAGGTGTCACCCCCCAGAGCAGGCACCCCCAACAAGAAAGGAACTCCCTGGATGTGCCCCCCAGAACAGAACCACACCCCCACCCGTCTGACTCTGGGCACAAACAGCCTCTTCCTTCTGCTGCAGGAAAAACGAAGTGAAAGTCTTGGGGTGGCACAGCTGGACACCCCATCCCCACAGCACGGACCTGGAACCTTCTGGGAGCCTCCTGTGCTGCCCCCCCCACCACCACCCCCAACCCACAAGCCCCCCAGTAGGGCTGTGCTGGGCTCTGGGTCACCCCAAAATCTGAGGCACCCAGGGCAGGAGCTGTGCCCCCCGTGCCCACCCAGCCACTGCCCATCCCATTGTCTTGGGACCTCAACCCTGGGACCCCCATTCTTTAGGGTCCCCCCTCTCCCCATCCTGGGACTCTCATTCCTCATGGCCTCCACTGCCCAGGATCCTCCTTCCCTCCATCCCATCCCACGGGGCCCCCATTCCCCAGGACCCAACTCCCGCAGCTCCCGTTCACCTGGCACCCCCATCCTCGGGACATGAATCCCATGACCCAAAATCCCTGGGGCCCACGTTCTCCTGGCACCCCCATTCCTGGGCCCTTCACCCCATTCCCAAACACCCAATCCCCAGGGCAGGATCCCCATCCTCTCAACCCTCGTTCCCTCGGGACAACCCTGAATGCCTCCATCCCTGGGCTACCCCTTTCCCATCCTTCACTCCCACATTCCCTGATCGCCCCGGGCCTGGGAACACCCTGACCATCCCCGTGTGGCCACCATGCCCCCACCGAGGGCCACCACGCACGAGGAGGGGACCTGAGGTCGCTTCCTTCCCCTGGTGGGCAGAGCCGCGCCAGGGGACAGCTGCCCCGGGCAGCGAGTGGCAGCAGCGCGGCTGGAGGGGACACGGGCATGGCCGGGAAGGTGGCACTGCTGCTGTGGGGTGAGTGTCCCGGGGAGGGGGCCCGGGGGGGCAGAGAGCGCTGGGCAGGGGGCACGGGGGGGCTGCGGGCTGCCCGCAGGTGTCTGAGACCAAGAGAGCCGGGCCAGGAGGGTGGAGTGCCCAGAGGGAGCAGAGCCCTGGGGACAGGAACAGGGCACGGCAATTGTGGCAGCGGGGATGTGGGAATGGGCAGCAGGGAGAGGAAGGGAGGGAAGGGGATGTGAGGAATGGGCTGTGGGCACAAGGATATGGCAACGGGCACCTTGGAGCTGGGGCATCCGTGGGGACAGGGACAGGTGGAGTTGTGCAGGCAGATGGGCCGTGGGGACTGGCACCATGCCACTGGGATCATGGGCACAGTGGGTGTGTGGCCATGGGGACAGGTGCTGCAGGGCTGGTGGGGATGAGCTGCAGCAGCACCGAGTGTCTGTGCTGTCACCATGTCCTGCCTCCACCCAGGGGGGCCGCACTGTCCCCATGCCCAGGGAATCCATTCCCAAACACGTGTGGCTGTGGGCAGCGGTGACACAAATGTCCCCTGGCCTCTCCAGACCTGTTGGGGATCATTCCTGAGCACTTTCCCACAAATAAACCAAGGGAGACACTTTGAGGACAACCCGCACACCCCAACCCCTGTGTGCCACTGTGCCCGCGGTGCACCCGCAGCCAGCCCTGTCCCTTCTCCCTTGCAGCCCAGACCCTCGGCCTCGCTGGTGAGTCCCCGGCCCATGCCGTGTCCCCGCCCCGCTGGCCCCAGCCCCGCGCTGGCCCTGCCAGCCTGCTGGCCCCTCTCACCCGCAGGTGCCCAGAGCCCCCAGATCCGCGTGCAGCCCCCCTGGACGCCGGCGGTGCTGTGGGACCAGGTGGCACTGACCTGCCAGGGCTGGGGGACACCCGGGGACACCACCTGGTACAAGGACGGGCAGCGCTGGTGGAAACCGGGAGGCGAATATTTCACTGTCACCGAGAGTGGCACCTACACGTGTGAGAGAGCCGGCAGTGGGCTCAGCCCCCCTGTGCACGTTGTAAATGGTGAGAAATCTTGATGTCCCCAGGCTGGCACCAGCGGGAGCCCCCAGAACTCTGGGTGGGCTCCGCTCCATGGGGCAGCGCCCTGGGGTGAGCAGAGCCCGTCCCGTGCTCTGGGGACATCCCCGAGCATCCCAGTGCGGGGCGACCCCGGCATGGGACTGGGAACCCCGGTGTGCCGGGTGTGACCTTTTAGGGGAGTTCCCGTGAAAACGGGAGACCCTCGGTGTGACCGGACACCCTTGTCCCCCAGCCCCGCTGGCGCTGCAGGTGCCGGCGCAGGCGCTGCTGGAGGGGGACACGGTGACACTGCGCTGCCGGGGCAGGGACGACAAGTCCGTCACTGAGGTGTCCTTCTATCGTCAGGAGGAGGAACTGCGGGGTTTCCAGAATGGGACCGAGCTGTCCTGTCCCCTCTGCAGCTGAACCACAGCGGCCGCTATCGCTGCAGGGGCCGGGTGGAATCCTTTGGGTTGGTGGTGTCGCCGTCGGTGACAGTGAGTGTGCAGGGTGAGCCCCCCGACCCTCACACCCCGACACCCCCACAGCCCCTGCCCACCCACTCGCCATCACAAATCCCCCTCCCTCTCCTTGACAGAGCTCTTCACCGTGCCGCTGCTGCAGGGGCCCCCGGGATCTCCCAGGGCTCTCCCCTCAATCTCAGCTGCCTCAGCACCCCCAGCCCCCTGCGGCCCAGACCCGCCTCCTGCACCTCTTCTACCGGGACGGGCAGTTGGTGGGGGGCCCGCAGTGGTCCCCGCAGCTCCTGCTGCCCGCCCTGGGGGTCTCCCACTCGGGCAGTTACAGCTGCCAGGTGCGCTCCGAGGACGGGGCCGTGCGGAAGAGCAGCGCAGAGCTGATCGTGCAGGTGACCCCAGGGGCAGCCTGGCACACAGGTGGGGGCTCCCCGGGGGGGCATGGGCCCTGCAGCACCCCCGCAGTGCCAGGCCAGCCTGACGTGTCCCTCCTGTGCCCGGCAGTGGCCGCAGCGCTGGGCGGCTCCCTCCTCTCGCTGCTCCTGCTCGTGCCCGTGGCTCTGGGCTGGCGCCGCTGCAACGACACGGGTGGGTGACACTGGGGGCAGCGGGGGCCCTGCGCAGGGGGGAGGCCCCCGAGAATGTGCGGCTGAGGGGGCGGCCCCCACAGCCCCGCACTTGGCCGCTGCCGAGCGCTCAGCACCTTTGCTCCCGGGCCTGACGGATTTGAGCTGGTGTTGGGGGGTCACGCAGAGATCTCGGGGGTCCTTTCAGTCACCCTGGGGCGATTGGGAGGGTCCCCCTCCTGCCACGCTTGGGCTTCTGAGCGCTCAGGGGGCACGAGCACTGGGGCGGTTCTGGCGTTCTGGGGAGCATCAGGGATGCTCAAGGGTGCTGGGGGCAATTGGGGTGCAGTGGGGTTTGAGGATTGGGGCGAGGGCTGAGGGCCCTGGGGACCCCACAGTGACCCCTCCCCTCTTTGCTCTGCAGCCGCCAGGAAGCGCCAGCAAAGGTGAGTGGGGGGCTCCAAGCACACTCTCCCCTTTCTCCCCCCCAGCGCCAAGAGCTCCAGTGCCCCCACACATCCCCTCCATCCCCTCAGGCCCTTCCGGAACCCCCAGAGGAGGGCGAGAAGAATCTCTACACCAATGTCGGGGTCACCGTGTCCCCCCCAGCGTCCCCCCGTGCCGCCCCCCCCCAGGGACCCAGGTGACCCAGGCGGAGCTGCCGGCGACCCCGGGCGACCGCGGGCACCCGGGGACATCTCCGGCAACGCGCAGGGACCCTCGGGGCACGGCTGGGCACGGGGGGAACTGGGGGGCACCGGGGGGATTTGAGGGCATGGAATGAAGGGGAGAGGGTTCCTTGGGAATGGGGGTGCCGGGCAAGGGAGATGCTGGGGAATGTGAGTGCTGACATGGGGGTGCCAGGGAGGGGGGACACAAGGAATGGGGGTGCCGGGCAATGGGGGTGCGAGGGCTGGGCAGTGTCTGGGTGGGCACGGGGGTCACAGCTCCTGCTCTGGATGCCTCAGATTTTGGCGTGACCCCGAGCCCAGCGATGCCCCTGAGCTGCTCCTGCTTTGGGGGGCCTGTGCGGGAGGGGGGTGTCCGGCTGTGCCCCCCAAAATCCCCTTTCCCTTTTCTGTTCTGCAGAAGGAGGAGGAGCCCGTTTATGCCGTGAGTCCGGCGGGGGGCGGGGGCGGATTTTGGGGAACCTCCGGTGTTGGGGTGGGGCTTTTCGGGGAAGCGTGGGAGCTGGGGAGGGGACATCCCCTGGGAGTTGGGGGGGTCCCTGTGTAACATTTCTGGAGTAAGATTTGAGGTCTGCAGCCATTACTGCGTTGAGATTTCGTGTTCCCTTAATAATGGGGTGAGATTTGGATGTTTGGGACTTGGGGTCTCCCCCCAATTTATGGATGCCAGATATGGGGTGTTTGTGATTAGGGGTGTCTCCCACATTAATGGGACTCAGATTTGGAGTGTTTGGGATTTGGGGACCAACCTGAGCCCTCCCTGCTGGCCGCATAATTGATTCTTTGGGGCGGGGAGGACACCCCAAATCTGACACCCATTCATGCGGGAGGTGACACTGGGGAATTACCAGGAAGTGAGTGTGACTCGTGGGGGGGGGAGGGGGAGTGTCACAGATCCCCCCAGCCCCCAAACCTCCCAAACCCCCCCGCAGGTCTCAGCGCCGCGCACCAGGAGACCTACGAGACCCTGCAGGTGAAGACCCGGGACCCCCCCGGATTAAAAACTGAAATTTGCCCCAACTCGGGAATGCGGATTTGGCCCCAAATCGCTGCTGCAGGGCTGAGCCCCCCCGCTCCCCCAATCCCAAATTTGGGGAGGGGGCGGGAAGGTTTTGCAGGGGCTCCCCCCTCCTGCTCCCCCGGGGGGTTCTGCCCTCCAAATTGTGACCGAGGAAACCGCGTGGGAATAAACCAGTTCAAACCAGTACAAACCAGATCAAACCAGTGCTACCGGTTGAACCCAAAAGGGGAAAGAGGCTGGACAAGGATAACATTGAAGGAGGGGTTTTTTCCTTTTCATGGATTTAATGGAATCCTTTGGGAGGGAAGAAGAAGAGATGCCAGCCTCCTGGCAGGGGAATTTAAACCTGAGGATCAGGGCTGTGGGCTGGGGGCAATGCAGCCCATGGGAGGCACTCAGAGGGGAAGGGTCAGCATGGGCAGACCACACCATGAGGTTAGGGCAGGCAAATATGGAATATAGCACGTGCACTGGGATCAAACTCCTTCTAGGCTGCATCTCTCCATCGATTAGTCACCCAGGGTGAAATGACACCAAACCCAACTCTTGAGTGCAAGACAACACTCGGGCTGTGACCCCAGATTGGCTTGGGGTTCTGGGCATCGTCCCTGCTTGGTTTGCATGAAAGTTTTTTGTTCTCGGGCAACTCTCTCCATCCAGTTCTTTCATTGTGTCACTTCATCCCTCAATAGCCTGATCCCCAAAATTTTCTTGAAAACAATTGGGAGCCGCTGGTGGTGCTGTGAGCAGCGTGGGGAGGGCCTGGGGCAGTGTCTGAGGGTCCTGGGAGCACTGGATGTGGAGTGGGGAGCCACTGGTGGTGTGGGAGCGGGGTGGGGAAGCCCTGGTGGGTTGTGGGGGCAGGGGGAGCTGTGGGTGCCCTCAGACGGGACCCCACTTGTGCCCCCGCCCCGGCAGCGTCGGGCCCCCGCGGGAGCAGTGGGGGGGACACACACGGGGGGCTGCCCAGGGCTGGGGTCCCCCGGTGCTCCCCGGTTCCCGCAGAGCCCCGCAGTGCCCAGCCGTGCCTCGAGGGTCCCAGCGCGTTGCCGGAGATGTCCCCGGGTTGCCCGCGGTCGCCGGGGGTCGCCGACAGCTCCGCGTAGGTCACCTGGGCTTCTGGGGGCGGCGGCCGGGGGGGACGCTGCGGGGGACACGGGCTGTGGGCTCTGCCCGGGGGGACCCCGTGGGTGCCGTGTGCCCCCCGCGTGTGTCCCAGCCCGGACTCACCCCCCATCTGCCGCGTGCTCACGACGTGGGTGTACAGCACCTCACCCTCCTCTGGGGGGACCGGGGGCTCCGGGGGGTCCCTGAGGGGATGGAGGGGATGTGTGGGGGGCACTGGAGCTCTTGGCGCTGGGGGGGAAAGGGGACAGTGTGCTTGGAGCCCCCCACTCACCTTTGCTGGCGCTTCCTGGCGGCTGCAGAGCAAAGAGGGGGAGGGGTCACTGTGGGGTCCCCAGGGCCCTCAGCCCTCGCCCAATCCTCAACCCCACTGCACACCAATTGCCCCAGCAACCCTGGGCATCCCTGATGCCCCCCAGAACCCAGAACCGCCCCAGTGCTCTGTGCCCCCTGAGAACCCAGACTCCCAATCGTGGCAGGGAGGGGGGACCCTCCCAATCGCCCCAGGGGGGACTGAGAGGACCCCCGAGATTCCTGCAAGACCCCCCAACACCATCCCAAATCCCCCAGGCCCTGGAGCAAAGGTGCTGAGCGCTCGGCAGCGGCCAAGTGCGGGGCTGTGGGGGCCGCCCCCTCACCCGCACATTCTCGGGGGCCTCCCCCCTGCGCAGGGCCCCCGCTGCCCCCAGTGTCACCCACCCGTGTCGTTGCAGCGGCGCCAGCCAGAGCCACGGGCACGAGCAGGAGCAGCGAGAGGAGGGAGCCGCCCAGCGCTGCGGCCACTGCCGGGCACAGGAGGGACACGTCAGGCTGGCCTGGCACTGCGGGGGTGCTGCAGGGCCCATGCCCCCCCGGGGGAGCCCCACCTGTGTGCCAGGCTGCCCCTGGGGTCACCTGCAGGATCAGCTCTGCGCTGCTCTTCCGCACGGCCCCGTCCTCGGAGCGCACCTGGCAGCTGTAACTGCCCGAGTGGGAGACCCCCAGGGCGGGGCAGCAGGAGCTGCGGGGACCACTGCGGGCCCCCCACCCTCTGCCCGTCCCGGCAGAAGAGGTGCAGGAGGCGGGTCTGGGGCCCCAGGGGGCTGGGGGTGCTGAGGCAGTGAGATTGAGGGGAGACCCCTCGGGGATCTCGGGGGGCCCCTGCAGCTCCGGCACGGTGAAGAGCTCTGTCAAGGAGAGGGGAGGGGGATTTGTGATGGCGATTGGGTGGGCAGGGGCTGGTGGGGGTGTCGGGGTGTGAGGGGCGGGGGGCTCACCCTGCACTCTCAGTGTCACCGACGACGACACCATCAACCCAAAGGATTCCACCCGGCCCCTGCAGCTGTAGCGGCCGCTGTGGTTCAGGTGCAGAGGGGACAGGGACAGCTCGGTCCCATCTCGAGTCTCCGCAATTCCCCCTCCTCGCGGTAGAAGGACACCTCAGTGACCGACTTGTCCTCCCAGCCCCGGCAGCGCAGTGTCACCGTGTCCCCCTCCAGCAGCGCCCACACCGGCACCTGCAGCACCAGCGGGGCTGGGGGACAGGGGGGTCCGGTCACACCGAGGGTCTCCCGTTTTCACAGGGACCTCCCCATCGGGTCACACTCAGCACACCAGGGGTCCCCAGTCCATCTCGGGGTCCCCCCGCACTGCGATGCTCGGGGATGTCCCCAGAGCAGGGGACGGGCTCTGCTCACCCCAAGGAGCTGCCCCATGGAGCAGAGCCCACCCAGAGCCCACGGGGTCCCCGCGGGTGCCACCCTGGGACACCCAAAGCCCCCTCACCGTCTGAGACTGTCACGGGGGGGCTGAGCCCGCTGCCGGCTCTCTCACACGTGTAGGTGCCACTCTGGGTGGCAGTGATTCTGCTGGGTCCCCGCTCCACCAGCGCTGCCCGTCCTTGTACCAGGTGGTGTC
Organism: Sitta carolinensis; assembly: GCA_032173965.1. Lineage (NCBI taxonomy): Eukaryota > Metazoa > Chordata > Aves > Passeriformes > Sittidae > Sitta > Sitta carolinensis. The sequence goes on from CM063305.1 coordinate 3,008,172, forward strand.
CCGGGTGTCCCCCAGCCCTGGCAGGTCAGTGCCCCGGTCCCACAGCACCGCCGGCGTCCAGGGGGGCTGCACGCGGATCTGGGGGCTCTGGGCACCTGCGGGTGAGAGGGGCCAGCAGGCTGGCAGGGCCAGCGCGGGGCTGGGGCCAGCGGGGGGGGACACGGCATGGGCCGGGACTCACCAGCGAGGCGAGGGTCTGGGCTGCAAGGGACAAGGGACAGGGCTGGCTGCAGGTGGCACCGCGGGCACAGTGGCACACAGGGGGTGGGGTGTGCGGGTCGTGCCCCAAGTGTCCCCTTTGGCTTTTTGAGGGAACATGCTCAGGAATGATCCCAACAGGTCTGGAGATGCCAGGGGACATTTGTGTCACCACTGCCCACAGCCACACGTGTTGGGAATGGATTCCCTGGGCATGGGGACAGTGCGGCCCCCCTGGATGGAGGCAGGACATGGTGACAGCACAGACACTCGGTGCTGCTGCAGCTCATCCCACCAGCCTGCAGCACCTGTCCCCATGGCCACACACCCACTGTGCCCATGATCCCAGTGGCATGGTGCCAGTCCCCATGGCCCATCTGCCTGCACAACTCCACCTGTCCCTGTCCCACGGATGCCCCAGCTCCGAGGTGCCCGTTGCCATATCCTTGTGCCCACAGCCCATTCCTCACATCCCCTTCCCTCCCTTCTCTCCCTGCTGCCATTCCCACATCCCCGCTGCCACATTGCCGTGCCCTGTTCCTGTCCCAGGGCTCTGCTCCCTCTGGGCCACTCCACCCTCCTGGCCCGGCTCTCTTGGTTCAGACACCTGCGGGCAGCCCGCAGCCCCCCCGTGCCCCCTGCCCAGCGCTCTCTGCCCCCCCGGCCCCCTCCCCCGGGGCACTCACCCCACAGCAGCAGTGCCACCTTCCCGGCCATGCCGTGTCCCCTCCAGCCGCGCTGCTGCCACTCGCTGCTGTGGCCACCGGTGCCCGCGGCGGCGGCTCTGGGCATGCAGGGGAAGGAAGCGAGCTCACGGCTCGGCCCCACGTGTGGGTGGCCCTGGCTGGGGGCAGGGTGGCCACAAGCTGGGGACAGGTGGGGGATGGGGGTGGGTGGCACAAGGTGGGATACGGGGACCCCAGGAGTGGGGGGCATTGTGGGATTGTGGAGCCAGGCTGGGGTCCTTGGGAATGGGTGGGATGGGGGAATCAACGATGGGATACTGAGGGAAACGTGGTTTGCAGGGATTTTGGGGGCATGGGATGGAGATCCGTGGGAATGGGGGAGTCCTGTGACAATGGGGGGACTCATGGGACTCGGGGTTCTTGGAAGAATCAAGTTCCTCAGGGAAAGGGGATTTGAGGACATGGAATGAACGGGAGAGGGTTCCTGGGAATGGGGGTGCTGGGCCAGGGAGATGCTGGGGAATGTGAGTGCTGACATGGGGGTCCTGGGAGGGGGGACACAAGGAATGGGGTTGCCAGGGCAATGGGGGTGCCAGGGCTGGGCAGTGTCTGGGTGGGCACGGGGGGTCGCAGCTCCTGCTCTGGGTGCCTCAGATTTTGGGGTGACCCCGAGCCCAGCACAGCCCCACAGTGTGCTCATGGTTGGGGGGCACCCCCGGGCTGGCCTGGGGGGCTCTGGGGCTCTGCCCCACACACCCTGAGCTTTCTCCCGGGCCCCCATTTCCTGGCTCAGCCATCCTGGGAAACACCTGAGCAGGTAATGGGGGCGGGGGGCGGATCCCAGGGAGGGGTAAAAGTGGAGTGGGGGTGCAGGCAGTGGTGGGGGGCTGTGGGGGATGGGGCTCTCTGGCCGTGACCCCCAAGACTTTCCCTTTCTGTTCCTGCTGCAGCAGTAGGAGGCCGTTTGTGCTGAGGCGAGGACGGGGATTCTGTCCTGGGGGGCACAGCCAGAGGGGTCCTGCCCCGAGGGAAAAGGGCCCCTCTGCTCTGGGCACGCCGGGGGCTTGGCCCAGGGGCTGCTCCCAGGGGCTTCCTGGTTGTGGGGGTGCCACCTCCTTGGGCATTCCTGTGCCAGAGGTGGCACATCCTGGGCACCTCTGTCCTGGGGGGCCCTGAGCATTCCCGCTGTGCCCAGGGGGGCCCTGGCACCCCTGGGGTGCCCACGCTTAAGGGGGTGCCTGGTACCACCATGTCCGGGGAGGGAAAATCCAGGCTAAATTGGCTTGAATTCCCTGATGCCCAGCTGCTTCAGACAAAATTCTACATCCACAGGAGAAAGGCAAAAATCTTTTCCCGCACCTTTGATTTTTCTTAATTAAAAATATTACCAGAATTCAAACTGGCAATGTGTAAAATATTCTGGTTTATACAATAATGCTTTTAATCATTCCTTTCACGACAAGGATCTCATAATAAAAAACAAGAGAAATGACAGAGAAATGAGCCTCTCTGGTTGCCTTTAGGGCCCCACGGGTGCATCCCACAGCAGGGGGGTTTGCAGCCAGCCCTGCCCGGAGAAGCAGCCAAGGGCCCCGCAGAGCCCCTGCTGGGGCTCAGCCTGCCTTTTGTGCTGGTGGCAGGGCTGAGCAAAGAACACGCTGACCTTTGTCCCCGCAGAATTGTCACCTTTGCAGCAGCTGTGCAGCTGCCAGAATGCAAGCCCCGGGGCCGGGGGGCAGCCTCAGGGCCTGGCTGCCCCCTGGGGCTGGCCAGAGCAGGGCTGGCCCGTGCCCAGCCCTGTGCACTGGGGCTGGGGCAGGGCTGGGCCCCAGCCTGGGGGGGCTCTGGCTGCCAGCAGGAGCAGCTCGGCACCCCCTTCCTGCCTGGGGCTCCATCCCAGCTGCTCTGGCCGCCTCGGATGCTGCAGGGCAGCATGTGAGGAGGCAGCAGGCTGGACCCCCCCGCAGCTGCCATGGCCCAGGACAGGCCCCCTTGGCCAGCGGGTGCCCCCCGGGGACAGGGTCCCCCCAGGACAGGAGCCCCTGGATGTGCCCCCCAGGACAGAAGCCGCCCCGGCTGAGCCTGGCCACAAACGGCCTCTTCCTGCTGCTGCAGGAGACAGAAAGGGAAAGGGTTGGGGGGCACGGCCGCACACCCCCAGCCCCACAGCCCCCACAGCCCTCCCTGCAGACCCCTCACCCCTGACACCCCAGCCTGGGCTTCCCCCGACCCCTCCCCTGCTCAGGGGCTCCCCAGGATCATTGGGCCAGCAACTGGGGGGATGAAATAGAGGGGAAAAAAATTGCCTTCCTGCCTCCTCCCCTCCCCTGGGCTTTCATTTTCGCACCTCCAGAGCTGCTGCAAAGGTGACAATTCTGCAGGGACAAAGGCCAGCCTGTGCTTTGCTCAGCCCTGCCACCAGCACAAAAGGCAGGCTGAGCCCCAGCAGGGGCTTCTGCGGGGCCCTTGGCTGCTTCTCCGGGCAGGGCTGGCTGCAAAACCCCCCTGCAGGGGCAGCTGCCAGGGAAGCACTGCGGAAATGCCCCACGGCAGCGTTTGCTGCCTCTGGGCGAGGCCCTGAGAGAGCCCCAGAGCTGCTGCACATCCACCGGGATCTGCCCCACAGCCTGAGCGGGTCCCTCCTCCTCCTCCTGCCTGCCTTGCCGTGGGTGCACAGTGGCCGGATGCCCACACCCATCACAGCCACTCTCTCACAGCCTCCACACCAGGACGGCATGAGAAAATTCAGAAAAACGTTCTTGACTTGAGACAGGACGGAGAGATCACTCATTAAATCTGGCATGGGAAAAGCAGCCTCGCAATTGATTGAGAGAATTCATCAAGAGATATTCATTGCACTTATTGCTGACAACTGGAGCAGATAAGGAGAAGTCAAAGAAATCCTTCCAAACATCTTCCCCCACCCCAAACTCCTCCTCGGGCTCTCGCTGCTCCCTCCAGCACCCCAGGGAGATGGGAATGGAGCCCCGGGCAGTTCAGCCCAGGTTGTTTCTGCCGCTGCTCAGTCCCGGTGGGGTCCCTGCCTCCCAGGGGAGACCCTTCCCAGAGGATTCTCCCGCGGGCTGCAGCTCTGCCAAGAGCTCCAGTGGGGCCCTTCTTGCCTTCAGTGCCTCGGGAATTCCCGCGGGGTCGCAGCCCCTCGGGCAGCCCTGCTCTGCCGTGGGCTTCTGCAGGGCTGCGGGGGGGGTCTCTTTCTCCCCGGGGACCCCACGGGCTGCGGGGGAATCTGCGGAGCCCCTCCTGCCCCTCCTTCCTCCTCTCGCAGCCTCGGGTCCCTCTGGGCCGCCGCGATTCCATCGCTGCCATCCCTGGGATTTGCCCTTCCCTGCCCTGGGGGCTCCCACACCGGTCCGCCCCCATCCTCCTCTGCTTCAGGACTCTCGTCAGTCCCGGGAGCTGCTGGGGGCGTTGCCATGGCAACAGCCGGTCCCGACGTGTCGCGACAGCGGTTCCCGGGTCGCTGTCACAATCGGCTGGAACCCTTGGCAGCCGCCGGTGCCACCACACGGTGACAGTCTGCGGTCGGATATTGTCACCCCTCTCGCAGCCTGTGACAGCGCCATGGCCGGCACAGCATCGCGGCCCTTCCGTGCCGGGGACCCCTGCCGGGGGTCCCTCCTCCCCCTCCGTCAGCAGCTTCGCCCGCCGGGATCTCAGTCCCTCCTTGCCAAGGTCTGCCCTCGGCGCTTCTCAGCCCCGCTACCGCTCTCCCCCGACCCCAGCCCTCCGAACCCTTCGGCCGTGCCCCGATGCCGACCGGGGCTCCGCAGCTGCTGCCGGCCTCAGTCGGTGCCCGGGGAGCACCGAGTGGGGCTTTGCGATCCCTCATTGTCCTGTCCCGCAGGGCACGGGCTCCAGCAATCCCACAGTGATCCTCCAGGAGGTGGCAGAAGATCGCGGATCGCTGCCCTCCATCAGATACAAACCAAAGACCATCAGAGTCATCACCAAGGACCTGATCCGGGACCTCGTGTAAGGCTGTGCCCGAGCCCTGAAGGCATTTGGGGGAGTGGGTGTCAGTGCAGCCCCCCAAAATGTCCGGGGAGCAGGGATGGGCAGCGTTGCCCTGCCCACCCCCGCGGATCCTGTCCCCTGCATCCCAGCCTAGGGCCAACTTCACCTCACTTTCCCCACATTTTCCCTTCCTGCTTCCCCCCGAAACGGGAGAGCCGGTTCCCATGGCTGCCCCAGCGTTTCCCCGCATGGCTCTGGGCTGGCTGGGGGGCCGAGGGGGCAGCTCAGGCAGCTCAGGCAGTCAGGAGCTGTCGGGGTCTCTGTGCCATGAGCTCTCTCGCTGTGCTCCCAGCGTTCCCCAGGAGAAGCCCAGCCGTGTGTCATCATTGGGCAAAAAGAATATGAGAGGATCAAGGAATCAGCTCGCAGCCCGACCGAGGAGGAGCGTCGGGACAAGCTGCAGACCCTGAGAGCCAGACAGGACGCTGCTTTCGTGAGCATCTCCCTTCCTGCTCCCCCTTTTCCTGCTCCACAGCCGGGTTCAGGGGTGGGGGCTTCAACCAAGGGGGTCCCTTTTGTCCCCCCCGTTCTGGGGCACAGGGGAGGCTGCAGAGCTCGGGGCTCCACCGAGAGCTGGGCAGCAGCCCTGGGACGGTGCCTGGCACGGCCAGCCTGCCGAGGGCACGGGGGGCGTCCCCAGAGGGTGGGCAGCGGTGCCCATGGCCGTGCCAGGGTGCGGGAGCCCGACACGTCCCCACTCCGTGCCGGGAGCGCGGCACCCGCGGCGTGAGCCCCGGGAGCCCTCGGGAAGGTGCCAGGCTTAGGCAGTGCTCTGTGTGCCCGCAGGAAGCCCTGAGAAAGGCCCAGATGGAGGAGCGGAGAAAGGCAGAGCTAGAGGACGAGAGGCAGCGCCGCAGAGACGTCGAGGAGGAGCTGCAGCGCCAGGAGCAGGAGCTGCTGCAGCGGGCGGCGACGATGCGGCTGGAGCAGGAGGAAGAGATGCGCCAACTGAAGACGGTGGGACCGGCGCTCCCCGCTGTCCCCTGGCGCTGCCCGAGCCTGCCCCGCTCCTGGCGCTCCAGGCCCTTGCTCTGCTCACCCTGCCCTGCCGCTCCTGTGCCCCAGCGTGGCCCGAGCCGCTGAACCCTCTTGTGCCCACAGCTCTTCCTCAATGCCAAGTGCAACTGGTCCGGGACAGGCAGCCCCTGGAGAAGCGGTTGATCGACAAGGAGCTGGCACAGGAGGAGCTGCGCCTGGACAGGATGATGGAAATGGAGGGGACAAAGGCATGGAGCTGCAGGAGGAGCTGGAGCGCCGCAGGAAGCAGAGCTGATCAGGTGGGCAGGAGGCTCCCTCTGCCCACGCACGGGCCGGCCCGTTCCAGGCACACCAGCCCCGGCCGTGCCGGCATCGCCGCGGTGGCGAGCAGCATGGAGCCGTGGGGAAACCCTTCTGCTCTCGTGTCCCAGAGCCAGGCAGGACATCAGGAAGCAGATGGAGCAGAACGCAAGCAGCGGGCGCTGAGGGCCGAGGAGCTGCACCAGGAGGGCCAGAGGCAGCTGGAGCGCCTGCAGGAGATGAAGAGGGAGGATCAGAAGGTGGGAGCAGGGAGCAGGGCGCTGCAGGGAGCTTTGCACATGGCTGCAGAGGGATTGGCACTGCTGGCTCAGCCACACACGGGCATGGGGACAGCAGCCAGCAGGGTCAGAACTCTGGGCCCCTGGGGACTTTGTGGCATCCTGGCGAGGTGGCCCCAAAGCCCCCTGCCCTGAGTGAGGAGGAGGAAGGAGCACTCCAACCCTGTGTGACATTTCCAGGCCTGGGAGCAGAAACGGGAGCAGCAAAGGCAAGTCTTTGCTGAAATTCAACGTTTCAATGAGGAGAGCCAGCGGCTGAAGGCTCAGGAGCGGGAGCGGGAGAGGCTGGAGGAGGAGCGGGTGCTGGAGCAGCAGCGGCAGAAGGCTGTGAGAGCAGTGGGCACCTGGGGGTGGGCAGGGCTGCAGGAGCTGCCCTGGGGCTCTGTCCCACACTCTGGGGCTATGTCCCCCCTGGTTCTCTGTCCCACCCTGGTTCTCTGTCCCCCTGGTTCTCTGTCCCCCCTGATTCTCTGTCCCGCTTTGGTTCTCTGTGCCCCCAGGAGCGCTGAGGCCGCCTGGCAGGCAGAGCAGGAGCAGCTGCGCCTCCAGAAGGAGAAGGAGCTGCCCGGCTCCGGGCCGTGCAGCAGCGGGCCCAGGACTGGCAGGCAGAGCGGGTGAGTGGCCCAGGCACAGGTGCCACGCTGCCCTGCCACCCCGCCTGTGCCCAGCCCGGCCAAGGGGCAGCACAACACAGATGTGGGGGCTCTGCAGGAGCGGCCCCTGCAGCCAGGGCATGTCCTGGAGCCAAAGGCAGGGCCAAGGGCTGCCAGGGCTGCCCCAAGGGAAGCCCAGCACTGTCCCCTGCTCTGGCAGGATGCTCTACGGGAGAGGAACCAGGACGTGGCAGCCCGGGAGTGGCGGGCGGCGGGAGCTGCAGCAGGCGCACAAGAAGGCCGAGCTGCAGCAGCAGCTGAGGCAGGAGCAGCTGCAGCAGGTGGCCCAGAAGCAGCAGTACCGGGCCATGCAGCTGCAGCAGGACCGCCAGGAATTCCAAAGGGTGCTCAGGTGAGGCACACGGACTGAGGCATGGCTGTGGAGGTGGATGGGGGCTCCCAGTCCCTGTGGGTGCTCTGGGGGTTCCAGTTCCAGCTCATAGCTCTGAGGTTCCCAGTTCCAGGTGATAGCTCTGGGGTTCCCAGTCCAGTGGTTGTCTGGTTCAGTCCAGCAGGTGGCTCTGGGTGCTCCAGTCGCAGTGGGTGGCTCTGGGAGCTCCAGTGCCAGCCAGCTGCTGTGCCAGGCGTGGGGGGCCGTGTGGGGGTTTCTGAGCCAGCCCGGCTCTCCCGCAGAGCTCACCAGGAGCAGCTGGAGCGGGAGCAGCTGGAGCTGAGCAGCGGCGCTCCGGCAGCGCGCCCACGCCGAAGCTCTGCGGCGGCAGCAGCAGGAGCTGCAGGCAGCAGCGGCAGCAGCAGCGGGCGGCCTCCCTCGAGGAGGGGCCGGCGGCAGCAGCAGGAGGCTCGGCAGCGCAGCCAGTGCCTCGCCCGCTTCAGCCAGCAGAAGCTGCAGGAGTTCAGGTCAGCGGCTGCCGGCGCTGCTTGCCGGGGCTCCCCGGCTCCCCGAGTCCCTGCGGCGCTGCGCAGCGCCTGGGCCACCTCCCAGCTCCCTCTGCATCCTCAGCCAAGGGGCCGCGGGGCCACCACGGCCCTCGGCAACCCTGACGGCTTCTTTCCTCCGCAGAGCCACCGGAATTCCGAAAAGTACTGTGCCCACGTGGAGCGCCAAGCCCAGAGACTGGCGGCCCCTTGCTAGGCACCAGCCGGCGGCATTGCCCAGCCAGCTGGGGCTCCGTTTGCGTCCACTGAAGTTTCCAATAAACGGTGTTTTTGAGAAGATGCTGCTTTCCGTCCTTCCCTGGCCTCGGGGCTCTTGGGGAGGAGCTGCCCAAGGAGCCTCGAGGTTCCTTGTCCCACCTGCCCTGTGGTTTGGGACCCCAATTTGTTGTTAGAAATCTCTGCTTCAGCCCACACGTACAAAGCTCTTCAGTTTCTGCTCTCAAAGTTGTTTATTGTATCTTATCTATAAAATTTTCTTCCTGCCCAGCCCAGGTCTGCTCAGCAGGACACTGCCTGCCCCCAGGGCGGTGTTAGCTTTATATACTAAAAACTACATGTGACATATTTACAATTATTCCCCAATACCCATCTGTTGTTCCTGAAAATCAACCTTCTGATTGGTTTTGGTGTAATGCAGTCAGTTCTCATGAATTGGGAGATAACCAAGGATCATGTTTGCATTCCTTGGTGAAAAGATATCACCTGATGGACTTCTCAAGTGACCCAGATGGGGTTTTATCATAAATCACCCAATCACCTAAACATACAATTAAAAAACATTCTCTTTACACCTATTAGAATTTCACCTTAAAGTGCAAATTTTACATATATTTGTGTACATTGTTCTATCTATCTACGTACATGGTTCTATCTGGGAATTCAAGACAATATTCTCCTGTGTTTGGATTCTGTCTGGGGCTGAGGCACTGAACTTTGATTAGGACTTAGGGTTTCCACCTGCTAAGGCACTGAAAATGTAGAAAATGTATTTCTGCTTAACTTAAAACTAAAACTTCTGCTTCGTATTTATATGGTTTAATATATTTAATTTCTCTAAAGGCCTTTAACTCAACTTCTACATTCTTTTCTCCCCTGAGGGTCTCACAGGGGTCTAACCTCTTGCATTCCAACCTGTGTAACTTTTCCTGCAGCTCTCTGAGCCTTCTCCAAGGTTTTAACCAAACATTTTATCCATCTCTGTCCCTGAGCCTGCATCCACAGGGCTCTGAGAATTCTCTGTATTCCAACACCGATGGAAATCAGCACAGGTGCAGTTTTTTTTCCCAGGGGTGGCTGTTGGATTGTGTCAGAGTTTTTTTAAAAATTTGTTTTTTTGTTGTGTTGTTTCTGTTCCTGACTTGACTTTGTCTCTGTGACAGTTTCTGTTTCCCCCAGCCCAGCATCTGGAGAAGAGTTTGAGATTGTCTGTCCTCTTGTTCTTTCAAGGGTTGTTTATTCTTTGTTATCTCACATTTATTTGTGCCTCTGGCCTGCTGAGGTCTTTGTTGCAGGACAGGTTGTGTCAGACTCTCTGTCCTTTGGGATGGTGTTATCTTTTATACTATCTTTTATAACTATCTTTTATAGTTATCAATACTAAAAATTATGTATGCTTTATTTACAATAACTCTCCAACACCTATTGACTATATTGAACAGTGTACCTTTACTCTAAACCAATTAAAAAGTGCCACCAGCACAGCAGAAGATGGAGAACAAGAGATGAAGAAGAAGGGCATTAGCCATGCCCTAATTCCTCCAGTTTTGCCCCTTAAACTCACATTCCAAACCCCAAAACTCTACTTTTCTCCCCTGGGACATGTTAATTATCATTCTACCAAATTCTCCTGACTTATAAATTTTCCAGGCGAGTCAGAAGGATGTCCTGGTTCCCACAGGATTGCAAGAAGTCAGACCCCACCTGAGACCCTGGCAGGACCCTGGGACAGTGACACAGCCCTAGAGTGCCATGGACAGGACCCACCCAGCTGGGATGTGTCACCCCCGGGACAGGAACCCCCCCGGGAGGTGTCACCCCCAGAGCAGGGACCCCCAACAAGAAAGGAACTCCCTGGATGTGCCCCCCAGAACAGAACCACACCCCCACCCGTCTGACTCTGGGCACAAACAGCCTCTTCCTTCTGCTGCAGGAAAAACGAAGTGAAAGTCTTGGGGTGGCACAGCTGGACACCCCAATCCCCCACAGCACGGACCTGGAACCTTCTGGGAGCCTCCTGTGCTGTCCCCCCACCACCACCCCCAAACCACAAGCCCCCAGTAGGGCTGTGCTGGGCTCTGGGTCACCCCAAAATCTGAGGCACCCAGGGCAGGAGCTGTGCCCCCCGTGCCCACCCAGCCACTGCCCATCCCATTGTCCTGGGACCTCAACCCTGGGACCCCCATTCTTTAGGGTCCCCCCTCTCCCCATCTGGGACTCTCATTCCTCATGGCCTCCACTGCCCAGGATCCTCCTTCCCTCCATCCCATCCCACGGGGCCCCATTCCCCAGGACCCAACTCCCGCAGCTCCCCGTTCACCTGGCACCCCCATCCCGGGACATGAATCCCATGACCCAAAATCCCTGGGGCCCACGTTCTCCTGTCACCCCATTCCTGGGCCCTTCACCCCATTCCCAAACACCCCAATCCCCAGGGCAGGATCCCCATCCTCTCAACCCCCGTTCCCTCGGGACAACCCTGAATGCCTCCATTCCTGGGCTACCCCTTTCCCATCCTTCACTCCCCACATTCCCTGATCGCCCCGGGCCTGGGAACACCCTGACCATCCCGTGTGGCCACCCTGCCCCCACCGAGGGCCACCCACGCACGAGGAGGGGACCTGAGTCGCTTCCTTCCCCTGGTGGGCAGAGCCGCGCCAGGGGACAGCTGCCCCGGGCAGCGAGTGGCAGCAGCGCGGCTGGAGGGGACACGGGCATGGCCGGGAAGGTGGCACTGCTGCTGTGGGGTGAGAGCCCCGGGGAGGGGGCCCGGGGGGACAGAGAGCGCTGGGCAGGGGGCACGGGGGGGCTGCGGGCTGCCCGCAGGTGTCTGAGACCAAGAGAGCCGGGCCAGGAGGTGAGTGCCCAGAGGGAGCAGAGCCCTGGGGACAGGAACAGGGCACGGCAATGTGGCAGCAGGGATGTGGGAATGGGCAGCAGGAAGAGGAAGGGAGGGAAGGGGATGTGAGGAATGGGCTGTGGGGACAAGGATATGGCAACGGGCACCTCGGAGCTGGGGCATCCGTGGGGACAGGGACAGGTGGAGTTGTGCAGGCAGATGGGCCGTGGGGACTGGCACCATGCCACTGGGATCATGGGCACAGTGGGTGTGTGGCCATGGGGACAGGTGCTGCAGGGCTGGTGGGGATGAGCTGCAGCAGCACCGAGTGTCTGTGCTGTCACCATGTCCTGCCTCCACCCAGGGGGGCCGCACTGCCCCCATGCCCAGGGAATCCATTCCCAACACGTGCGGCTGTGGGCAGCGGTGACCAAATGTCCCCTGGCCTATCCAGACCTGTTGGGGATCATTCCTGAGCCTTTCCCAAAAAAAACCCAAGGGGATACTTTGGGCACGACCGCACTCCCCATCCCCTGTGTGCCACTGTGCCCGCGGTTGCCACCCGCAGCCAGCCCTGTCCCTTCTCCCTTGCAGCCAGACCCTCGGCCTCGCTGGTGAGTCCCCGGCCCATGCCGTGTCCCCGCCTCGCTGGCCCCAGCCCCATGCTGGCCCTGCCAGCCTGCTGGCCCCTCTCACCCGCAGGTGCCCAGAGCCCCCAGATCCGCGTGCAGTCCCCCTGGATGCCGGCGGTGCTGTGGGACCGGGTGGCACTGACCTGCCAGGGCTGGGGGACACCCGGGGACACCACCTGGTACAAGGACGGGCAGCGCTGGTGGAAGCCGGGAGGCGAATATTTCACTGTCACCAAGAGTGGCACCTACACGTGTGAGAGAGCCGGCAGTGGGCTCAGCCCCCTGTGCACGTTGTAAATGGTGAGATATCTTTATGTCCCCAGGCTGGCACCAGCGGGAGCCCCCAGAACTCTGGGTGGGCTCCGCTCCATGGGGCAGCGCCCTGGGTGGGCAGAGCCCGTCCCCTGCTCTGGGGACATCCCCGAGCATCCCAGTGCGGGCCGACCCCGGCATGGACTGGGAACCCCTGGTGTGCCGGGTGTGACCTTTTAGGGGAGTTCCCGTGAAAACGGGAGACCCTCGGTGTGACCGGACCCCCTTGTCCCCCAGCCCCGCTGGTGCTGCAGGTGCCGGCGCAGGCGCTGATGGAGGGGGACACGGTGACACTGCGCTGCCGGGGCAGGGACGACAAGTCCGTCACTGAGGTGTCCTTCTATCGTCAGGAGGAGGAATTGCGGGGTTTCCAGAATGGGACCGAGCTGTCCCTGTCCCCTCTGCACCTGAACCACAGCAGCCGCTACAGCTGCAGGGGACGGATGGAATCCTTTGGGTTGGTGCTGTCGCCGTCGGTGACAGTGAGTGTGCAGGGTGAGCCCCCGACCCTCACACCCCGACACCCCCACAGCCCCTGCCCACCCACTCACCATCACAAATCCCCTCCCCTCTCCTTGACAGAGCTCTTCACCGTGCCGCTGCTGCAGGGGACCCCCGAGATCCCCGAGGGGTCTCCCCTCAATCTCAGCTGCCTCAGCACCCCCAGCCCCCGGCGGCCCCAGACCCGCCTCCTGCACCTCTTCTACAGAGACGGGCAGTTGGTGGGGGGCCCGCAGTGGTCCCCGCAGCTCCTGCTGCCCGCCCTGGGGGTCTCCCACTCGGGCAGTTACAGCTGCCAGGTGCACTCCGAGGACGGGGCCGTGCAGAAGAGGAGCGCCCGGCTCCGCGTCACGGTGCGCAGTGAGTGCGGGGATGGGCGCGGGGAGCCCCCTCAACCCCCCCAGCTCTGCCATCCTCGCTCACCCCTCTGCCTGCCCCCTGCCTGCCCCGGGCTCTCCCGGGCTCCTCCCGTCACCTTCCCTGGGGCCGCCAGCACTCCTCCTCTCCCTTCCCCCCTGCCCTCACCCTTTCCCAGGTGCCCCCTTCCCTCTCTCAGCTCCCTCCACTGCCCGCGAGTCCCCCAGCCCTGCCTGGCTGCCCAAAACCCTCCAGTGCTTCCCTCCCCCTCTCCTGTGTCCCCTCGCTCAATCTCCCATCCTCCCCTGGGTTCCTTCCCACCCATTTTCAACCCTCCCCAGATCTCCGTGACCCCGGTTTTCCTCTCTGCGCTCCCCCCACCCTCTCGGATCCTCCCCTGCCTAAACCTTCCCTGCTCTCTGGGGAACCCCGCTCCTGCCGTGTCCCCAATCCCTGCCGTATCCCCCCGCAGGGGTCCCGCCCTCGGGGGTGTCCGTGCGGGCAGAGCCCCCGGGGCAGAGTTGAACCTGGGGGACCGCCTGGTGCTGAGCTGCGCGGGTGGCGGCGGGCACAGGGCCCCTGTCCTTCTCCTGGCACCGGGGGGGCTCGGGGGCACCGCTGGCCACCGGCCCCCGCCTGGAGCTGCGCCACGTTGGGCACAATGACAGCGGCCACTACCAGTGCCGGGTCAGCGACGGGGACAGCGCGGCCGAGAGCGACGCCCTGAATGTCACCGTCCTGGGTGAGCGGGACCCCCGGGCTGGGGCTGAGCCCACCCAGGGCACCGCCATGGCCCCTGGCCAGGTGCCAGCGCCGTCCGTGTGCCCGCAGTGCCCGTGGCCAATGCCAGCATCAGCCCCCGCTGCCCGGCACTCCAGGTGCGCGCAGGTGAGCCCGTCAGCCTGCGCTGCTCGGTGCAGGTGGGCTCAGCCCTGTCACCTTCAGCTGGCTGCGCCACGGCCGCCCGGTGGCCCGGGGGGCCCTGCTGGAGCTCGCCGCCGTCGCTGGGGCACATTCGGGCACCTACCAGTGCGTGGCCACCAACCCGCTGGGAGAGGCACGCAGCCCACAGCTGATCCTGCAGGTGACCCAGGGGTAGCCTGGCACACAGGTGGGGGCTCCCCCGGGGGGGCATGGGCACTGCAGCACCCCCGCAGTGCCAGGCCAGCCTGACGTGTCCCTCCTGTGCCCGGCAGTGGCCGCAGCGCTGGGCGGCTCCCTCCTCTCGCTGCTCCTGCTCGTGCCCGTGGCTCTGGGCTGGCGCCGCTGCAACAACACGGGTGGGTGACACTGGGGGCAGCGGGGGCCCTGCGCAGGGGGGAGGCCCCGAGAATGTGCGGCTGAGGGGGCGGCCCCCACAGCCCCGCACTTGGCCGCTGCCGAGCGCTCAGCACCTTTGCTCCAGGGCCTGGCGGATTTGGGCTGGTGTTGGGGGGTCTTGCAGGGATCTCGGGGGTCCTCTCATTCCCCTGGGGCGATTGGGAGGGTCCCCTCCCTGCCACGCTTGGGAGTCTGGGCGCTCAGGGGGCACAGAAATCTAGGCCGGTTCTAGGGTTCTTGAGAGCATCAGGTATGTTCAGAAGTACTAGGGGAAATTGGGGTGCAGTGAGGTTTGAGTACTTGGACCAAGGGTGAGGGCCCTGGGGACCCCACAGTGACCCCTCCCCTCTTTGCTCTGCAGCCGCCAGGAAGCGCCAGCAAAGGTGAGTGGGGGGCTCCAAGCACACTGTCCCCTTTCCCCCCAGCACCAAGAGCTCCAGTGTCCCCCACACATCCCCTCCATCCCTCAGGGACCCCCCGGATCCCCCGGCCCCCCCAGAGGAGGGCGAGGTGCTGTACACCCACGTCGTGAGCACGCGGCAGACGGGGGGTGAGTCCGGGCTGGGACACACGCGGGGGGCACACGGCACCCACGGGGGTCCCCCCGGGCAGAGCCACAGCCCGTGTCCCCCGCAGCGTCCCCCCGTGCCGCCGACCCCCAGGAAGCCCAGGTGACCTACGCGGAGCTGTCGGCGACCCCCGGGCGACCGCGGGCACCGGGGACATCTCCGGCAACGCGCTGGGACCCTCGGGGCACGGCTGGGCACTGCGGGGCTCTGCGGGAACCGGGGGGCACCGGAGGACCCCAGCCCTGGGCAGCCCCCGTGTGTGTCCCCTCCACTGCTCCGCGGGGGCCCGACGCTGCCGGGGCGGGGGGCACAAGTGGGGGTCCCGTCTGAGGGCACCCACAGCTCCCCTGCCCCCACAACCCACCAGGGCTTCCCCACCCCGCTCCCAGCACCACCAGTGGCTCCCCACTCCACATCCAGTGCTCCCAGGACCCTCAGACACTGCCCCGGGCCCTCCCCACGCTGCTCACAGCACCACCAGGGGATCCAATCACTTTCAAGAAAATTTTGGGGATCAGGGTATTGAGGGATGAAGTGACACAATGAAAGGAGCTGGATGGAGAGAGTTGCCCGAGTACAAAAGAACTTTCATGCAAACCAAGCAGGGACGATGCCCAGAACCCCAACCCAATCTGGGCTCACAGCCCGAGTGTTGTCTTGCACTCAAGAGTTGGGTTTGGTGTCATTTCAGCCTGGCTGACTAATAGATGGAGAGATGCAGCCTAGAAGGAGTTTGATCCCAGTGCACGTGCTATATTCCATATTTCCCTGCCCTAACCTCATGGTGTGGGTCTGCCCATGCTGACCCTTCCCTCTGAGTGCCTCCCATGGGCTGCATTGCCCCCAGCCCACAGCCCTGATCCTCAGGTTTAAATTCCCCTGCCAGGAGGCTGGCATCTCTTCTTCTTCCCTCCAATGGATTCCATTAAATCCATGACAAGGAAAAAACGCCTCCTTCAATGTTATCCTTGTCCAGCCTCTTTCCCCTTTTGGGTTCAACCGGTAGCACTGGTTTGAACTGGTTTGTACTGGTTTGAACTGGTTTATTCTCATGTGGTTTCCTCGGTCACAATTTGGGGTGCAGAACCCCCCGGGGGAGCAGGAGGGGGAGCCCCTGCAAAACCTTCCCGCCCCCTCCCCAAATTTGGGATTGGGGGTGCGGGGGGGGGGGCTCAGCCCTCCAGTAGCAATTTGGGGCCAAATCCGGCATTTCCGGGGGGGGGGAGGAAATTTCAGTTTTTAATCACGGGGGGGTCCTGGGGTCTTCACCTGCAGGGTCTCGTAGGTCTCCTGGTGCGCGGCGCTGAGAGCCTGCGGGGGGGTTGGGGAGGTTTGGGGGGGCTGGGGGTATCTGTGACCCGCCCCCCCCCCGAATGATACCCACCGCCAGTCACCCCCCAGCGTCACTTCCCCCATTAATGAGTGTCAGATTTGGGGTGTCCCCCCCGCCTCAAAGAACCATTTATGGGGCTAGGAGGGAGGGCTCAGGGAGTTCCCAAATCCCAAACACCACAAATCTGAGCCCCATTAATGGTGGGAGACACCCCTAATCACAAACACCCCAAATCTGGCATCCATGAATTGGGGGGAGGACCCATATCCCAAACACATCAAATATGACACCTGATAATGGAGGGAGGGCACCCCAAGTCTCCAGCACCCCAAATCACAGACCCACAAATGGGGACACCCCAAATCCCAAACATCCCAAATCTCACCCCATTATTAGAGGGAAACACGAAATCTCACCCCATTAATGACTGCAGACCTCAAATCTTACTCCAGAAATGTGCCACAGGGACCCCCAAATCCCAGGGGATGGTCTCTCCC
This sequence comes from Sitta carolinensis, assembly GCA_032173965.1. Taxonomy (NCBI): domain Eukaryota; kingdom Metazoa; phylum Chordata; class Aves; order Passeriformes; family Sittidae; genus Sitta; species Sitta carolinensis. The sequence continues at coordinate 3,024,794 of CM063305.1, forward strand.
AGCCCCCACCCTTCCACCCAAAGCCCCACCCCAGCTCAGGGGGATCCCCAAAATCCGCCCCCGCCCCCCGCAGGACTCACGGCATAAACGGGCTCCTCCTCCTTCTGCAGAACAGAAAAGTGAAAGGGGATTTTGGGGAGCACAGCCGGACACCCCCATCCCACACAGCCCCCCAGAGCAGGAGCACCTCGGGGGGCAGCACTGATCTCAGGGTCACCCCAAAATATGAGGCAGCCAGGTCAGGAGCTGTGACCCCCGTGCCCATCCAGACACTGCCAGCCCTGGCACCCCCATTGCCCTGGCACCCCATTCCTTGTGTTCCCCCTCCCTGGCACCCCCATGCCAGCACTCACATTCCCAGCATCTCCCTGGCCCGGCACCCCCATTCCCAAGGAACCCCTCTCCCTTCATTCCATGCCCTCAAATCCCCCCGGTGCTCCCCAGTTCCCCCCGTGCCCAGCCGTGCCCCGAGGGTCCCCGCGCGTTCCCGGAGATGTCCCGGGTGCCCGCGGTCGCCCGGGGGTCGCCGGCAGCTCCGCCTGGGTCACCTGGGGTCCCTGGGGGGGGGCAGCAGGGGGGACGCTGCGGGGGACACGGTGACCCCGACATTGGTGTAGAGATTCTCCTGCTCCTCTGGGGGTTCCGGGGGGTCCCTGAGGGGATGGAGGGGATGTGTGGGGGGCACTGGAGCTCTTGGCACTCTGGGGGGGAAAGGGGACAGTGTGCTTGGAGCCCCCACTCACCTTTGCTGGCGCTTCCTGGCGGCTGCAGAGCAAAGAGGGGGGGGTCACTGTGGGGTCCCCAGGGCCCTCAGCCCTCGCCCCAATCCTCAAACCCCACTGCACCCCAATTGCCCCCAGCACCCTGAGCATCCCTGACGCCCCCAGAACCGTCCCAGTGCTCTGTGCCCCCTGAGCGCCCAGAAGCCCAAGCGTGGCAGGGAGGGGGACCCTCCCAATCGCCCCAGGGTGACCGAAAGGGACCCCGAGATCCCTGCAAGACCCCCCAACACCAGCCCAAATCCCCCAGGCCCTGGAGCAAAGGTGCTGAGCGTCGGCAGCGGCCAAGTGCGGGGCTGTGGGGGCCGCCCCCTCAGCCGCACATTCTCGGGGGCCTCCCCCTGCGCAGGGCCCCCGCTGCCCCAGTGTCACCCACCCGTGTTGTTGCAGCGGCGCCAGCCCAGAGCCACAGGCACGAGCAGGAGCAGCGAGAGGAGGGAGCCGCCAGCGCTGCGGCACTGCCGGGCACAGGAGGGACACGTCAGGCTGGCCTGGCACTGCGGGGGTGCTGCAGGGCCCATGCCCCCCGGGGGAGCCCCCACCTGTGTGCCAGGCTACCCTGGGGTCACCTGCAGGATCAGCTGTGGGCTGCGTGCCTCTCCCAGCGGGTTGGTGGCCACGCACTGGTAGGTGCCCGAATGTGCCCCAGCGACGGCGGCGAGCTCCAGCAGGGCCCCCGGGCCACCGGGCGGCCGTGGCGCAGCCAGCTGAAGGTGACAGGGGCTGAGCCCACCTGCACCGAGCAGCGCAGGCTGACGGGCTCACCTGCGCGCACCTGGAGTGCCGGGGCAGCGGGGCTGATGCTGGCATTGGCCACGGGCATTGCGGGCACACGGACGGCACTGGCACCTGGCCAGGGGCCATGGCGGTGCCCTGGGTGGGCTCAGCCCCAGCCCGGGGGTCCTGCTCACCAGGACGGTGACATTCAGGGCGTCGCTCTCGGCCGCGCTGTCCCCGTCGCTGACCCGGCACTGGTAGTGGCCGCTGTCATTGTGCCCAACGTGGCGCAGCTCCAGGCGGGGGCCGGTGGCCAGCGGTTGCCCCCGAGCCCCCCCGGTGCCAGGAGAAGGACAGGGGCCCTGTGCCCGCCGCCACCGCGCAGCTCAGCACCAGGCGGTCCCCAGGGCCACCTGTGCCCCGGGGGGCTCTGCCCGCACGGACACCCCGAGGGCGGGACCCCTGTGAGGGACACGGGTGAGGGGGGATAGGAAGGACCTGGAGAATCCCCCAGGGACAAAGAAGGGACCCGAGTAGGGGTGCGGGACTCGCAGACCATGGAGGCACCTCAGGGAGAGACTGGGGACCCAAGAGCAGCGAGAGGCACCTCTGAGAGGGATGGGCGAGGATCCGAGAGGGGTGAGGGGAAGCAGAGTTTGAAGGACCCAGGTGGGGAAAGGAGAGCAGAAAATGCATCAGGGAACTGGAAAACGGTGTGGGATGGCAGGGAGAGATGGAGGCGGGGGGTATGTGGAGAGGAGTGGGGACACCCAGGGCGGGCTGCGGGAATGGATGAGGGACCCGGGAAGGGTTCCAGGGAAGAAGGGATGTCCCCAGGGAGGGCAGGGGACCCGACGGGGTGAGGGGGCTCCCCGCGCTCATCCCCACACTCACTGCGCACCGTGACGCGGAGCCGGGCGTCCTCTTCCGCACGGCCCCACCCTCGGAGCGCACCTGGCAGCTGTAACTGCCCGAGTGGGAGACCCCCAGGGCGGGCAGCAGGAGCTGCGGGGACCACTGCGGGCCCCCCACCCACTGCCCGTCCCGGTAGAAGAAGTGCAGGATGCGGGTCTGGGGCCGCAGGGGGCTGGGGGTGCTGAGGCAGCTGAGATTGAGGGGAGACCCCTCGGGGATCTCGGGGGGCCCCTGCAGCCACCGGCACGGTGAAGAGCTCTGTCAAGGAGAGGGGAGGGGGATTTGTGATGGCGAGTGGGTGGGGCAGGGTCTGTGGTGGTGTCGGGGTGTGAGGGGCGGGGGGCTCACCCTGCACGCTCACTGTCACCGGCGCTGACTCCCACCGCAGTGAGGTTAAGGGATCCCCCTGACAGTGCAGCTGTAGCGGCCGCTCTGTTCCAGCTGCAGAGGGGACAGGATCATCTCGGTCTTCCGAGGCGCCCCCACAGCGCATTCCCATTGCGGTAGAAGCGCACTATCGTGACCGACTCCTCCTGGCGGCTCCGGCAGCGCTAGTGTCACCGTGTCCCCTCCAGCAGCGCCCGCGCCGGCACCTGCAGCACTGGGGTGGCTGTGGGACACGAGGGGCCCGATGGCAATCAGGGGTCCACCCATGGCAATGAGGGTGGTCTCGTCGCACTGGGATGCACAGAGGATGCTCCAGTGATGTTCTGGGATGTCCCAGAGCAGGGGACGGGCTCTGCTCACCCCAGGGTGCTGCCCCATGGAGCGGAGCCCACCCAGAGTTCTGGGGGCTCCGTGGTGACAGCCTGGGGACATCAAGATTTTCTCACCATTTACAACGTGCAAGGGGGGCTGAGCCCGGTCCGGGTCCTTCACAGTGTAGGTGCCACTCTTGGTGACAGTGATGCTGTCGGGTCCCTGCTGCCACCAGCGCCGCCCGTCCTTGTACCAGGTGGTGTCCCCGGGGTCCCCCAGCCCTGGAGGTCAGTGCCACCCGGTCCCACAGCACCGCCGGCATCCAGGGGGGCTGCACGCGGATCTGGGGGCTCTGGGCACCTGCGGGTGAGAGGGGCCAGCAGGCTGGCAGGGCCAGCGCGGGGCTGGGGCCAGCGGGGCGGGGAACACGGCATGGGCCGGGGACTCACCAGCGAGGCCGAGGGTCTGGGCTGCAAGGGAGAAGGGACAGGGCTGGCTGCGGGTGGCACCGCGGGCACAGTGGCACACAGGGGATGGGGAGTGCGGGTTGTGCCCAAAGTGTCCCCTTGGTTTTTTTTTGGGAAAGGGCTCAGGAATGATCCCAACAGGTCTGGATAGGCCAGGGGACATTTGTGTCACCGCTGCCCACAGCCACAGGTGGTGGGAATGGATTCCCTGGGCATTGGGGACACTGCGGCCCCCCTGGGTGGAGGGCAGGACATTGGTGACAGCACAGACATCGGTGCTGCTGCAGCTCATCCCCACCAGCCTGCAGCACTGTCCCCATGGCCACACACCCACTGTGCCATGATCCAGTGGCATGGTGCCAGTCCCACGACCCATCTGCCTGCACAACTCCACCTGTCCCTGTCCCACGGATGCCCCAGCTCGAGGTGCCCATTGCCATATCCTTGTCCCCACAGCCCATTCCTCACATCCCCTTCCCTCCCTTCTCTTCCTGCTGCCCATTCCCACATCCCGTGCCACATTGCCGTGCCTGTTCCTGTCCCAGGGCTCTGCCCCCTCTGGGCACTCCCCCCTCTGGCCCGGCTCTCTTGGTCTCAGACACCTGCGGGCAGCCCCCAGCCCCCCGTGCCCCTGCCAGCGCTCTCTGCCCCCCCGGGCCCCCTCCCCGGGGCACTCACCCACAGCAGCAGTGCCACCTTCCCGGCCATGCCGTGTCCCTCCCGCCGCGTGCTGCCACTCGCTGCCGGGGCAGCTGTCCCCTGGCGCGGCTCTGCCCACCAGGGGAAGGAACGCGAGTCAGGTCCCCTCCTCGTGCGTGGGTGGCCCTCGGTGGGGGCAGGGTGGCCACGGGGATGGTCAGGGTTTCCAGGCCCGGGGCGATCAGGGAATGTGGGGAGTGAAGGATGGGAAAGAGGTAGCCCAGGGATGGAGGGTTCAGGCTTGTCCCGAGGGAATGAGGGTTGAGAGGTGGGGATCCTGCCCTGGGGATTGGGGTGTTTGGGAATGGGGTGAAGGGCCAGGAATGGGGGGGTGACAGGAGAACGTGGGCCCCAGGGATTTTGGGTCATGGGATTCATGTCCCGGGGATGGGGGTGCAGGTGAACGGGGAGCTGCGGGAGTTGGGGGCCTGGGGGAATGGGGGCCCCGTGGATGGGATGGAGGGAAGGAGGATCCTGGGCAGTGGAGGCCATGAGGAATGAGAGTCCCAGGATGGGGAGAGGGGGGACCCTAAAGAATGGGGGCCCCGGTCGTTTTGTGGGGGATTGGGTGTGCTGTCCCCCCCCAAGTTTTTCACTTGTTTTCCCTTTGCAGAAAAAGGGGAAAGGGGCCCCGTTTGTGCCAGAGTAAAAGGGGGGGGGTTGGTTTGTTCTGGGGGCACATCCGGGAGTCCTTTTTCTTCTTGGGGGTTTTTTGGGGGGGGTGCCCCCCCGGGGGGGGTTCCCGTCCCAGGGGGGGGCACATCCCGTGGGTGGGTCCGTAGGGGATCGGGGGGGTTTCATTTCCCCCCGGGTCCTCCCGGGGTTTAGGTGGGGTCGATTCTTGAAGGGGGAAAAGGGGCATTTTTTTGACCGCCGGGGGAAAATTTTAAGTGGAGTTTTTGGGGGGTTTTTAAATGATAATTAAATCCCCGGGGGGGAAAAAAAGTGGGTTTTTTGGGGGGTTTTGGGAAAGGGTTTAAAAGGGGCAAAAGGGAAAGGAAAATTTGGGCATGGTAATGCCCTTTTTTCTTTTTTTTCCCAAAATTTCTTGTGTGGGGGATTTTTTAATTTTGGGTTTAAAAAAGGGGCCTGTTCAATATAGTAAAAAGGGTTGGGATTTAAATTTTAAAAAAAGATACATAATTTTTAGTATTGATAACAAAAAAATAGTTATAAAAGATAGTTTAAAAGAAAAACCCCCTTTTTTTTCCCCAAGGGGGGGAGCTAAACCCAATGTCCGGGCAAAAAGCCCCCAGCAGGCCAGAGGCACAAATGTGAAATAAAAAAAAATTTAAAAAAACCCCTTTGAAAGAAAAAGGGACAGAAAAACTCAAAACTTTTCCAGATGTGGGGGGGGGAAAGAAATTAAAGGGGAAAAATTTCAAGTAAAAAAGAAAAAACCCACCCCAAAAAAAAATTTTTAAAAATTTTGCCCACAACCCAAAAACCCCACCCCCGGGAAAAAAAAAAAGATGTGTGATTTCCATGGGGTTGGGGAAATTTCAGAGAATTTTCCCGGAGCCTGTGGATGCGGTCAGGGACGGATGGATAAAATTTTTGGGGGTTTTAAACTTGGAGAAGGTCAGGAGCTGCAGGAAAAGCCCCCAAAGGGTTTGGGAAAGCAAGGGGTTTTGCCCTTTGTGAGCCCCCGGGGGGGAAAAGAGTAGAAGTTGATTTAAAACCTTTAGAGAAATTAAAATAATTAAAAACCCCATTAAATACAAAAGCAAAAGTTTTAGTTTTAATTTACAGAAAATAGTTTTTACATTTTCGTCCCTTAGCGGGGTTTGGTCCCCCAACCCCCTTTTCAAATTTCGTGCCTCCCCCGACAAAAACCAAACACAGGAGAATATTGTCTTGAATTCCCAGATAAAAACCCTGTAGTGATAGATAAAAAAAAAGTACCCCAAATATATGAAAAAATTTCATTTAAGGTAAAAAATTTTAATGGGTTTGAAAAGGAATGTTTTTTAATTGTATTTTTTGGTTTTTTGGGGTTTAAAGGATAAAACCCCCTTTGGGGGCTTTTTAAAATTTAAGGTGATCCCCTTTTTAACAAGGATGAAAAAAATGACCCTTTTGGGTTTTCCCCAAATTTCCTGAAAAACTGCTGCATTACCCCAAAAACCAAAAAAAAGGGGATTTTCAGGAAAACAGGGGGGGTTTGGGGATAATTGTAAAATGCCCCCATGTGTTTTTGTATATAAAGAAAACCCCCCCGGGGGGGGCCCCCCGAGTGTCCTGTGGGAGGGGTTTGGGGGGAAAGGGAAAAATTTTTTGAAAGTACAATAAACAATTTGGGCAAAAAACTAAAGGGGTTTGTCCTGGGGGGCCCTAAAGAAAGGTTTCTAACAAAAAATTTGGGGGGTTTTTCCCAACCACAGGGAGGGGGGGGAAAAGGGGAACCCCCTCGGGTCCTGGGGGCCCCCAGGCCCGGGGCCCCCGGAAAAAAGGGGGGGAAACCGCATTTTTAAAAAACCCGTTTTTTGGAAAAATTCCCGTGGGCAACGGAAACCCCCGCTAGGGGGGAATGCGGGGGCCCTGGTGCCAAAAGGGGGTCCCCGTCTTGGGTTGGCGCTCCCGTGGGCACGTATTTTCAGGATTCGGGGCTTGGGAGGAAAGAGCCGCCGGGTTGGAGGGCCGTGGTGGCCCCGGGGGCCCCTTGGCTGGGGGATGAGGGGGAACCCTGGGAGGTGGCCCAGGCGCTGGCCAGGGCGGGAGGGGGGCCCGGGGAGCCCGGCAAGCAGCGCCGGCAGGCTGATGAACTCCTGCAGTTTTGCTGGTGAAGCGGGGAGGCATGGCTGCGCTCCCCGGGCCCCCCGTGCTGCCCCCGGGCCCTTTTTCCCAGGGAGGCCCCCGCTGCTGCTGCCCCCGCTGCCCCCGCTTGCTGTGCCCCCCCGGCTTCGGGTTTTGGGGGCGCTGCCCCGGGGGGCCGCTGCTCCAGTCGTGCTCCCCATTCCCCCCCGCTCCTGGTGAGTCTGGGAGAGCGGGTGGTTCCCAAACCCAATGGCCCCCCCCCCCGGAACCCGCGCTGGGTGGAGGAGCTAGAGCCACCCCCGCGACTGGGGACCCGAGCCCCTGCTGGCTGGGAAACCCCCCGCCCCAACCCCCGGGGGGGGGGGGGCCCCCCGGGGTATCACCTTTGGGAAAGGGAACCCCCAGTATGAGTGGAATGGAACCCCCCGGGCCCCCCCAGGGATTTGGGGGCCCCCTCCACCCTTTTTTCCCCGCCCTTTCCCAGCCGTGTGTATGAGCACCGTTGGAATTCCCGGGGTCCTGCTGGTGCAGGGGTATGTGCTTTTTGGGGATGTGCAGGTTCCCCGCTCAGTTGCTGCTGCAGTGGCCTTTTGTGGTGCTGCAAACTCCCCCCGGGCCCCCCTCCCCGGGGGGGGAAATCCTGGTTCCCCCCCTCCCCCTTTTTGGTCCTGCCCGAGAGGGGGCCCTGTGGGTTCCCCCCGGGCGCCTGGAGCCCGGCCCGTTTGGTCCAGGACATGCCTTGGGGGAGGGGCGTCCCCCCCGAGCCCCCCCCTCTGTGTTGTGTGCCCCCTTTGGGGGTGGCCCCGGGGGGTTTTTGGAGGGCGGTTGGCCCCGTGGGGGCCCCTCCCCCCCTCTGTGCCTTTGGGGGCCCGTGCTGCGGGCCCCCGGGGGGGCAGCCCCTTTTCCCTTTCCCTGGGGGAGCTCCCCCGTCTGTGCCAGGGGACTCGCGTCCGGGGGGGGCCCCGAAAAAAAAAGGGGAAAAGAAATAGAGGGGGACAAAAACCCCGGGGTGGGGGGGGCCCCCGGGAGCCCCGCCCCCCGCCCCCCCCGGGTCCCCCTGTTCCACCCTTTCCCCTGCCCGTGCTAGCACCCGCTCCCCCCCCGCCCCCCCCCCTCCGCTTGACCCCTTTAGGTGGTTCCTCATTAAAAAGTTAAATTTCAGCAAGATTGTTTTTCTGCTTTTTTCGCCCCCGGTGGAAATTTTCACAAGGGTTGGGTGCCCTTTCCCCCTCTCACTCAGGGCCCGGGGGGGTTTTTTGGGGCCCCTCGCCAGGCCCCCCCAAAAACCCCCGGGGCCCCCCGATTCGCCCCCGTGGTGTTTCCCCCTCCCCCTGTTTTGGTGAGCCAGCAGCCCCCAAATTTTGCAGGGGTGCAAAGTCCCTGGGCCCCCGCCCCGCCCCCCCCTTTGCCCCCCTCTTTCTTGAGGCCCCCCGCTCCCTTTGGGCCCCCCCTGGTGCAGTCTGGCCCTCAGGCCGCGCTTGGCGTTTTTTTGCCCCCTCTGTTTGAGTCTGCTGGTTGGGACCGAGACAAAAGGGGCCCCGGGGGGCCCTGTGTCGCCCCCCCGGGGATGCCGGCAGGGGGGCTGGTTTTTTTGTGGGTTAGGGGCCCCCCCCGGTGCGTGGGGAGAGGGAACCCTCCCCCCCTTTATCAGCCCCGCCCCCGCGGGCTCGCTCCTCTGCGCCCCCTCCCTTTGTCCCCTCCTTTTCCCAAATTATCCTGCCCAGGGAGTCCCCCTTTTCCCCGTCCTTGTCGTAAACCCCCTTTCCAGGAGCTGCTGCCCCGGACCAGGTTGCATTGGTTTGAGGAAGAGCTTTTGGGCAAAAGGGGTTTTTAGGGGTTTGGGGGGCCCCGCTGGGGCACAGCGGGGGGCAGGGCGGGGGGAGCAGGAAGGGCCGGACCCCGGGAGGGGGGGAGGTCAGGCAGCCCCCGGGGGAAGGGGGGGGGCCCCGGGGGCCCCCCGTTTTCCCTTTTTGGGGATCTCTTCTCCTGCTCCGCGCATGTCGGCCGTTTGCGAAATCTGTTTTTGGCGCTGCGTTTCCCCCCACGTCTCTGCGGGTGCCTTTTTTTTTCACTTCCCTTTTTTTTTTCCCTTTGGGCCTTTCTAGGGCTTCCTGCGGGCAACGACGCTGCCAAAGGGGGGCCTGGGACCCTTGAGGGCCCCCCGGGGTCACGGAGGTTGGGCCCCCCGGGACGGGTGGGGAGTGTCGGGTCCCCGGGGGCCCCCGGGCCCGGGGAAAGGGGCGTGCCACCCTCTGGGCCCCCCCCCCCGTGCCCCCCCCGGCTGGCAGTGCCTGGAAACCCTCCGGTGTGCCAGTTGGTTTGGGGCCCCCCCTCTGCAGCCTCCCTGTGCCCCCGGGGGGGGAAAAAGGGCCCCCCCTTGAAGCCCCCCCCCCGGAAAAACCCGGGTGGGAAAGGGAAAAAGGGGGGGCAGGAAAAGGGAATCCCAAAAAAAAACGTTGTCTGGCTTCAGGGTCTGCGCTTTCCGAGCTCCTTCGGGGGGGGGTGCGAGTGATTCCCTTTTTTTTTCCCATTCTTTTTTCCCCCAAAAATTTTACCCGGCTGGGGCTTCTCTGGGGGGGAAACTGGGGAGACAGCGAGAGAGGTCTGGACAGAGACCCCCCTGCCGGGGTTTTCCCCCCCCCCCGCCCCCCCCGAGCCATGGGGAAGCGCTGGGGCAGCCCGGGAACCCCGGGTTCCCCCTTTGGGGGGGGAGGAGGGGGAAAAATTTGGGGGGAAAGGGGGGGGAAGTTGGCCTAGGCGGGATGCAGGGGGGCAGGATCGGGGGGTGGGGGGCAGTGCCCCCTCCCCGTCCCCCCCCATTTTTTGGGGGGGGCTGCCTTTCACCCCCCCCCCAAAGCTTCAGGGTCGGGACAGCCTTTTAAAGAGGTTCCCCCGGGAGGTCCCCTTTGGGGGGCCCTTTAAGGGGTTTTGGTTTGTATTGGGTGGAGGGGGGCGATCCGCGATCTTCTGCCCCCTTTGGGGGTCACTGTGGGGTTGCTGGGGTGCCCCCGGGGAAAGGGGTTGGGGGATTGCAAAGGCCCCCCCCGGTGTCCCGGGCAGGGTGATGCGGCAGGAGCTGCAGAGCCCGGGGCCTGGGGGACGGGAAGGGTTCGGAGGGGCCCGGGGGTCTGGGGGAGAGCGGTAGTGGGGTGAGAAAAGCCCGGGGGGGACCTTGGAAGGAAGGATGAGATCCCGGGGGCGAAGCTGCCGGGAGGGGGGGGGGGGACCCCGGCGGGGTCCCCGGAGGGAAAAGGGGCCGGAAGGGGTGCCCGGCCCTGGGGGTGAAAGGGCTGGAAAAGGGTGGGAAAATTTCCCACCCCCACTGTCCCGTGTTTTTGGGGGGGCCCCCGGGGGCCCCCCGGGTTGAGCCCATTGTGGGGGGTCCGGCCCCTGTCGGAACGTGGGGGGCCGGTGTTCCCCCGGAACGCCCCCCCAGTGGGACTGGGGGAGGTGGGAAGGGGGGGGGGGGGGGGGCCCCGGGGGGGGGCCCCCGGGAGGGAAGGGGGAAATCCCGGGGGGGCAGCAATGGAATGCGGCGGCCCCCGGGGGAAAAGAGGGGGAGGGAGGAAGGGGGGAGGAGGGGGGGGATTTCCCCCCCAGCCCTGGGGGGCCCCCCGGGGGGGCGGCCCCCCCCCACCCCCGAGAAGCCCCCCGGGAGAGGGGGTGGAGGGGGGGGCGGGCCCCCCCGGGAAATTTCCCAGGATGAAGGAAGGGGAAAGGGCCCCCTGGGTTGGGGAGAGTGCCCGCGGGAGAAACCTCTGGGGGAAGGGTCTCCCCCGGGGGGCAGGGACCCCCCGGATTTAGCGCGGAGAAAAAAAAGGGTGAAAAGCCCCCGGGGTCCATTCCCCTTCCCCGCGGCGGGTTTTTGGGGGAAACGCGAGGCCCCGGGGGGAGTTTTGGGGTGGGGGGGGTTTGGAAGGTTTTTTTTTATTCTCTTATCCGCTCCCCCTTTTCAGAAAAAGTCAATGAAAATTTTTTTGAAAGAATTTCCCCTCAATTGGAAAGGGTGTTTTCCCCTGCCAGGATTTAATGAGGATCTTAAAGGGGGTTGGGCCCAATTAAAAAAGTTTTTTTTTGAATTTTTTTAGCCCCCCCGGTTTGGGGGTGTGGGGAGGGGCTGTGAAGGGTGTGGGGCTCCCCGGGCCCCGTGCACCCCGGAAAGGGAGGAGGGGAGGGGGGGGACCCGGGGGTGGGGGAGCCCCGGGGGAAGTGCGCAGCTTGGGGCTTCTGGGCCCCCTTAGGGAGCCCAATTTCCTGGGGTTTCCCCGGGGCCCTTTGGCAGCTGCCCCCGGGGGGGGTTTTCAGCCAGGCCCGGGGAAGCAGCCCAAAGGGCCCCCGAGCCCCCGTGGGGTCACCGCCCCCCTTTTTGCTGGTGGCAGGGGGGGCAAAAAAGGTGGCCTTGTCCCCCCGAAATTTTTTACCCTTTTAAACAGCCTTTGGGGGTGGGGGAAAAAGAAAACCCCGGGGGAGGGGGGAGGCAGGAAGGCAAATTTTTTT
>CM063305.1:3036423-3257495 GCA_032173965.1 Sitta carolinensis
TGCTTCCCTGGCAGCTGCCCCTGCAGGGGGGGTTTGCAGCCAGCCCTGCCCGGAGAAGCAGCCAAGGGCCCCGCAGAGCCCCTGCTGGGGCTCAGCCTGCCTTTTGTGCTGGTGGCAGGGCTGAGCAAAGCACAGGCTGGCCTTTGTCCCCGCAGAATTGTCACCTTTGCAGCAGCTCTGGAGGTGCGAAAATGAAAGCCCAGGGGGAGGGGAGGAGGCAGGAAGGCAATTTTTTCCCCTCAATTTGTTCCCCCCAGTTGCTGGCCCAATGATCCTGGGGAGCCCCTGAGCAGGGGAGGGGTCGGGGGAAGCCCAGGCTGGGGGTGTCAGGGGTGAGGGGTCTGCAGGGAGGGCTGTGGGGGCTGTGGGGGCTGGGGGTGTGCGGCCGTGCCCCCCAACCCTTTCCCTTTCTGTCTCCTGCAGCAGCAGGAAGAGGCCGTTTGTGGCCAGGCTCAGCCGGGGGCGGCTTCTGTCCTGGGGGGCACATCCAGGGGCTCCTGTCCTGGGGGGACCCTGTCCCCGGGGGCACCCGCTGGCCAAGGGGGGCCTGTCCTGGCCCATGGCAGCTGCGGGGGGGTCCAGCCTGCTGCCTCCTCACTGCTGCCCTGCAGCATCCGAGGCGGCCAGAGCAGCTGGGGATGGAGCCCCAGGCAGGAAGGGGGTGCCGAGCTGCTCCTGCTGGCAGCCAGAGCCCCCCCAGGCTGGGGCCCAGCCCTGCCCCAGCCCCAGTGCACAGGGCTGGGCACGGGCCAGCCCTGCTCTGGCCAGCCCCAGGGGGCAGCCAGGCCCTGAGGCTGCCCCCCGGCCCCGGGGCTTGCATTCTGGCAGCTGCACAGCTGCTGCAAAGGTGACAATTCTGCGGGGGACAAAGGCCAGCCTGTGCTTTGCTCAGCCCTGCCACCAGCACAAAAGGCAGGCTGAGCCCCAGCAGGGGCTCTGCGGGGCCCTTGGCTGCTTCTCCGGGCACGGCTGGCTGCAAACCCCCCCTGCTGTGGGATGCACCCGTGGGGCCCTAAAGGCAACCAGAGAGGCTCATTTCTCTGTCATTTCTTTCTGTTTTTATTGTGAGTGACTTGTTGGGAGAGCAATGATTAAAAGTATTACTGTATAAACCAGACCATTTTATACATTGCCCGTTTGAATTTTGGTAATATTTTTAATTAAGAAAAATCAAAGGTGTGGGAAAAAAATTTTGCCTTTCTCCTGTGGATGTAGAATTTTGTCTGAAGCAGCTGGGCATCAGGGAATTCAAGCCAATTTAGCCTGGGATTTTCCCTCTCCGGGGCAAGGTGGTACCAGGCACCTCCTTAAGCGTGGGCACCCCAGAGGTGCCAGGGCCCCCCTGGGCACAGCGGGAATGCTCAGGGCCCCCCAGGACAGAGGTGCCCAGGATGTGCCACCTCTGGCACAGGAATGCCCAAGGATGTGGCACCCCCACAACCAGGAAGCCCCTGGGAGCAGCCCCTGGGCCAAGCCCCCGGCGTGCCCAGAGCAGAGGGGCCCTTTTCCCTCGGGGCAGGACCCCTCTGGCTGTGCCCCCCCAGGACAGAATCCCCGTCCTCGCCTCAGCACAAACGGCCTCCTGCTGCTGCTGCAGGAACAGAAAGGGAAAATCTTGGGGAGCACGGCCAGAGAGCCCCATCCCCCACAGCCCCCCAACCACTGCCTGCACCCCCACCCCACTTTTACCCCTCCCTGGGATCAGCCCTCCCCCATTACCTCCTCAGGTGTTTCCCGGGATGGCTGAGCCAGGAAATGGGGGCCCGGGAGAAAGCCCAGGGGTGTGTGGGGCAGAGCCCCAGAGCCCCCCAGGCCAGCCCTGGGGAGCCCCCCGGCCATGAGCACACTGTGGGGGCTGTGCTGGGCTCGGGGTCACCCCAAAATCTGAGGCACCCAGAGCAGGTGCTGAGACCCCCGTGCTCACCCAGACACTGCCCAGCCCTGGCACCCCCATTGCCCTGGCAACCCCATTCCTTGTGTCCCCCCTCCCAGGGATCCCCATGCAAACGCTCACATTCCCCAGCTTCTCCAGGGATCCCCATTCCCAAGGAACCCTCTCCCCTTCATTCCATGCCCTCAAATCCCTCTTTCCCCCAGGACATTGATCCTCCCAGGACCCCCCATTCCCACGGGAACCCTCATTGTCCCAGGACTCCCCATTCCCACGGGATCCCCAACCAATGCCCCGAAATCCCTGCTGCCCACGTTCCCCTAAGAATCCCATCGCTGAGTGCCCCCATCCCTGGCACTCCCTGTTACTGTGACGCAGAGAGAAACACACAGCAACACACACAACAGGTGTTCAGGCAGAGAAGAAGAAAGGACAAGATCCTAGTTTATGGTTGACCTCGTATATATAAGTTTCTGGACAGTGATCAGAGATTGGACAGAGAGGTTACCATCTCTCCATCTTCACTGGTCACTTGAGAAGTCCATCAGGTGATATCTTTTACAAAGGAATGCAAACATGATTCTTGTTTATCTTACAATTAATGAGAACTGACTCTGTTATACTAAAACAAATCAGAAGGCTGATTTTCAAGGACAACTCCCCATTCCCGAAGGACCCCAGCCCTGGCTCCCCAAACCCACCCAGCCCCCCACTCCTGGGGTCCCCGTGTCCACCTTGTGCCACCCAGCCCCATCCCCCGCCTGTCCCCAGCTTGTGGCCACCCTGCCCCCAGCCAGGGCCACCCACACGTGGGGCCGAGCCGTGAGCTCGCTTCCTTCCCCTGCATGCCCAGAGCCGCCGCCGCGGGCACCGGTGGCCACAGCAGCGAGTGGCAGCAGCGCGGCTGGAGGGGACACGGGCATGGCCGGGAAGGTGGCACTGCTGCTGTGGGGTGAGTGCCCCGGGGAGGGGGCCCGGGGGGGCAGAGAGCGCTGGGCAGGGGGCACGGGGGGGCTGCGGGCTGCCCGCAGCTGCAGCAGAGCCGGGCCGTGGGCACGGAGCGCAGAGGGAGCAGAGCCCTGGGCTGGCATTGGGGCCAGGGCAGCAGGGAGGGCGCTGGAGGCACAGGAATGTGGGCAGAGGAATGGTGGGGCTGGGGCAGCGCTGGGCACAGGGCCAGGGGCACAGGGATGCGGGCACAGGGCCAAGGGCACAAGCAGCCTGGCCATGGGCCATGGGCACAGAGGCCGTGGGGCTCCTGGCGGTGACCTGTGCCAGCACGGGGGGACCGTGGCGTCCCCGGAGCCGGGATGTGCACGGTGTGTGTGCCCGTGTGTGCCTCTGCCGGGGCTGGCCACGCTGTCACTGTCCCCGAGGGCTCCGTGCCACTCCGGGCTCCCTCCGAGGACAGTTTGGGGACAATGGCACCCCCCAAACTGCGGGTTCTGCTGTGCCCGCGGTGCCACCCGCAGCCAGCCCTGTCCCTTCTCTCTTGCAGCCCAGACCCTCGGCCTCGCTGGTGAGTCCCCGGCCCATGCCGTGTCCCCGTCCCGCTGGCCCCAGCCCCGCGCTGGCCCTGCCAGCCTGCTGGCCCCTCTCACCCGCAGGTGCCCAGAGCCCCCAGATCCGCGTGCAGCCCCCCTGGACGCCGGCGGTGCTGTGGGACCGGGTGGCACTGACCTGCCAGGGCTGGGGGACACCCGGGGACACCACCTGGTACAAGGACGGGCAGCGCTGGTGGAAACCGGGATTCGAACATATCATTGTCACCGAGAGTGGCACCTACACGTGTGAGAGACCCGGCAGCGGGCTGAGACCCTCCGTGACAGTCTCAGACGGTGAGGGGGCTTTGGGTGTCCCCAGGGTGGCACCCGCGCGGACCCCGCGGGCTCTGGGTGGGCTCCGCTCCATGGGGCAGCGCCCTGGGGTGAGCAGAGCCCGTCCCCTGCTCTAGGGACATCCCCGAGCATCCCAGTGCGGGGGACCCCGGGATGGGAATGGGGATCCCTGGTGTGCTGGGTGGGACGCGATGGGGAATCCCTGTAAAAAACGAAACTCCTGGTGTGACCGGACCCCCCTGTCCCCCAGCCCCGCTGGTGCTGCAGGTGCCGGCGCGGGCGCTGCTGGAGGGGGACACGGTGACACTGCGCTGCCGGGGCTGGGGGAACAAGTCGGTTACTAAGGTGTCCTTCTACCGCGAGGAGAACAAACTGCAGGGACTGGAGAATGGGACCGAGCTGTCCCTGTCCCCTCTGCAGCTGAACCAGAGCGGCCGCTATCGCTGCAGGGGCCGGATGCAATCCACCCTCTTTTGGAAGTCAGAGCCGGTGACAGTGAGCGTGCAGGGTGAGCCCCCCGCCCCTCACACCCCGACACCCCCACAGCCCCTGCTCAGCCACTCGCCATCACAAATCCCCCTCCCCTCTCCTTGACAGAGCTCTTCACCGTGCCGGTGCTGCAGGGGACCCCCGAGATCCCCGAGTGGTCTCCAATCAATCTCAGCTGCCTCAGCACCCCCAGCCCCCTGCGGCCCCAGGCCCGCCTCCTGCACCTCTTCTACCGGGACGGGCAGTTGGTGGGGGGCCCGCAGTGGTCCCCGCAGCTCCTGCTGCCCGCCCTGGGGGTCTCCCACTCGGGCAGTTACAGCTGCCAGGTGCGCTCCGAGGACGGGGCCGTGCAGAAGAGCAGCGCCCGGCTCCGCGTCACGGTGCAAGGTGAGTTCGGTGAGTGCGGGGAGCTGCCGCAGCCCCTGGGCTCCCACTACTTTCCCTGGGGACCTCCGTGTCCCCCAGACACGACTTTTGTGTTTCCCCGTGTGTGCCCCGTGTCCCCTCTGCGCTCCCCGTGCTCACTTCCCCTCCGTGGGGTGACTCCATCCCCCAGAGCCCCCATGAGCCCCAGCCCCCCAGCACTATCCCCCCAGCCCGGGGGCAGCCCCTGCCCCCGGCCTGAGCCCCGTCCGTGTGCCCGCAGTGCCCGTGGCCAATGCCAGCATCAGCCCCGCTGCCCCGGCACTCCAGGTGCGCGCAGGTGAGCCCGTCAGCCTGCGCTGCTCGGTGCAGGTGGGCTCAGCCCCTGTGACCTTCAGCTGGCTGCGCCACGGCCGCCCGGTGGCCCGGGGGGCCCTGCTGGAGCTCGCCGCCGTCGCTGGGGCACATTCGGGCACCTACCAGTGCGTGGCCACCAACCCGCTGGGAGAGGCACGCAGCCCACAGCTGATCGTGCAGGTGACCCCAGGGGCAGCCTGGCACACAGGTGGGGGCTCCCCCGGGGGGGCATGGGCCCTGCAGCACCCCCGCAGTGCCAGGCCAGCCTGACGTGTCCCTCCTGTGCCCGGCAGTGGCCGCAGCGCTGGGCGGCTCCCTCCTCTCGCTGCTCCTGCTCGTGCCCGTGGCTCTGGGCTGGCGCCGCTGCAACGACACGGGTGGGTGACACTGGGGGCAGCGGGGGCCCTGCGCAGGGGGGAGGCCCCCGAGAATGTGCGGCTGAGGGGGCGGCCCCCACAGCCCCGCACTTGGCCGCTGCCGAGCGCTCAGCACCTTTGCTCCAGGGCCTGGCGGATTTGGGCTGGTGTTGGGGGGTCTTGCAGGGATCTCGGGGGTCCTTTCAGTCCCCCTGGGGCGATTGGGAGGGTCCCCCTCCCTGCCAGGCTTGGGCTTCTGGGCGCTCAGGGGGCACAGAGCACTGCGGCGGTTCTGGGCCAATGGGGATCATCAGGGATGTTCAGGGGTGCTGGGGGCAATTGGGGTGCAGTGGGGTTTGAGGATTGGGGCGAGGGCTGAGGGCCCTGGGGACCCCACAGTGACCCCTCCCCTCTTTGCTCTGCAGCCGCCAGGAAGCGCCAGCAAAGGTGAGTGGGGGGCTCCAAGCACACTGTCCCCTTTCCCCCCCAGCGCCAAGAGCTCCAGTGCCCCCCACACATCCCCTCCATCCCCTCAGGGACCTCCTGGACCCCCCAGAGGAGCAGGAGAATCTCTACACCAATGTCGGGGTCACCGTGTCCCCCACAGCGTCCCCCCGTGCCGCCGCCCCCAGGGACCCCAGGTGACCCAGGTGGAGCTGCCGGCGACCCCCGGGCGACCGCGGGCACCCGGGGACATCTCCGGGAACGCGCGGGGACCCTCGGGGCACGGCTGGGCACGGGGGGAACTGGGGGGCACCGGGGGGATTTGAGGGCATGGAATGAACGGGAGAGGGTTCCTTGGGAATGGGGGTGCTGGGCCAGGGAGATGCTGGGGAATGTGAGTGCTGGCATGGGGGTGCCCGGGAGGGGGGACACAAGGAATGGGGGTGCCAGGGCAATGGGGGTGCCAGGGCTGGGCAGTGTCTGGATGGGCACGGGGGTCACAGCTCCTGCCTTGGGTGCCTCAGATTTTGGGGTGACCCCGAGCCCAGCGCTGCCCCCCGAGCTGCTCCTGCTTTGGGGGGGCTGTGCGGGATGGGGGTGTCCGGCTGTGCCCCCCAAAATCCCCTTTCCCTTTCTGTTCTGCAGAAGGAGGAGGAGCCCGCTTATGCCGTGAGTCCCGCGGGGGGCGGGGGCGGATTTTGGGGAACCCCCTGAATTGGGGTGGGGCTTTTGGGGAAACAAGGTGGGAGCTGGGGAGGGTACATCCCTTTGGGATTTGGGGGTTCCTCCGGAATATTCCTGGGGTGAGATTTGGTGTCCGCAGCCATTGACGGGATGAGATTTCATGTGACCACGGAATAATGGGATGAGATTTAGGGTGATTGGGATTTGGGACCTCTCTGAGCCCTCCCTACTGGCCCCATAAATGGTTCTTTGGGACGGGGGGACACCCCAAATCTGACACCCATTCATGGGGGAGGTGACACTGAGGGGTGACAGTGGGTGGCTGTCACTCGTTGGGGGGGTGTGTCACAGATCCCCCCAGCCCCCACAAACCTCCCCAACCCCCCCGCAGGCTCTCAGCGGTGCGCACCAGGAGACCTACGAGACCCTGCAGGTGAAGACCCCGGGACCCCCCCGTGATTAAAAACTGAAATTTCCTCCCCCGCCCCGGAAATGCCGGATTTGGCCCCAAATCGCTGCTGCGGGGCTGAGGCCCCCCGCTCCCCCAATCCCAAATTTGGGAGGGGGCGGGAAGGTTTTGCAGGGGCTCCCCCCTCCTGCTCCCCCCGGGGGGTTCTGCACCCCAAATTGTGACCGAGGAAACAGCGTGAGAATAAACCAGTTGAAACCAGTACAGACCAGTTCAAAGCATTGCTCCCAGTTGAACCCAAAAGGGGAAAGAGGCTGGACAAGGATAACATTGAAGGAGGCGTTTTTTCCTTGTCATGGATTTAATGGAATCCATTGGAGGGAAGAAGAAGAGACGCCAGCCTCCTGGCAGGGGGAATTTAAACCTGAGGATCAGGGCTGTGGGCTGGGGGCAATGCAGCCCATGGGAGGCACTCAGAGGGGAAGGGTCAGCATGGGCAGACCCACACCATGAGGTTAGGGCAGGCAAATATGGAATACAGCACGTGCACTGGGATCAAACTCCTTCTAGGCTGCATCTCTCCATCTATGAGTCAGCCAGGCTGAAATGACACCAAACCCAACTCTTGAGTGCAAGACAACACTCGGGCTGTGACCCCAGATTGGCTTGGGGTTCTGGGCATCGTCCCTGCTTGGTTTGCATGAAAGTTCTTTTGTTCTCGGGCAACTCTCTCCATCCAGCTCCTTTCATTGTGTCACTTCATCCCTCAGTAGCCTGATCCCCAAAATTTTCTTGAAAACAATTGGGAGCCGCTGGTGGTGCTGTGAGCAGCGTGGGGAGGGCCTGGGGCAGTGTCTGAGGGTCCTGGGAGCACTGGATGTGGAGTGGGGAGCCACTGGTGCTGCTGGGAGCGGGGTGGGGAAGCCCTGGTGGGTTGTGGGGGCAGGGGGAGCTGTGGGTGCCCTCAGACGGGACCCCCACTTGTGCCCCCCGCCCCGGCAGCGGCGGGCCCCCGCGGGAGCAGTGGGGGGGACACACACGGGGGGCTGCCCAGGGCTGGGGTCCCCCGGTGCTCCCCGGTTCCCGCAGAGCCCCGCAGTGCCCAGCCGTGCCCCGAGGGTCCCAGCGCGTTGCTGGAGATGTCCCCGGGTGCCCGCGGTCGCCCGGGGGTCGCCGACAGCTCCGCGTAGGTCACCTGGGCTTCCTGGGGGGCGGCGGCACGGGGGGACGCTGCGGGGGACACGGGCTGTGGGCTCTGCCTGGGGGGACCCCCGTGGGTGCCGTGTGCCCCCCGCGTGTGTCCCAGCCCGGACTCACCCCCCGTCTGCCGGCTGCTCACGACGTGGGTGTACAGCACCTCGCCCTCCTCTGGGGGGGCCGGGAGATCCGGGGGGTCCCTGAGGGAATGAAGGGGATGTGTGGGGGGCACTGGAGCTCTTGGCGCTGGGGGGGAAAGGGGAGAGTGTGCTTTGAGCCCCCCACTCACCTTTGCTGGCGCTTCCTGGCGGCTGCAGAGCAAAGAGGGGAGGGGTCACTGTGGGGTCCCCAGGGCCCTCAGCCCTCGCCCCAATCCTCAAACCCCACTGCACCCCAATTTCCCCTAGTACTTCTGAACATACCTGATGCTCTCAAGAACCCTAGAACCGCCCTAGATTTCTGTGCCCCCTGAGCGCCCAGAAGCCCAAGCGTGGCAGGGAGGGGGACCTCCCAATCGCCCCAGGGGGACTGAAAGGACCCCCGAGATCCCTGCAAGACCCCCCAACACCAGCCCAAATCCGCCAGGCCCTGGAGCAAAGGTGCTGAGCGCTCGGCAGCGGCCAAGTGCGGGGCTGTGGGGGCCGCCCCCTCAGCCGCACATTCTCGGGGGCCTCCCCCCTGCGCAGGGCCCCCGCTGCCCCCAGTGTCACCCACCCGTGTTGTTGCAGCGGCGCCAGCCCAGAGCCACGGGCACGAGCAGGAGCAGCGAGAGGAGGGAGCCGCCCAGCGCTGCGGCCACTGCCGGGCACAGGAGGGACACGTCAGGCTGGCCTGGCACTGCGGGGGTGCTGCAGGGCCCATGCCCCCCCGGGGGAGCCCCCACCTGTGTGCCAGGCTGCCCCTGGGGTCACCTGCACGATCAGCTCTGCGCTGCTCTTCCGCACGGCCCCGTCCTCGGAGCGCACCTGGCAGCTGTAACTGCCCGAGTGGGAGACCCCCAGGGCGGGCAGCAGGAGCTGCGGGGACCACTGCGGGTCCCCCACCAACTGCCCGTCCCGGTAGAAGAGGTGCAGGAGGCGGGCCTGGGGCCGCAGGGGGCTGGGGGTGCTGAGGCAGCTGAGATTGAGGGGAGACCCCTCGGGGATCTCGGGGGGCCCCTGCAGCGCCGGCACGGTGAAGAGCTCTGTCAAGGAGAGGGGAGGGGGATTTGTGATGGCGAGTGGGTGGGCAGGGGCTGTGGGGGTGTCGGGGTGTGAGGGGCGGGGGGCTCACCCTGCACGCTCACTGTCACCGACGGCGACCGCACCCGCCCATAGGATTCCACCCAACCGCACTCACAGCGATAGCGGCCGCTCTGGTTCAGCTGCAGAGGGGACAGGGACAGCTCGGTCCCATCTCCGAGTCCCCGCAATTCCTCCTCCTCGCGGTAGAAGGACACCTCAGTGACCGACTTGTCGTCCCTGCCCCGGCAGCGCAGTGTCACCGTGTCCCCCTCCAGCAGCGCCCGCGCCGGCACCTGCAGCACCAGCCGGGCTGCGGGACAGGGGGGTCCGGTCACACCGAGGGTCTCCCGTTTTCACAGGGACCTCCCCATCGGGTCACACTCAGCACACCAGGGGTCCCCAGTCCATCTCGGGGTCCCCCCGCACTGGGGTACTCGGGGATGTCCCCAGAGCAGGGGACGGGCTCTGCTCACCCCAGGGCGCTGCCCCATGGAGCGGAGCCCACCCAGAGCCCGCGGGGTCCCCGCGGGTGCCACCCTGGGGACACCCAAAGCCCCCTCACCGTCTGAGACTGTCACGGGGGGGCTGAGCCCGCTGCCGGCTCTCTCACAAGTGTAGGTGCCACTCTGGGTGGCAGTGATTCTGCTGCGTCCCCGCTCCCACCAGTGTCGCCCGTCCTTGTACCAGGTGATGTCCCCGGGTGTCCCCAGCCCTGGCAGGTCAGTGCCACCCGGTCCCACAGCACCGCTGGCGTCCAGGGGGGCTGCACGAGGATCTGGGGGCTCTGGGCACCTGCGGGTGAGAGGGGCCAGCAGGCTGGCAGGGCCAGCGCGGGGCTGGGGCCAGCGGGGCGGGGACACGGCATGGGCCGGGGACTCACCAGCGAGGCCGAGGGTCTGGGCTGCAAGGGACAAGGGACAGGGCTGGCTGCGGCTGGCACCGCGGGCACTGTGGCACACAGGGGGTGGGGTGTGCGGGTTGTACCCAAAGTGTCCCCTTTGGTTTATTTGTGGGAAAGTGATCAGGAATGATCCCCAACAGGTCTGGAGAGGCCAGGGGACATTTGTGTCACCGCTGCCCACAGCCACACGTGTTGGGAATGGATTCCCTGGGCATGGGGGCAGTGCGGCCCCCCTGGGTGGAGGCAGGACATGGTGACAGCACAGACACTCGGTGCTGCTGCAGCTCATCCCCACCAGCCCTGCAGCACCTGTCCCCATGGCCACACACCCACTGTGCCCATGATCCCAGTGGCATGGTGCCAGTCCCCACGGCCCATCTGCCTGCACAACTCCACCTGTCCCTGTCCCCACGGATGCCCCAGCTCCAAGGTGCCCGTTGCCATATCCTTGTGCCCACAGCCCATTCCTCACATCCCCTTCCCTCCCTTCCTCTCCCTGCTGCCCATTCCCACATCCCCGCTGCCACATTGCCGTGCCCTGTTCCTGTCCCAGGGCTCTGCTCCCTCTGGGCACTCCACCCTCCTGGCCCGGCTCTCTTGGTCTCAGACACCTGCGGGCAGCCCGCAGCCCCCCCGTGCCCCCTGCCCAGCGCTCTCTGCCCCCCCGGGCCCCCTCCCCGGGGCACTCACCCCACAGCAGCAGTGCCACCTTCCCGGCCATGCCCGTGTCCCCTCCAGCCGCGCTGCTGCCACTCGCTGCCCGGGGCAGCTGTCCCCTGGCGCGGCTCTGCCCACCAGGGGAAGGAAGCGACCTCAGGTCCCCTCCTCGTGCGTGGGTGGCCCTGGCTGGGGGCAGGGTGGCCACAAGCTGGGGACAGGCGGGGGATGGGGCTGGGTGGCCCAAGGTGGGACACGGGGTCCCCAGGAGTGGGGGGCTCGGTGGGTTTGGGGAGCCAGGGATGGGTTCCCTGGGAAATGGGGAGTGTCAGGGATGGGGTCCCTGGGGAATGGGGAGTCCTGAGGAAGGGGAGATACCGGGGCTGGGGGAGCCATGGGAATGGGGGAACACAGGGCTGGAGGGACACAGGCATGGGAGTCCCTAGGGAATATGGGCTGCAGGGATTTGGGGGCATGGGATGGGGTTCCCATGGGAATGTGGAGCCCTGGGACAATGGTGGGTCTTGGAAGAATCTAGTCCCTGGGGGAAAAGGGATTTGATGGCGTGGAATGAACGGGACAGGGTTCCTTGGGAATGGGGGTGCTGGCCCAGGGAGATGCTGGGGAATGTGAGTGCTGGCATGGGGTCCCAGGGAGGGGGGACACAAGGAATGGGGGTGCCAGGGCAATGGGGGTGCCAGGGCTGGGCAGTGTCTGGGTGGGCACGGGGGTCTCAGTTCCTGCTCTGAGTGCCTCAGATTTTGGGGTGACCCAGAGCCCAGCGCTGCCCCCGAGATGCCCATGGGTTTGGGGGTGTCCTGGTTTAGGGCAAATTTGGGAGAAAACCTCCAAAGGGGGACCCCTCTTTATAGCAAACTCACACGGCCTCACCCCACAACCGGTTTGGGGATGATTCCTCCGAGAGAAGTGGAAAGAACCTGTTTATTTAACAGGCACAACTCCCCAACACACAAAATGAACAATACCGGATGACAACACTGAAAAAATGATGACAAATTCAGAAAGTCCCTCTTTGAGGTGTTTGAGGTGGTCGCTGTGTTGTCAGTCCCTCCCACGCTGGCGCTGCCTCCTGCAAACCACAAGGTGCAAATTCTGGGTGTTTCTCAGGTCCCAAACCGGAGCAGGTGCGTGAAGTTACAAGAAAGGAAAAGGGGGGAAAAGAACAAAGCAAGAGCAAAGCAAAGCAGGAGCAAAAGCAGAAGCCAGAGCTAGAGCCAAGCAAAAAAGAGCCCAGCAAAAACCAAAAGCCACAATATGGACTGTCCCGTCTCTGTATCCCACCAGTGGTGGGGAAGCAGGTTGATAACAAAACCAAAACCAAACATTTGCCCTTCAGAGACAGTCACGAAAGCACAGAAAATAACATCCAACATAGCAGAACACACAAATGGGGATACAAACATCACCCTAGGACAGGGGGCACCACGAGAGGATTCCGAGGGGCTCTGGGTCTGTGCCCCGCCACCCCCCAGTGACATTTTCCTCTCTTCATTTCCATTTCCTTCCTTTTCTCCCTCAATTTCACCCCCGAGCTCCTAATCCAATGATCCTGGGGAGCCCCTGAGCAGGGGAGTGGTCGGGGGAAGCCCAGGCTGGGGGTGTCAGGGGTGAGGGGTCTGCAGGAAGGAAAGGTGGAGAGCCTGTGGGGACCTCGGGGACCCCCCCTGCTGTGACCGGACCCCCCTGTCCCCCAGCCCGGCTGGTTCTGCAGGCGCCGTCTCGGGCGCTGCTGGAGGGGGACACGGTGACACTGCGCTGCCGGGGCTGGCGGGACAAGTCGGTCACTGAGGTGCGATTTTACCGTGGGACAGGGAGGTGAGAGGGCGCCTCAAGGGGACCGAGCTGTCCCTGTCCCCTCTGCAGCTGAACCACAGCGGCCGCTACCGCTGCAGGAGGCGGGTGGGTCCTGGCGCCCGTGCTGGGAGAATTCATCGACAGTGACAGTGAGCGTGCAGGGTGAGCCCCCCGCCCCTCACACCCCGACACCCCCACAGCCCCTGCCCACCCACTCGCCATCACAAATCCCCCTCCCCTCTCCTTGACAGAGCTCTTCACCGTGCCGGTGCTGCAGGGGCCCCCCGAGATCCCCGAGGGGTCTCCCCTCAATCTCAGCTGCCTCAGCACCCCCAGCCCCTGCGGCCTCTAGACACCCCCTGTTGTCACGCCCCTTCACCCCAAGACCTCTGGGGTGACCACGGGGCTCGTGGACCCATCAGACCACGAAGCCCCTGGCCCTGGCAATATGACCTTGTGGACCCCCAGACCCACAAAGCCCCTGGGGATTGCCTTGAGCCTAGTCGACCCCCTAAAAGCCCTGGACCCCTGATCCTTATTGACCCCTCTTTCCTGGCAGTGAGACCCCTGAGCCCCCTGGACCCCTGAGCCCCTGGCCCTGCTGGTGACGCCTGTGGACGCCCCTAACCCGTGGCCCCCTGGAAATGACCATGAGGCTCATGGACCCCCCCAGGACCCCTGGGCTTTATGAACCCTCTGGCCCTGGAAGTGAGACCTGCGGGCCCCAAAGAACTCCAGATCCACAGGACCCCTGGGAATGATCATAAGACCCCTGGGCCTCCAAGGCCCCTGGACCCACAGACCCCCTGGACCCTGGAGACCCCTGGACCCCCTGGCCCTTTAAGTGATAGCTATGGACCCCTGAGGCCCTTGGACCCCCGGGAATAACCATGAGACGTGTGGATCCCCAGGACCCCCAAGACCCCAGGACCCCAGGACCCCCAAGACCCCCAAGACCCCTGGACGCTGGGAATGATCGTGAGACCCGTGGACCCCCAGGACCCCTGAGCCCCCCCAGTGATGCCACCCGTGCCCCCCCCCCGCTGCCCCCCTGTCCCTGGGGGCGATGCCCGTGGACCCCCAGCCCTGGCCCTGACGTCACGCAAGTGACGTCACCACACAGCTCCTCCGCAAACAGCGCCCCCTTCCGGTTCCCAAGGAAACCGTACCCTCTGTTTCCATGGCAACGCACGCCCCGTTCCCGTGGCAACGGCATCCCGTTCCCATGGCAACAGTCCCCCGTTCTCAGGTCAGCAACCCCCTGTCCCCGCAGCCCCCCGAGCCCACGGCGACAACACCCTTCCGTTCCCATGGTAACAGCCCCGTTCCCATGCCCACAGCCCCCTCGTTACCACGGCAACACTCCCTGCCGTTCCCGCGCTTACACCGCCCCATTCCCGTGGAGCCCGCGACCCCCGCAAGCCCCGTCCCCATGGCAACAGCCCCTCGGTTCCCATGGCAACACCCCCGCCTTCCCGCGACAACAGCCCCGTTCCCATGGCAACACCCCCATTTTTCCCACGCCCACAGCGCATGCGCCGCGCTCTCCCCGCCTCTCCGTCTCTCGGACTCCATTTCCCATCACCCCCCGCGGCCCGGGCCGCGCGAACGGCGCTCGGCGGCTCCGCGGACTCCATTTCCCATCGCGCCCCGCGGCACCGGGCGGGGAGGGTGTGTCGCTACGGCGGCCGGCGCGGGCCCGGTCTCGTGACGCGCGCCGTGCGCGGAGGCCAAGATGGCGGACGAGGAGGGCGAAGCGCGGCCGGGGGCGCGGAACGGGGCCGGGGAGGGACCCCCGGGCGGGCCCCGCGTCGTCCGCATCGTCAAGTCCGAGTCCGGTTACGGCTTTAACGTCCGCGGGCAAGTGAGCGAAGGCGGGCAGCTGCGCAGCATCAACGGCGAGCTGTACGCGCCGCTGCAGCACGTCAGCGCCGTGCTGGGCGGAGGGGCCGCCGACCGCGCCGGGGTGCGCAAGGGGGACCGCATCCTGGAGGTGTGAGTACGGGGGGGCCGCCCACCCACAGCCCCCCGGCAGGGAGCAGCCCCACACACACACACACAGACACGGGCACGGCCGGGGGGAGGGGGCGATGGGGGGGGATGAGGGGGGGAAGGGGGAGATGAGGAGGTTCTGGGGGTCCTGAGGGGGAATCTGGGGGATGAGGGGGAGATGAGAGGGTTCTGAGGGTCCTGAGGGGGCTCTGAGGGTCCTGAGGGGGCTCTGAGGGTCCTGAAGGGGTTCTGAGGGGATGAGGGAGATCTGAGGGAGATGAGGGTGGATCTGGGGGAGATGAGGGGGTTCTGAGGGAGATGAGGAGGTTCTGGGGGTCCTGAGGAGGAATCTGGGGGATGAGGGGGAGATGAGGGGGATGAGGGGGCTCTGGGGGAGATGAGGGGGTTCTGAGGGAAATGAGGGGACTCTGGGGGTCCTGAGGGGGATGAGGGAGATCTCAGGGAGATGAGGGGGCTCTGGGGGAGATGAGGGGGTTCTGAGGGTCCTGAAGGGGCTCTGAGGGGAATGAGGGGGAGATGAGGGGGCTCTGGGAGTCCTGAGGGGACTCTGAGGGGGCTCTGAGTGTCCTGAGGGGGCTCTGGGGGTCCTGAGGGGGGATCTGAGGGGGCTGCGGGGGTCCTGAGGGGGCTCTGGGGGTCTTGAGGGGGCTCCGGGGAGCTTCAGGTGAGGGGACACTGAGCCTTTGGTGGGGTGTTGGGGATGCTGAGGGGGCTCTGGGGGTCCTGGGGGGGCTCTGGGGGTTCTGGGGGGGCTCTGGGGGTCCTGAGGGATCTCTGGCGGTCTTGAGGGATCTCCGGGGTCCTGGGGAGGGGCTCTGGGGGTCCTGGGGGGGCTCTGGGGGTTCTGGGGGGGCTCTGGGAGTCCTGAGGGATCTCCGGGGGTCCTGAGGGGGCTCTGGGAGTCCTGGGGGGGCTCTGGGGGTCCTGGGGGGGCTCTGGGGGTCCTGAGGGATCTCCGGGGGTCCTGGGGGGGCTCTTGGGGGTCCTTTGGTGTGGTTGTCATGAGGGGGGATTGAGCACCGAGGCCCTTGGGGCTTTTGGGGGGTCTGGAGGGGGCTGAGACCCCCAGGGCTTGCTGGGGGGGTTTGGGGGCAATGCTGAGGGGGCCGAGTGCTCTTTGGGGGGTCCTGAGGGGGCCGAATGCTCTTTGGGGGTCCTGAGGGGGCTGAGTGCTCATTTGGGGGTCCTGAGGGGGCTGAGTGCTCTTTGGGGGGTCCTGAGGGGGCCGAGTGCTCTTTGGGGGTCCTGAGGGGGCTGAGTGCTCTTTGGGGGGTCCTGAGGGGGCTCTGGGGGGTCCCCTGGTGAGGGTGTGACTGGGGAGGAGCCCCCCACCTTTGGTGGGGATTTGGGGGATGCTGGGGGTCTCTTGGTGAGAGTGTCATGGAGGGGGTGAGACCCCCACCCTCGGTGGCAATTTGGGGGATGCTGAGGGGGCTGGGGGTCTCTTGCTGAGGCTGTGGTGAGGTTTGAGGGGGTCTTGGGGGGTCCTGGAGGGGCTGAGGCTGTCATGAGAGGGGTGGGGATGAGACCCCCAGCCCTTGGTGGCAATTTTGGGGGGATCCTGGAGGGGCTGAGGGTCTCTTGGTGAGGTTTTGGGGGTGTGAAAGGGGGGTCCTGAGGGGGCTGGGGTTCCCTTGGTGAGGGTGCCATGGGGGGGGTGAGACCCCCCCGGCCCTTGAGGGGAATTTGGGGGTCCTGAGGGGGCTGGGGGTCCCTTGGTGAGGGTGCCATGGGGGGGGTGAGACCCCCCCCAGCCTTTGAGGGGAATTTGGGGGGTCCTGAGGAAAGGGGGGTGCTGAGCCCCCAACCCTCGTGGGGGTTTTGGGGGGATTTTACAGGAGCCTCTAAAGGGGGAACCCTTGGATTTCAATGTGAGGACCCTCCTGGGGGGTCAGGGGGGCTATTTTAGGGATAAACCCCTCACATTCCAACCTGCAGGCTCCTAGGAAGGGGAGGGGAGCATTTTTAGGGATAAACCCCTCGGATTTCAGTGTCTGGACCCTCTGGGGAGGACAAAGGAGCATTATTAGGGAATATCCCCTCATTTCAGTGTCTGGACCCTCCTGGGGGGGTCAGGGGAGCATTTTTGGGGATAAACCCCTCACATTCCAACCTGGAAACTCCTAGGAAGAGCAGGGGGACATTTTTAGGGATAAACCCTCGGATTTCAGTGTCCTGACCCTCCTGGGGAGGGCAAAGGAGCATTTTTAGGGAATATCCCTCAGATTCCAGCCTGCAGTCACTTCCTGCCCATTCCTGATTCTCCAGTAACTTTCCCCCAGCAAACACCTCCCCCTGGGAATATTCCCAAATTCCTGCTGTGTGAGAACTCATCTCCCTCTCCCCCACAGAAAACCCTCCAACTTTTGGGGCCGTTTTTGGGGCTGGAATCCCCCCAGGGTTTTGGTTTTCAGGGCTCCCTCTGGATCCTCCTTCGCTCTGGGTCGCTCCAGTCCAATTCCTGAGGAATTCCAGGGATTTCCCAGCTGCTGGAATGCTTTGCTGCCAACTCTGGAAGTCCAAGAGGGGTGTGAGGAGCTGTCAGGATCTGCCCTGTGGCCGGTGAATCCCGCAGAAATCCCGGCTGGGATTTGGCTCTGGCCCAGCTGACCCAAATTCCCAATTCTTTGATTTTTTTTTATTTCGTTTTCCCTCAATAAAATGAGGGAGGAGCAGGGAAGAATTCTGCAGCTGGGGGAGCAGCATTCCCAAACTGGCAGGGGAGGGTTTTCTGGGCACTGGGGTGAGATTTTTCCCTTTTTTTTGGAATTTGAAACGCTGCTTTTGGGGGCACAGGGAGGTTTGGAGCTTGGCGCTGGAATTTTGGGGATTTGGTGCCAGATGAAATAATTAAGCCCTGGGGTTAATGATGGTTAATGAAGGGGGTTTGCTCCTGATCTCCCAATCCCTGGTAGCCCTATGGGAGCTGGAAGGATTGGGAATTTCCTCTTGGTTTATCCATTTATTTCCTGGGAGAAATGGCTTTAATTTATCCTGTGGGGCTGCCAGGTTGGCTCTTGCCATATTCCAGTATTTATGTAGCCAAATATTTCAATATTCCAGTATTTATGTAGCCCAATATTTCAATAATCTGGTGTTCCTGTATCCCAATATTTAAATATTCCAGTGTTCCTGTATCCCAATATTTCAATAATCTAGTGTTCCAGTATTCCAATATTTCAGTTTTCCAATAGCCCCTGTTTTCCAATATTTCAGTATTCCAGTATCCCAATTTTCCAATAGCCTTGTATCCCAATATTTCAACATCCAATATTCGTATATTTCAGTATTCCTGCATTCCAATATTTCAGTAATCCATTATTTCAATATTCCCCTGTTTCGATATTCCAATATTTCAATATCCCTATATTTCAATATCCCCATATTTCAATATTTCAGTATTCCAGTACTTTAATATTCCCGTATTTCAGCATTCCTACATTCCAATATTTCAATATCCCTATATTTCAATATTCCCCTGTTTCGCTATTCCAATATTTCAATATTCCAGTATTTTAATATTTCCGTATTTCAATATTCCTGCATTCCAATATTTCAATATCCCCATATTTCAATATCCCCATGTTTCAATATTCCAATATTTAAGTATCACAATATCCCAATATTCCAACACTGTTCTATTCCAATATCCCCATAATTCAATATCCCTATATCCCTGTCTTTCTACATTCCAACATTCCCATCTTTTGCTGCAGAAACCACCCCCAAAATTCCAGAGTCCCGTCCATTTTCCAGCAGCCTGCAACCCCCCCTGGATTTTCCTGGCATCCCTTAAAATCCCAACTCCTGGAATTCCGAGGGCTGGAGGAGGAAACAACAACCCAGCATTCCCAAAATAGAATATTCCTTTCCTGGAGCAGCAGGAAAAGGAAAAGGGGGGGACCCATCCGGTTCCTCCAGAGGGAATTCCCCAAAATCCAGGCCCTGGAGCCCTGGGAGGATTTGGGATGTTCGAGGTGTTTATCCCACACAGGATTCCCTTCCCACCTCCTGGAATTCCCGAGGAGGAGGAGGAAGGGAAGTTTGGGGGCGGAAGAGCCTGAGTGAGGAGCTTGCTCAGCTCCCAGGGAATTTCTGCTGGGATTTGGGGGGGAGGTTTGGGATGTGGCTCTGGCAACTCCACAGCTCCTCCCTATCCTGGAGAATCCCAGGGATCACCCACCTGAGGGTGTTTTCCAGGAAAAATCCACTTTTCCCCATCCTCAGCCCAGACCAGGGATGCTCCGGGTGCTTTTTCCATCCCTCCCTCCTGGATCCAGCATCCAGCTGCTCCTCCCTATGCCTTCCCGAGGCTCTGGAATGTTCTGGAATCTCCAGACACACAATGGGAGCCAATCGAGCTCTTGATTATCCATCAGCATCCCCAATCCAACCAGGAAGGAAAGCTCCAGAGCTGCTTGGGAAAGGATGGAATAGAGAAAAAAGGGATTTATCCCTAATGCTGAGTGGGATTGAGGTGGGCTGGGAGATCCTGGATCCTTTTCCTGCGGCAGGGAAAGCTCTGGAAGAGGTGCAGCCCTGGGGAGGTGTCAGGGTTGGGTGGAATAACCCCCGGAATCGGCGTCTTCCCGAGGCCAAAGGCTTTTCCCTCAGGAGATTGGGCTCTCCCTCTCTCCATGGGCTCAGTTCCCGTTTTGTGGGATGGGAAAAGCCAGATCTGCCTTGGAAAAGTCTGGAATGGTCACGGTGCCGAGTGGGAGCTGCTGGCTTGGTGCATTCCCAGTGTTCTGCTCACCAAGGGCGCTGCAGGGAATTCACCCTGGGAATTTCCTCCTCCAGAGGCTCTGAGGGGGGGGGTCTTTAGCCTTGGAAAATTTAGGAAGTTAATTGGAAGTGGAAGCTGAAATCCCTCTGATCTCCAGCTAATTCCTCTTCTTTTCCCATTCTTTTCTTTCCCATTCCTTCCTTTCCCTTTTCCCCATGTTCTTTCCTGTTTTCCCATTCCTTCCTTTCCTTTTCCCATTCCCCCTTCCCTTCCCTTCCTCCTTCCCTTCCCTTCCCTTCCCTTCCCTTCCCTTCCCTTCCCTTCCCTTCCCTTCCCTTCCCTTCCCTTCCCTTCCCTTCCCTTCCCTTCCCTTCCCTTCCCTTCCCTTCCCTTCCCTTCCCTTCCCTTCCCTTCCCTTCCCTTCCCTTCCCTTCCCTTCCCTTCCCTTCCCTTCCCTTCCCTTCCCTTCCCTTCCCTTCCCTTCCCTCTCCCTCTGGAATTTCTCGGATCCTTCATCTACCCAACCCAATCCCAGGGATCTCCAGGCTGCTCCTTGCCCAGTTCCTCTCAGTGAGTTCCCCTGACAGACCCTGAGTCAGGGAATTTTCCCAAGTCCTGGTGGACAATGACTCAAATCCCTGTGGGAAGGGGAACCCCGGGATGGCACACGGGGCCCTTGCTCATCCTGGTGTGGGCCGGATGGGAATTCTGCCTCAGCCTTCCCAGCAGCTCTGTTCTTCCTCATTGGAACATTCCCAGATCCCAGGATGTCCCAGCTTTTCCCAGCAGCTCTGTTCTTCCTCATTGGAACATTCCCAGATCCCAGGATGTCCCAGGTTTTCCCAGCAGCTCTGTTCTTCCTCATTGGAACATTCCCAGATCCTGGGATCTCCCAGCTTTTCCCAGCAGCTCTGTTTTTCCCAGTGGAAGATTCACAGATCCTAGCCTTTCCCAGCAGCTCCATTTTTCCTGATGGAACATTCCCAGATCCTGGGATCTCCCAGCCTTTCCCAGCAGCTCCATTTTTCCTGACGAAACATTCCCAGATCCCAGGATGTCCCAGCCTTTCCCAGCAGCTCCATTCTTCCCACTGGAACATTCCCAGATCCCAGAGTCTCCCAGCCTTACCCAGCTCCATTCTTCCCAGTGGAACATTCCCAGATCCCAGAATGTCCCAGATTTTCCCAGCAGCTCCATTCTTCCCATTGGAACATTCCCAGATCCTAGCCCAGCTGGTGGATGAGATGTTTCCCCCACTCAGCCTCCCTTATATCCAGGGAATATTGTGCTGGGCTCAGGAGCTTCTTCCCAGCTCCCTGCAAAAAGGGTGATGGGAGTGCTTGGAATTCCTGTGAGGAGGAATTCCATGGGAAATCCAAACTGCAGCTCCCACCCAGTGAATCCTGAGCTTTTCCCACAGTTCCCATGGAATGAAGGGAAGGAGTCTCCTCCATCCTGCAGCGATGCCAGAACCTCCTGCTCTGGGCAGAACCCCTTCCACATTCCCAAAAAAGGGATTTGTCAGAGGAAGTTGCTGCTGGAATGCTGCTGGGAATGGCTCTCCTGAGTTTCCCACCCCACGGAAGAGTCGTGCCTGCAGATCCTCCTTCCCAGCAGAAAGGATCCCTCGGATCTCCGTGTCCTTTCTGGAGGGACCTCGCTCCCCTCGCATTCCCTGGATTCCCTGGAGGAGCAGAGCCACACCTGGATCCATTCCCAGCCCCAAACGGAGCCAGGAGCTCGAGGAGCAAACCATCCCAATGTTCCTTTTTCCTGGGAAGAGGCTCCTGGATCCCATGGATCTGCGGCTGCCACGCATCCCTCCTGGATTTAACATCCCTGGATTCCAGCCCTGGTTGCCATGGTGACTGATCCCAAAGTTCTGACTCCTGCTGCTCCTTGGAGACACCAGCAGGGAAGCATCGGAGTTTGGGAAGACCTTCTGGGATGATGGGGAGTTTTTGGGATTGGAATGATGGAATTTTGGGGAATTCTGGCTCCTGCCTGTGCCCCTTTCCCAGAATTTGCAGTTGGCTCGGAAAGAAAACATCCAAGGGTTGCTCCATTATCCCTTTTTTTTCCCTGGAATGATTTGGAAGCTCCAACGGGTTTGGATAACTTTGGGTAGTGCTGGAGCTGGAGGCAACTTTCCCAGCTCCTGGAAAAGTTGGAATTTTCAAACCTGGATCTTCAAAAGTTGGAATTTTCAAACCACTTATCTTATTTCAGCAGAGGCCTGAGCTTTCCAGGGTGATTCCCATAAGGAAAAATTCCATAAAAACAGATGGATGTCCCCTTCCCTTGGAGAGCTGGGGATTGAAGGGCAAACCCCACTCTGGATCCTGGGACGAGGGCAATTCCAGGATTTTCTGTGGAAAAATTCCGTGGTGGGAATTGGGATTGTGGCGACATCACCACGACGAGCAATTCCAAGGAATTTGTGGAAGGGATCCCTCATCTTGGGAATGTCTTGGGTCATCAGCACTTCTTGGGATTCCAGGAGCTTTGGGGTAGATCAGGATGAGTTTTCCTGGACAGGTGTGATCCAGATTTTCTGGACAAAGCCAGATCCTTTCCATGAGGGAATGTCAGGAATGTTCCCTGGAGGTGTCTTGGGAATATTTTCTGTGGGATTTTCATGTGTTTCTGTGAAGTTTGGGATTGCTGGAATGAGTTTTCCTGAGCTGGTGTGATCCAGATTTTCTGGGCAAAGCTGAATCCAGGCCATGGAGCTCTTGGGAATGTCAGGAATGTTCTGGAGGTGCCATGGGAATATTTTCTGTATTTCTGTGGGATTTTCCAGTTTCTGGGAAGTTTGGGATTGATTGGGCTGAGTTTTCCTGGGCAGCTCAGCCAAGGTTTGATCCAGGTTTTCTGGGAAAAGCCAGGTGGAACATTGGGAATGTTCCAGAGGTTTCTTGGGAGTGTCTCGGGTCTAAAATGCTTCCGTGGGATTCCAGGAAGTTGAGAGCAGATTGGGATGAGCTTTCCTGAGCAGGTGTGATCTAAATTTTCTGGGAAAATCCAGGTCCATGCCAGGGGCTTCTTGGGAGTAGCTGAGGTGGCTTGGGAATGTTTGGTATCTTCAGTGTTCCTTGGGATTCTGGGAGGTTTGGGGTTTCTTGGGATAAGTTTTCCATGACAGGTTTGACCCAGATTTTCTGGGCAAAACCAGAGCCAGGCCATGGAGCTCTTGGGAATGTCAGGAATGTTCTAGAAGTGGCTTTGGGAATGTCTTGGATCTGAAAGACTTCCATGGGATTCCATGGAGTTGGGAGCAAACTGGGATGAGCTTTCCTGAGCAGGTTGCCCAAGGTGGGATCCAGATTTTCTGGGCAAAGCCAGAGCCAGGCCTGGGGTTCTTGGGAATGTCAGGAAAGTTCCCTGGAGGTGCCTTGGGAATGTCTTCAGCACATCCGTGGGAATTTGTGATCTTTTCCCTGTAGGAATGGGGTGAACATGGAGGGAGCCACCCACAAGTGGTGATCTGATCCAAACCATGGGAATTCCATGCAAATTTGGGATTTGTTCCCTTTAGGAATGGGGTGAACGTGGAGAGAGCCACCCACAAGCAGGTGGTGAATCCAAACCATGTGAATTTGTGATCTTTTCCCTGTGGGAACGGGGTGAATGTGGAGGGAACCACCCACAATTGGTGATCTGATCCAAGCCATGAGAATTCCATGTGAATTTGTGATCTTTTCCCTGTAGGAACGGGGTGAACGTGGAGGGAGCCACCCACAAGCAGGTGGTGGGCCTGATCCATGTGAATTCCATGGGAATTTGGGATAGGAATGGGGTGAACATGGAAGGCACCACCCACAAACAGGTGGTGGACCTGATCCAAGGGAATGCCATGGGAATTTGTGATCTTTTCCCTGTAGGAACGGGGTGAACATGGAGGGAGCCACCCACAAGTAGGTGGTGGACCCGATCTATGGGAATTTGGGATTTTCTCCCTTTAGGAACAGGGTGAATGTGGAAGGAGCCACCCACAAGCAGGTGGTGGACCTGATCCATGGGAATTTGTGGTCTTTCCCCTTTAGGAATAGGGGAGCCACCCAAGCAGGTGGTGGACCCAATCTATGGGAATTTGGGATTTTCTCCCTTTAGGAACGGGGTGAACGTGGAAGGAGCCACCCACAAGCAGGTGGTGAATCCAAACCATATGAATTTGGGATCTTTTCCCTTTAGGAATAGGGGTGAATGTGGAGGGAGCCACCCACAAGGAAGTGGTGGACCTGATCCACGGGAATTCCATGGGGATTTGTGATCTTTTCCCTGTAGGAACGGGGTGAACGTGGAAGGAGCCACCCACAAGCAGGTGGTGGACCTGATCCATGGGAATTCAGTGGGGATTTGTGATCTTTTCCCTGTGGGAACGGGGTGAATGTGGAGGGAACCACCCACAATTGGTGATCTGATCCAAGCCATGAGAATTCCTTGTGAATTTGTGATCTTTTCCCTGTAGGAACGGGGTGAACGTGGAGGGAGCCACCCACAAGCAGGTGGTGGGCCTGATCCATGGGAATTCCATGGGAATTTGGGATAGGAATGGGGTGAACATGGAAGGCACCACTCACAAGCAGGTGGTGGACCTGATCCAAGGGAATGCCATGGGAATTTGGGATCTGTTCCCTGTAGGAACGGGGTGAACATGGAGGGAGCCACCCACAAGCAGGTGGTGGACCCGATCTATGGGAATTTGGGATTTTCTCCCTTTAGGAACGTGGTGAACGTGGAAGGAGCCACCCACAAGTGTTGATCTGATCCAAACCATGGGAATTCCATGCGAATTTGTGATCTTTTCCCTGTAGGAACGGGGTGAACGTGGAAGGAGCCACCCACAAGCAGGTGGTGGACCTGATCCGAGCCGGGGAGAAGGAGCTGGTGCTGACGGTGCTCTCGGTGCCGCCGCACGAGGCCGAGAGCCTGGAGCCGCCCGAGGAGCCGCTGGGGCCGCCCTTCTACGACTACAGCGAGAAGCAGGCGGTGCCCATCTCCATCCCCACCTACAAACACGTGGAGCAGAGCGGAGAGAAGTTCGTGGTGAGGCTTCCGTGCCCAGGATTTGGGGGGAAATCCGCGGATTCGGGCGTTTCCTTCAATGGTTCGCTTCGTTCGTGGGGTTTATAGGGGGGCTTTGTGGGAAAGAGCAGGGTTCGCCTTAAAAAAGTAGGGGTTCGTCCTGAAAAATAGCAGGGTTTGGCCCTAAATTGCAAGGTTTTTCCCAAAATTGCAAGGTTTTTCCCTAAGTAGCAGGGGTTTTCTCAAAATTGCAGGGTTTTGCCCTAAATAGCAGGGTTTTTCCCAAAATTGCAGGGTTTTTCCTTAAAATAGCAGGGGTTTTTCCTTAAAATAGCAGGGGTTTTCCCAAAATTGCAAGGTTTTTACTAAAATAGCTGAGTTCTGCCCTAAGAATGTAGGGTTTTTCCCAAAATAGCAGGGTTTTGCCCAGAAAAGCCAATTTTTTCCCAAAAATAGCCAGGTTTTTCCCAAAATAGCTGGGTTCTGCCCTAAGAATGTAAGATTTTGCCCTAAATAGCAGGGTTTTTCCCAAAATTGCAAGGTTTTTACTAAAATAGCTGAGTTCTGCCCTAAGAATATAGGGTTTTTCCCAAAATAGCAGGGTTTTGGCCTAAAATGGCAGGGTTTTGCCCTAAATAGCAGGGGTTTCCCCAAAATAGCAAGTTTTTTCCCAAAATAGCAGGGGTTTCCCAAAAATAGCCAGGTTTTGCCCAAAATAGCAGAGTTCTGCCCTAAGAATGTAGGGTTTTTCCCTAAAATAGCAGGGTTTTGCCCAGAAAAAAATATTTTCCCCAAAACCAGCCAGGTTTTTCCCAAAAACAGCCAGGTTTTGCCCAAAATAGCAGAGTTCTGCCCTAAGAATATAGGGTTTTTCCCAAAATAGCAGGGTTTTGGCCTAATATGGCAGGGTTTTCCTGAAAATAGCAGGGTTTTCCCAAAAATAGCAAGTTTTTTCCCAAAATAGCAGGGTTTTCCCTAAAATAGCAGGGTTTTGCCCAGAAAAGCCAGGTTTTTCCCAAAAAACAGCCAGGTTTTGCCCTAAATAGCAGGGTTTTCCCCAAAATAGCAAGGTTTTTTCCCAAAATAGCAGGGTTTTTCCCTAAAATAGCAAGTTTTTTCCCAAAAATAGCAAGTTTTTTCCCAAAATAGCAGGGTTTTTCCCTAAAATAGCCATTTTTTTCTCAAAAATAGCAGCGTTCTGCCCAGCTCCGGGCTCCCTGCATTCCCCTGCTCTTTCCCCAAACCCCTCTACCAGTGGGAATTTTTTTGGAGTTTGGGGCCATTTGTGGCACTCTCTCCCCAGGTGTACAACGTTTACATGGCCGGGAGGCAGCTGTGCTCCAAGCGTTACCGGGAATTCGCCATCCTGCACCAGAACCTGAAGCGGGAATTCGCCAACTTCACCTTCCCGCGCCTGCCCGGCAAGTGGCCGTTCTCGCTGTCCGAGCAGCAGCTGGACGCCCGCAGGAGGGGCCTGGAGGAGTACCTGGAGAAGGGTGAGGGGCTGGAATCCCCGCCCTAGAATCCCTCGTGGAGTCCTGATCCGGAATCGCGCCTCATCCCAGAATCCCGATCCGGAATCCTGATCCGGAATCGCTCCTCATCCCAGAATCCCTCACTGAATCCCAATCCGGAATCGCTCCTCATCCCAGAATCCCTCACTGAATCCCAATCCAGAATCGCTCCTCATCCCAGAATCCCGATCCAGAATCGCTCCTCATCCTAGAATCCCGATCCGGAATCCTGATCTGGAATCGCTCCTCATCCCAGAATCCCGATCCGGAATCCTGATCCGGAATCGCTCCTCATCCTAGAATCCCAATCCGGAATCCCGATCCGGAATCGCTCCTCATCCCAGAATCCCGATCCGGAATCGCTCCTCATCCCAGAATCCCGATCCGGAATCCGGATCCGGAATCGCTCCTCATCCCGGAATCCTGATCCGGAATCGCTCCTCATCCTAGAATCCCGATCCGGAATCCTGATCCGGAATCGCTCCTCATCCCAAAATCCCGATCTTGAATCGCTCCTCATCCAGAATCCCAATCCAGAATCGCTCCTCATCCTAGAATCCCGATCTGGAATCCCAATCTTGAATCACTCCTCATCCCAGAATCCCAATCCAGATTCGCTCCTCATCCCAGAATCCCAATCCAGATTCGCTCCTCATCCCAGAATCCCGATCCAGATTCGCTCCTCATCCCAGAATCCCAATCCGGAATCGCTCCTCATCCTAGAATCCCTCACTGAATCCCGATCTGGAATCGCTCCTCATCCTAGAATCCCGATCTGGAATTGCTGCCCATCCCAAAATCCCTCACTGAATCCCAATCCAGAATCGCTTCTCATCCCAGAATCCCGATCCGGAATCCTGATCTAGAATCGCTCCTCATCCCTGAATCCCGATCCAGAATCCTGATCTGGAATCGCTCCTCATCCCAGAATCCCAATCCAGAATCGCTCCTCATCCTAGAATCCCAATCCAGATTCGCTCCTCATCCTAGAATCCCAATCCAGATTCGCTCCTCATCCTAGAATCCCTCACTGAATCCCAATCTGGAATTGCTCCTCATCTCAGAATCCCGATCTGGAATCCCAATCTTGAATTGCTCCCCACCCCAAAATCCCTCACTGAATCCCGATCTGGAATCCTGAATCCCTCCTCAGCCCAAAATCACTCTGAATCCCAATC
Source organism: Sitta carolinensis (assembly GCA_032173965.1). Taxonomy (NCBI): domain Eukaryota; kingdom Metazoa; phylum Chordata; class Aves; order Passeriformes; family Sittidae; genus Sitta; species Sitta carolinensis. The sequence continues at coordinate 3,063,507 of CM063305.1, forward strand.
ACAAATCCCAAATCGCTCCTCATCCCAAAATCCCTCACGGATTCCCAATCCAGAATTGCTCCTCACCTCAAAATCCCTCACTGAATCCTGATCTGGAATCCCTCCTCATTCCAGAATCCCTCACTGAATCCCAATCTTGAATCCCGAATTGCTCCTCATCCCGAAATCGCTCCTCATGCCAAATCCCTCACCTCATGCCAATCCTGGATCCTTCCTCATTCCAAAATCCCTCACTGAATCCCAGTCTGGAATCCCTCCTCATCCCAAAATCCCTCACGGAATCCCAATCTCCCACCTCGTCCCAATCCTGGACCCTTCCTCATCCCATTCCAGGTGATGTTTGGGTGACATTCATTCCTTGTTGACATTCCGGGTGACGTTCTTGGTTATGTTCTGTGTGACAATTCCGGGTGATGTTCCATGTGACATTCCATGTGACAATTCCAGGTGACATTCCAGGTGACAATTCCAGGTGACATTCTGGGTGACATTCCAGGTGACAATTCCAGGTGACAATTCCTGGTGACTTTTGGGTGACAATTCCGGGTGACAATTCCAGGTGACATTCCGGGTGACATTTGGGTGACAATTGGGTGACAATTCCTGGTGACATTCCTGGTGACATTCCTCCTGTCCCGCAGTGTGCTCCATCCGGGTCATCGGCGGAGAGCGACATCATGCAGGAATTCCTGTCGGAGTCGGACGAGGTGGGTGACGTCAGCCCGCGGAATTCCATGGAAAAATCCCTTCCATGGAATCACCAAGGTGGGAAAACCCCTCCTGTCCAACCATCCCTCAAGGCCACCCCAATCCCTGTCCCCAGGTGCTTCATCCATGGGGGTTTTGGGGACAGTTCCACCTGATTTTTGTGGGATTGGGGTTCCAACAGAATTCCATGGAAAAAATCCCTTCCATGGAATCACCAAGGTTGGAAAAGCCCTCTGAGATCCTCATGTCCAGCCATGCCCAAGGCCACTCCAATCCCTGTCCCCAAGTGACACATCCATGGGGTTTTTGGGACAATGCCACCTGTTTTTTTTATGGGATTGGAGCTTGGTCCAACAGAATTCCATGGAAAAAATCCCTTCTGTGGAGTCATGGAACCACCAAGGCTGGAAAACCCCTCAGAGCTCTTTGGGTCCAACCATCCCCAAGGCCACCCCAATCCCTGTCCCCAGGTGTCTCATCCATGGGGTTTGGGGAGAATTCTTCCTGATTTTTATGGGATTTGGGCTTGGTCCAACAGAATTCCATGGGAAAAATCCCTTCCATGGAATCATGAAATCACCAAAGCTGGAAAAGCCCTCAGAGCTCCTCATGTCCAGCTGTCCCCAGGTGCCACACCCATGGGGTTTGGGCACAATTCCCACCTGATTTTTTATGGGATTGAGACACCCCCCCCCAAGCTCCCAGAATTCCTCCAAACCCCACAATCCTTCAGGATCCCGGGAATGAGCAGGAATTCCAGAGGCTGAGTCAATCCCAAAGCCCCACCCTGGGACAATACCCAAGGCTGAAGGAATTCCAGAGGGGAATTGTCCCAAATTTCCCACTTGGATCTCCCCTGGCTGAGGAGAGTCCAACCCCAGCCTGCTGGAAAACCGGGATTTCCCTGATTTTTGCGGGGGGGAATTCTCCCTTTTTTCCCAGAATTACAACGGCGTCTCCGACGTGGAGCTGCGGGTGGCGCTCCCGGACGTCACCACGGTGACGGTCAGGGTGAAGAAGAACAGCACCACGGACCAGGTGTACCAGGTGAGCCCAGTCCCACCTGGAATGCCCTTCCCACTGGGAATTTCCACCCCCTCCACTCCATTTCCCCACCCCCACCTGGATTTTCCTATTTTCCCACTTGGAGTTTCCATTCCCACCTGGAATTCCCGTCCCCTCACCTCAGGTTTCCTTTCCCACCTGGATTTTCCCTTCCCACCTGGATTTTCCAGTCCCACCTGGAATGCCCTTCCCGCTGGGAATTTCCACCCCCTCCACTCCATTTCCCCACCCCACCTGGATTTTCCTCTTTTCCCACTTGGAGCTTCCATTCCCACCTGGAATTCCCTTCCCCTCACCTCAGGTTTCCTTTCTCACCTGGATTTTCCTATTTTCCACCTGGATTTTCCTCTTTTCCCACCTGGATTTTCCCTTCCCACATGGATTTTCCAGTCCCACCTGGATTTTCCAGTCCCACCTGGAATGCCCTTCCCACTGGGAATTTCCACCCCCTCCACTCCATTTCCCCACCCCACCTGGATTTTCCTCTTTTCCCACTTGGAGTTTCCATTCCCACCTGGAATTCCCTTCCCCTCACCTCAGGTTTCCTTTCTCACCTGGATTTTCCTATTTTCCACCTGGATTTTCCTCTTTTCCCACCTGGATTTTCCCTTCCCACATGGATTTTCCAGTCCCACCTGGATTTTCCAGTCCCACCTGGAATTGCCCTTCCCACTGGGAATTTCCACCCCCTCCACTCCATTTCCCCACCCACACCTGTATTTTCCTCTTTTCCCACTTGGAGTTTCCATTCCCACCTGGAATTCCCTTCCCCTCACCTCAGGTTTCCTTTCTCACCTGGATTTTCCTATTTTTCCACCTGGATTTTCCTCTTTTCCCACATGGATTTTCCCTTCCCACATGGATTTTCCAGTCCCACCTGGATTTTCCTTTCCCACTTGGAATTGCCCTTCCCACTGGGAATTTCCACCCCTCCACTCCATTTCCCCAACCCCACCTGGATTTTCCTCTTTTCCCACCTGCATTTTCCATATTTCCCACCTGGATTTTCTGTTCCCCCCTGGATTTTCCTCCTTTCCCACAGGGTTTTTTTTTTTTCCCACCTGGATTTTCTTTTCCCACCTGGAATTCCCTTCCCCTCACCTCAGGTTTCCTTTCTCACCTGGATTTTCCTCCTTTCCCACCAGGATTTTCTGTTCCCATCTGGATTTTCCTTTCCTCCACCTGGATTTTCCTCCTTTCCCACAGGGTTTTTTTTTCCCACCTGGATTTTCTTTCCCTTCACCTCAATTTTCTTCCCCTCCACCTGGATTTTCCTCTTTTCCCTGCTGAATTTTCCTCCTTTCCTACCCGGATTCTCCATTCCCACCTGAATTTCCCCCATTTTTTTAACGATTTGGATCCACTGGGTCCATGAATTACGGGAAATAAAACAACACTGGGGCGACCCTTTGGAAAAAGGAGATGCAAATCCTCCTGGGAAAGACCCAGAATTCCCAAATCCAGTGGATAAATGGGATTTGGGCTCGTTCAGCACATTTGGAATTCCACACTGAGTCGGGTTCATCCCGGACAGGAATTCCTCCTTTTCCCTGGGGAACTTTGGAATTGTGGGCACCCCACAACCTCACCATGCCCGGGAATTGGGGGAATAAAAAAGCTCTCCTGGTGTCGCTGCCAGAATTCCAACCGGGTTTTCCGTGGTCAGGGGATTCCCGGGAATGCTGATCCCGTTTTCCCGGCGTTTTCCAGGCGGTGGCTGCCAAGGTGGGCATGGACAGCGTCACCGCCAACTACTTCGCCCTCTTCGAGGTCATCAACCACTCCTTTGGTGAGCCTGCAATTCTACGGCGTTTGGGGGAAAAAAGGGAAAACTGGGGGAAAAGGGGATTGGGGGATTCACGGTGGGATTGTGGGATTTGGGATTTGGGGCGGCAGGAACGGCTCCCGCCAGCCCAGGCTGCTCCACCTGGGGTTTGGAGGATTCCAGGGATGGGGAATCCTTGGGATAACTTGGGATTGGGAGGGGTTTGTCCCTGAAATCCCATTAAATCCTGGGATGGGAAAGATCCTTCAAGATCCTTGGGGTATTGGGATTTCACACTGTCCCAGGTTGATCCAAGCTGGAATTGGGCACTCCCTGGGATGGGGAATTGTCCCAGCTGGAAAAGCCCCCTGGGACTGAGGGGGAGTATTTGGGATCATTCTGGAAGGATTTAGGATCATTTTGGAGGATTTGGGATAATTTCAGAGCATTTTGGGATCATTCTGGAAGGGTTTGGGATCATTTTTTAACCTTCCCTGTGGCACAGCCCCATTTCCACCCCGATTTTCTGGCTCTCCTGGACTCCTTTAACATTCCCTGATTCTCCCCTGATTTTTCCGGGATTTCCCTGGGATTTCCCCTGATCCCTGGGCTTTTCCCAGTGCTGACGTTTGGCTCCCAACGAGTTCCCCCACAAGCTCTACGTGCAGAATTACACCCGGGATTTTTGGGGTGTCCCTCCAGATTCCAGGGGGTTTGGGATCATTCTGGAAGGATTTGGGGTTGTTCCAATGAATTTGGGCTAGTTCTGGAAGGGTTTGGGGTCATTCTGAGGATTTTGGATTGTTCTGGAAGGGTTTGGGATCGTTCTGGAAGGGTTTGGGATCAAACCTGTGGCACACTCCCATTTCCACCCCGATTTTCTGGCTCTCCTGGACTCCCTGTTCTTCCCACTCACTGACCTCCACATTCCCTGTTTCTCCTGGGATTTCCCTGGGCTTTCCCCTGATCCCTGGGCTTTTCCCAGTGCGCAAGCTGGCTCCCAACGAGTTCCCCCACAAGCTCTACGTGCAGAATTACACCCGGGATTTTTGGGGTGTCCCTCCAGATTCCAGGGGGTTTGGGATCATTCTGGAAGGGTTTGGGATAATTCTGGAGGGTTTGGGATCATTCTGGAAGGGTTTGGGATCATTCTGGAGGATTTGGGACCATTCTGGAAGGGTTTGGGATCAAACCTGTGGCACACTCCCATTTCCACCCCGATTTTTTGGCTCTCCTGGACTCCCTCCACATTCCCTGTTTCTCCTGGGATTTCCCTGGGATTTCCCCTGATCCCTGGGCTTTTCCCAGTGCTGACGTTTGGCTCCCAACGAGTTCCCCCACAAGCTCTACGTGCAGAATTACACCCGGGATTTTTGGGGTGTCCCTCCAGATTCCAGGGGGTTTGGGATCATTCTGGAAGGATTTGGGGTTGTTCCAATGAATTTGGGCTAGTTCTGGAAGGGTTTGGGGTCATTCTGAGGATTTTGGATCGTTCTGGAAGGGTTTTGGATCGTTCTGGAAGGGTTTGGGATCATTCTGGAAGGGTTTGGGATCAAACCTGTGGCACACTCCCATTTCCACCCCGATTTTCTGGCTCTCCTGGACTCCCTGTTCTTCCCACTCACTGACCTCCACATTCCCTGTTTCTCCTGGGATTTCCCTGGGCTTTCCCCTGATCCCTGGGCTTTTCCCAGTGCGCAAGCTGGCTCCCAACGAGTTCCCCCACAAGCTCTACGTGCAGAATTACACCTCGGCCGTGCCGGGCACGTGCCTGACGCTGCGCAAGTGGCTCTTCACCACCGAGGAGGAGGCGCTGCTCAACGACAACGACCTGGCCGTGGCATACTTCTTCCACCAGGTACACAATTCCCACCTGCAGTTCCTCTGGAATGCCCACCTCAGGTCGGGAAACGTCGGAAGAGTGTGACAGAATCCAAGGGTTGAGCCAGATATTGGGAATTCCGCACATTTTTAGGGATTGAGGGGCCCTGAGGTCACCAGAAGGGCTCGACCAGGTGAGGAATTCCCAGCTGGAATTCCTCTGGAATGCTCATTCCTGTTGGGAGAGGCACTGGAGTGATCCCAACATTGGGAATTCCACCTGTTTTTGTGGGATTGAGGCACCTCAAGCTCCCCCAGGTTCTCTCCTCAGTGAGGAATTCCCACCTGGAATTCCCTTGGAATGTCCCCTCAGGTCAGGGAAAGTCCTTCAAAGGTGGTTGGGTCCAAGGGTTGATCCCAATATTGGGAATTCTGCACGATTTTATGGGATTGAGGGACCCCAAGGTCCCCAGAAGGTGACCAGGTACAGAATTCCCACCTGGAATTCCTCTGGATCGTCCTTACCTGCTCCCAAGCATTCTAAGGCTTCCCAAATCCATCCTCTCATCCCAAGGGACCTTTTCCCAAACTCCCTGTGGGTATTCCAGGACCTTCCCTGTGGATATTCCAGGATCTCCTGTGGATATTCCAGTTCCTTTCCCTGTGGATATTCCAGGATCTCCTGTGGATATTCCAGTTCCTTTCCCTGTGGATATTCCAGGATCTCCTGTGGATATTCCAGGACCATCAGGGTGGGAATTGGGATGGGAAATTTCCCCCTTGGAGCCTTTTTGGGGCTGGAATTTGGGATCAGAACCCCCGAGAGCAAAGCAGGAGGTGCCTCCTCCTTCCCTGATCCCAAATCCCAGATTTTTCCCGGATTTTTCCTGGATTTTTCCCATTCCCAGGCCGTTGATGACGTCAAGAAAGGCTACATCAAAGCCGAGGAGAAATCCTACCAGCTGCAGAAGCTCTGCGAGCAGAGGAAGATGGTCATGGTGAGTTATCCCGGCTTTTCCTGGGAATGTGGCTAGGAGGAGGCTCTGGAGTGGGAATCCAGGGATTTCCCCAGCCCTGGAAATGTCCCAGGAACAACCTGGGGTAGTGGGAATGTGCCTGCCTCAGAATGGGAAGAGCTCGGAGCCCTTCCCAACCCATTCTGGGATTCCCTGTGCTGGGATAGGCTGGGGATTTGGGATCGGTTGGGGATTTGGGATAGGGTGGGAATTTGGGATAGGTTGGGGATTTGGGATAGGTTGGGAATTTGGGATAGGCTGGGAATTTGGGATAGGTTGGGAATTTGGGATAGACTGGGGATTTGGGATAGGTTGGGAATTTGGGATAGACTGGGGATTTGGGATAGGCTGGGGATATTTGGGATAGGTTGGGAATTTGGGATAGGCTGGGAATTTGGGATAGGTTGGGAATTGGGATAGGTTGGGAAGTTGGGATAAAACCTTCCATGATCCCAGGCTGCTCCAGGCCTCCCATCCCATCTTTGAAGCTTTCCAGGGATGGGGAATCCATGGAATTACCAGGGCCAGCTCTTCTTCCCTTTTCCCTCTCTGGGATCCCTTTGGATGATCCCAGCCTCCCTGAGCTGGGCCAAATCCAGGGATTTGCCCTTTGACTGTTGCAAAATCCATAGAATTTCCCTCTGGGATCCCTGCACGTGTCTGGATCCCAGTGAATCCAGGTGGATCTCTGGAATCCCAGTGTATCTTGGAATCCCATTGAACCCCTGGGATCCCAGGGAATTCCCTGGAATGCTGGTGACTCCCTGGGATTCCAGTGAATTCCCTGGGATCTTGGTGAATCCCTGGAATCCCGGTGACTCCCTGGGATCCCAGTGTCCCCAGTGTCCCTGCTGTCCCTGAACATGACTCGCTGTGTTCCCAGTAAATCCTGGTGACTCCCCAGGATCCCAGTAGATCCCAGTGCCCCCCATGACTCCCTGGGATCCTGGTGGCTCCCTGGGATCCCAGTAGATCCCAGTGCCCCCCGTGACTCCCCGGGATCCCCGCAGTACCTGAACATGACTCCCTGGGATCCCAGTGCCCCCTTTGACTCCCTGGGACCCTGGTGATTCCCTGGGATCCCAGTAGATCCCAGTGGATCCCGGTAGATCCCCTGACCCCCCGGGATCCCCGCAGTACCTGAACATGCTGCGGACGTGCGAGGGCTACAACGAGATCACCTTCCCGCACTGCTCGTGCGACTCGCGGCGCAAGGGCCACGTCATCTCCGCCATCAGCATCCGCCACTTCAAACTGCACGCCTGCACCGAGGAGGGGCAGCTCGAGGTACCCCCAAACCGGGGCACCCCAGAACCCGGGGCACCCCAAATCCCCGGGGCACCCCATGAACCCCGGGGCACCCCAGAACCCGGGGCACCCCAAAATCCCGGGGCACCCCAGAACCCGGGCACCCCAAAATCCCCGGGGCACCCCCAAACCCGGGCACCCCAGAACCCAGGTGCACCCCAAAATCCCGGGGCACCCCATGAACCCCGTGCACCAGAACCCGGGGCACCCCAGAACCAGGGCACCCCAAATCCCCGGGGGAACCCCAAACCCGGGGCACCCCAGAACCTGGGGCACCCCATGAACCCCGGGGCACCCCATGAACCCCGGGGCACCCCAAATCCCCGGGGGAACCCCCAAACCCAGGGCACCCCAGAACCCAGGGCACCCCAAACCCGGGGCACCCCATGAACCCAGGGCACCCCAAACCCAGGGCACCCCATGAACCCCAGGGCACCCCAAAACCCTGGGGGAACCCCCAAATCCCTGAGGTCACCCCCACATCCATCACCCCCAACTCTCTGGAGTCACCCCCAAAGTCCCGGGGTCACCCCAAAGCCCCCCTGCGGTCACCCCCAAACCCCGGGGGCACCCCCAAATCTCTGGGATTAACCCTGACCTCACACCCTGGGTTTTACAGTGTCACCGTGTTCCAAATCCCCGGGATCACCCCAAATCCTTGGGGTGACCCCCACAGCCCCCTGGGATCATCCCAATCCCCTGGAATTTGCCCTGGGATCTTCCCTGACCCCACACCTTGGATTTGCCCCTGTGTCCCCCAGTCCCTTGGGGTCTCCCCCCCCCCCTTATCCCTGAACCATCCCTAGGCTGATCCCAGGGGGATCCATCAGGAATCCTTGGGGGATCCAGCAGGAATCCCAGCTCTCTTGGAGGGGGATCCAGTGGGAATCCCCGGGGGAACCATCGGAAATCCTGGCTCAGCTGGGCTGGGATGCAGCAGGAATCCTGGCTCTCCTGAGGGGGATCCATCAGGAATCCAGGGGGGGATCCATGGGGAATCCCACCTGAGCTGGGCTGGATCCCTCAGAACCAGGTGATCGCCTTCGAGTGGGAGGAGATGCAGCGCTGGGACACGGACGAGGAGGGCATGGCCTTCTGCTTCGAGTACGCGCGCGCCGAGAAGAAACCGCGCTGGGTCAAGATCTTCACCCCCTACGTGAGTGCCCCTGGGCCCCCGCGGGGATCCCTGGGATCCCATCGGGATCCCGCAGATCCTGCCAGCGATCCCCGCAGATCCTGCCAGCGATCCCCTCAGATCCCACAGGGATCCCCGCAGATCCTGCCAGTGATCCCCTCAGATCCCAACGGGGATCCCCGCAGATCCTGCCAGCGATCCCCCTCAGATCCCAACGGGGATCCCCGCAGATCCTGCCAGCAATCCCCACAGGGATCCCTGCAGATCCCAACGGGGATCCCTGCAGATCCTGCCAGCGATCCCCTCAGATCCCAACAGGGATCCCCACAGATCCCAGTGGGAATTGCTGCAGATCCCCACGGGGATCCCCACAGATCCTGCCAGCGATCCCCTCAGATCCCACCAGGGATCCCCGCAGATCCTGCCAGCAATCCCCTCAGATAGGGATCCCTTCAGATCTCACCCAACGGGGATCCCCGCAGATCCTGCCAGCAATCCCCTCAGATCCCAACGGGGATCCCTGCAGATCCAAATGGGAATTGCTTCAGATCCCCACGGGATCCCTGCAGATCCCCACAGGGATACCCTCAGATCCTGCCGGGATCTCCTCAGATACAGCCAGGAATCCCCTCAGATCCCAACAGGAATCCTCTAAGATCCCAACAGGAATTCCTTCAGATCCTGCCAAAAATCCCCTGAGATCCCACCTGGAATCCCCTCAGATCCTGACAGGAATTCCCTCAGATCCCACTGGGAATTCCCTTGGGAATGGGATCAGGAGTGTCCCCATCCCCTCGGGAACAGGGACGGGGTTTTTGGGAAGGGAGGGGGAGCAGCGGCTGGAGGAGTGCGAGGCACAGGGAGAGTGGGCAGGGCTGGAAGGAGAGGCTGATCCCAGAGATTGATCCCAGAGATTGATCCCAGAGATTGATCCCAAAGATTGATCCCAGGAGAGGCTGGTTCTGCCCAGGAGCTCCTGGCTCCTCCCTGAAATTCCTCTGGAGCCTCCAGCTTTTCCCTGGAATTCCTGGTTCCTCCCTGGAGCCCCTGGCTCCTGCCCAGAACTCCCAGCTCCCCTCTGGATCTGCCCCTGACCCTGGAGCTCCTGAATTTTCCCCTAATTCCCATTTTCCCCCCTGGATTTTCCCCAGATCCCTGATTCCTAATTTTCCCCTGGTTCTCTTGGGTTCTCCCTGATTTCCATTTTTCCCATTTCTCCTGGATTCTCCCCGATTCCCATTTCCCCCTGGATCTCCTGGATTTTCCCCTGATTCCTGTTTTTCCCTGGATCCTCTGGATTCTCCCTGATTCCCATTTCCCACTGGATTCTCCCCGATTCCCATTTTTCCCTGGATTCTCCCATTTTTCCCCAGATTCTCCCATTTTTTCTCATTTTCCCCTGGATTCTCCCCCATTCCCATTTTTCCCATTTTTCCCGGATTTCTCCCATTTTTCCCGTTTCCCCACAGTTCAATTACATGCACGAGTGCTTCGAGCGAGTGTTCTGCGAGCTCAAGTGGAGGAAGGAGGTGAGAATTCCCAACTTTTCCCTTTCCCTACTCCAGAAATCTACATCCAAACAGGGAATGACCCGGGGTAAATCTGGGAAAAGGGGCCTGGAATTGGGAATGGGCCTGGGAAAATCTGGGAAGAGCCTTGGGCAGGTGGGAATGAGGGAATGGATCTGGGATTGGGGTTGGGAATTAAATTGGGATTGGGGATGGAATTGGGATAGGAATTTAAATTGGAATTTGTATTGGGATTGGGATTGGAATTCAAATTGGAACTGGGATTGGAATTTAAAATGGTATTGGGATAGGATTTACGATTGGAATTTAAATTTGGGTTGGAATTTAATTTGGAATTGGGATTGGAGTTGCAATTTAAATTGGAACTTGTATTGAGATTGGGAATGGGATTGGAATTTAAATTGGAATTGGAATTTAAATTGGGTTTGGGATTTAAATTTGAGATTGGGATTGGAATTTAAATTCGGATTGGGATGGGATTTGGGATTGGAATTTAAATTGGGGTGGGAATTTAAATTGGGATTGGGATTGGAATTAGAATTGGGATCAGAATTGGAACTGGGATCAGGATTGGAATTTAAATTGGGATTGGGATGGGCTTTGGGATCAGGATTGGATTTGGGATATAAATTGAGGTTGGGCTGGGAGCCATTCCCAGCATTCCCAGTTTGCCTCCCCAGTCCCATTTTCCCAGCAGAATTCCAGGCTCTCCCCCTCCAGCTCGGCCCTTCCCGTTTTTTCCAGAACCTTTTCCAGCTGGTGCGGGCACAGCAGAGGGATGCAGCCACTTAACCCTGGAGGAGCCCAGGAATCCTTTATTGTATTAAAGCCCCACCCCAAACTAAATCTCATTAATCCCAAATCCATTCGTGCCCGTCATCTTTATGGAATTCCAGAGGGAAAAAACAAAAAAACAAAAATAAATTGGGAAAAGCTCCTTTTTCCCACTCGGATCCGGCTCCACGCTGGGAATTTTGGGATTTTTTTTTTTTATTATTTTTATTTTGGTTTTTTGGTTTTTTTTTTTTTACAACTGGAATTTAAAAATATTTTGTTGTTTCTGCTGGGTCAGACGTGGAAAAATAGGGGGAAAAAGAAAACCAGGAAAAGCCCTGGGAATGTTCCATCCCTGTCTGGGAATCCCTGGGAATAATTCCTTGAAAATCCCCCATGAGTGGGATTTTAAAAATGGATTTTTAAAGGGATTTTCCACCTGTTTCTCTTCCCAATCCCTTTTTTTTAATCACTAGAGGTTAAAAAAAATGGGAAAAACATCCAAAAGGAGTAAAATTCCAAGGAAATGCCTCTCCGGGCACAAGGATGCTGCTCATGGATTTTTATTCCTGTTTTTTGGGGGAATTTTGGGCTTTCCCAAGACTTGTATTCCTGCTTTTTGGGGGGGGAATTTTGGTTTTTTTCCAGGATTTTTATTCCTGCTTTTTTTGGAACTTTGGGGTTTTCCCAGGATTTGTATTCCTGCTTTTTTGGGGGAATTTTTGGGGTTTTCCCAGGATTTGGGCTCTTTGGGGTGGGATCTGGGAGATCCCGAGGCCCCAGGAGGAAAATAAAACGGGAAAAGCCAATTTTTCCTCATTTTCAGTGGGATTTTCTATGGATCCAGTAGCTGGGCAGCTCCCGGAAGGAACAAAAACCTGGAAAAGCTGATTTTTCCCGATTTTTGAGCACTTTTTAATCCATGCCTTGGGGGCCCAAGCAGGAAAAATCACCTGGAAAAAACCATTTTTTTCCCTGGATTTGGGCTGGCCTGGAGCCAGTTCCCAGAATTTGGGGTGGATTTGGGAATTTAGGCTCCAAACCCAGCAGGAGCCTCCTGGCCTCATTCCCGACCTCAGGAATTGCTCCCAAGTGGGATTTCCCAAAAAAATTCCCTTTTTGGAGGGATTTTCCCCAAAATTTTCCATTTTGGGAGGAATTTTCCCCCAATTTTTCCATTTTTGGGAGGGATTTTCCTCCAAAATTCCCATTTTTGGGAGGGATTTTCCCCTTTCCTCCTCCCTAGGATGGGGGAATTTTTTTTTTTTTTTTTTTTTTTTTTGAGGGGGTTGGGAAAAATCCCAAATCCTCAGCTCTGGAGCGGCTGAGAGCCGGGAATTAATTCCATTAATTGGATGCCTGTAATTAATTGAATTTCCGTTGTCCTCGGGAGCCCCGAGTGGAAAACCCAGGAATGGGGAGGGGGAGAAACTGGGAGAGGGTTGGGATCCCCTAAAATCCCCTTTCAATTTGGGGAAAATCCCAGGAAAAACCCAATTTTCCCGCTACCCCCAAATTCCAATGGCTCAACCGTTTTTCCTGGGGATTTTAATCCCAAATAAAGCAAAAAAAAAAACCAAAAAAAAGGAGAAATTGGTGAAAAAACCCCACAAAACTCCAACCCTGTCCTGCTTTTCCCGTTTTTCCCTCTCCCAGCGTTCCCATTCCTCGGATTCCCGGTGGGGAAAAGCCCCTTTAGTGTAATTAATTGTAACATATTCTTTTAAATAAATTGATTTATTGAGGAAATTCCGGCGGGCCGTGGCCGTGCTCCTTCCCCTGGGGGGAAAAATCCGGGAGAATCCAGGGATGGGTTTCAAATTTTTTTTTTTTTTTGGGGGGGGAATTCTGTGGGTTTGTTGGTTTGTTTTGTTTTGTTTTGTTTTGTTTTTAAGGTGGTTTGTATTTTTTTTTTTATTTTTTTTTTGTTTTAATTTTTTTTTTTTTATTTTGACAGAAAAAAAAAAAAGAGAGAGAAAAAAAATTCAATTCTGAAAGGAACTGCAATAAATAGCAAATAAATAAAGCCTGGAGCCCCCACCCCCCAAAATCAACCCAGCGGGTCCCGAACCCCCCAAAATGGGGGGGAGGGGGGGATGGGGGGGGTCCCGCGCCCCCCCCCTTATGTACAGCGGGGTGGGGGAGGGGGGGGGCACTGGTTTGGGGGGGCTGGGGGCACTGGGGGGGGGTGGGGGGGACACTGGACCCAGTTTTGGGGGGGACTGGAGGGAAAATGTCCCAGTTTGGGGGGGACTGACCCAGTTTGGGGACACTGGACCCAGTTTGGGGTACTGGGGGCACTGGTTTGGGGGGTGCTGGTCCAGTTTGGGGGGGACTGTCCCAGTTTGGGGTACTGGGGGCACTGGTTTGGGGGCACTGTCCCAGTTTGGGGGTTCTGTCCCAGTTTGGGGGTTCTGTCCCAGTTTGGGGGCGCTGTCCCAGTTTGGGGGGGTCCTGTCCCAGTTTGGGGGGCCCTGTCCCAGTTTGTGGTGGGGGGCTGTCCCAGTTTGGGGGCGCTGTCCCAGTTTGGTGTACTGGGGCCTGGTTTGGGGGGCCTGTCCCAGTTTGGGGGTTCTATCCCAGTTTGGGGGTCTGTCCGTTTGGGGGTTTATCCCTTGGGGCGCTGTCCCAGTTTGGGGTACTGGGGGCACTGGTTCTGGGGGGCTCCTGTCCCAGTTTGGGGTTCTATCCCAGTTTGGGGGGTCCTGTCCCAGTTTGGGGGTTCTATCCCAGTTTGGGGGGCGCCTGTCCCAGTTTGGGTACTGGGGGCACTGGTCTGGGGGCTCTGTCCCAGTTTGGGGTTCTATCCCAGTTTGGGGGGCCCTGTCCTGCTAGTTTGGGGCCCAGTTTGGGGGTTCTATCCAGTTTGGGGGGGCCCTGTCCCAGTTTGGGGGTTCTATCCCAGTTTGGGGGGCCCTGTCCAGTTTGGGGTTCTATCCCAGTTTGGGGGCGCTGTCCCAGTTTGGGGGCGCTGTTCCAGTTTGGGCTGGGGGCACTGGTCTGGGGGGCTCTGTCCCAGTTTGGGGGGCTCCGGGCTGGACACGTCCGGTTTGGCTGGTGGGGGCTGGCACCCCGGTTTGGGATTGCTTGGGATTCGGGATTTGGGATTTGGGATCCCGTGCCCGTGTCCGTGTCCGTGTCTCTGTCCCTCTCCTCACTCCGCTGCTCCCGGTGTCTCCCGGATTTGGCTGGTTTGGAATTCCCAGGAATTCCCGGGATCGGCTGCTCCGAGTCCATCAGCTCCTGGTGGGGAAATCCCAGAGGAATGGGGACCTCATGGAATGGGGACATCCCAAAGGAATGGGGACATCCCGGAGCAGTGGGGACATCGTGGAATGGGGACATCCCAAAAGAATGGGGACATCCCAAAGGAATGGGGACATCCCAAAGGAATGGGGACATCTTGGAATGGGGACATCCCAAAGGAATGGGGACATCTTGGAATGGGGCCATCGCGGGGCTGTGGGGCCGTCCCAGGGCCGGGCCGTTCCGGGATGGGATCATTCCAACGTCGGAGCAGCTACAGGAACATTTGGGGTCGGGATATCCTGGTACCAATCCCTCTGATCCTGGAGCATTCCCATATCCAAGCATCCTGGTGTGGGATTTTCCTGGTGTGGGATTTTCCTGCTGTGGGTTTTTCCTGTTGTGGGGTTTTCCTGGCGTGGGATTTTCCTGCCGTGGGGTTTTCCTGCTGTGGGGTTTTCCTGGTGAGGGATTTTCCGTGTGGGGTTTTTCCTGGTGTTGGAACATCCCAGTATTGGAGCATTCCTGTATTCAAGCATCCCGGTGTGGAATCCTCATGCTGTGGGGTCATTCCAGTATGGATCGTCCCAGTATGGATCATCCCAGTATGGATAGTCCCAGTGTAGATCATCCCAGTATGGATCATCCCAGTGTGGATCGTCCCATTATGGATCATCCCAGTGTGGATCGTCCCAGTGTGGATCATCCCAGTATGGATCATCCCAGTATGGATCATCCCAGTGTGGATCGTCCCAGTGTGGATCATCCCAGTGTGGATCGTCCCAGTGTGGATCATCCCAGTATGGATCATCCCAGTATGGATCATCCCAGTGTGGATCATCCCAGTATGGATCATCCCAGTATGGATAGTCCCAGTATGGATCATCCCAGTGTGGATCATCCCAGTATGGATCATCCCAGTGTGGATCATCCCAGTATGGATCGTCCCAGTGTGGATCATCCCAGTGTGGATCATCCCAGTATGGATCATCCCAGTGTGGATCATCCCAGTGTGGATCGTCCCAGTGTGGATCAATCATCCCAGTGTGGATCGTCCCAGTGTGGATCAATCATCCCAGTGTGGATCGTCCCAGTGTGGATCGTCCCAGTATGGATCATCCCAGTGTGGATCATCCCAGTGTGGATCGTCCCAGTGTGGATCGTCCCCATGGTGGAACATTCCAGGATCGGAGCTTCCTGGGGTTGGAGCATCCTGGTCCCAGTGCCAGAGCATCCCAGTACTGGGCCATACTGGTCCCAGAGCGTCCCAGTGCCGGAGCGTCCCCATGGTGGAACATTCCAGTGTTGGATCATCCCAGTGCCGGAGCATCCCAGTGATGGAACAGCCCAGTCCAGTCCATCCCAGTACCGTCCAGTCCCAGTCATCCCAGTACGGTCAGTCCAGTCCAGTCCATCCAGTACCGGTCAGTCCCAGTCCACTCCAGTACCGGTCAGTCCCAGTCCCAGTCCATCCCAGTACCGATCCATCCCAGTACTGATCCATCCCAGTACTGGCCCATCCCATTCCCAGTTTATCCCATTCCCAGTCCATCCCAGTCCCAGTCCATCCCAGTCCTGGTTTATCCCAGTCCCGATTTATCCAAGTCCCAGTTTATCCCATTCCCAGTCCATCCCAGTCCCAGTTTTATCCCAGTTTATCCCAGTCCCAGTTTATCCCAGTTTATCCCAGTCCCAGTTTATCCCAGTTCATCCCAGTTTATCCCAGTCCCAGTTTATCCCAGTTTATCCCAGTCCCAGTTTATCCCAGTCCATCCCAGTCCTGGTTTATCCCATCCCAGTCCCAGTTTATCCCAGTCTATCCCAGTCTATCCCAGTCCATCCCAGTCCCGGTTTATCCCAGTCCATCCCATTCCCAGTCCGTCCCAGTCCATCCCAGTCCCGGTTTATCCCAGTCCATCCCAGTTTATCCCAGTCCGTCCCAGTCCATCCCAGTCCCAGTTTATCCCAGTCCATCCATTCCCAGTCCGTCCCAGTCCATCCCAGTCCCAGTTTATCCCAGTCTATCCCAGTCCATCCCAGTCCCGGTTTATCCCAGTCCATCCCATTCCCAGTCCGTCCCAGTCCATCCCAGTCCCAGTTTATCCCAGTCTATCCCAGTCCATCCCAGTCCCGGTTTATCCCAGTCCATCCCATTCCCAGTCCGTCCCAGTCCATCCCAGTCCCGGTTTATCCCAGTCTGTCCCAGTTTATCCCAGTCCATCCCAGTCCATCCCAGTCCCGGTTTATCCCAGTCCATCCCATTCCCAGTCCGTCCCAGTCCATCCCAGTCCCAGTTTATCCCAGTCTATCCCAGTCCATCCCAGTCCCGGTTTATCCCAGTCCATCCCAGTTTATCCCAGTCCATCCCGGTCCCGGGGGAGCTGAGGCAGGCTGGGGGCAGAGCGGGTGGCAGTGGCAGTGTTGGGGTCCCGCTGCGCCCCCGGGAGGATTGGGGGGGGGAGGGGCCGCGTCCCCCCCTTTGGGAGCCCCGGGGACCCCCAAAGGCCCCCAGGACCCCCCCGAGACCCCCCCCAGTTTGGAGCTGCTTTTGGTCCTGTTTGCTGAGAAAAGCCCCAAGAAGGGTCCGGGGGGGGGGGGGAGGGGGGGATATGAGGGGGGGGGGTCCTTGGGGGGTGGGCGCGACCCCCCCAGAAAAAAAGCGGAGTGGAGGGGGGGGCGCTGGCACCCTGCACTGGGCCGGACTGGGGGGGTCGGAGGGGGGCTGGAGGGGGGGGTCCATCCTTCCTGAGCGTGGGGGGGGGGGGGGGTCTGGGGCCGCCCCCCCCCAGCAGGACCGAGCCCCCCCCGGGCACCGCTGGGGTTGTGGGGGGGGTGGGGGGCTGCTCTGCAATGGGGGGGGGGCGCACCCGAGGGGGCTTCTCCGGAGCCTGCGCACCTGGGAGGGAGAATTTGGGGAGGGGAGGGGGCGTTAAAGGGAGTTTGGGGGGCGCTTCCAGCCCCCCACCCCACCCCCCGAACCCTGGGACCCCCCCAAATCCCAGGTGGGCATGTCCCAGACCCCCACCCCGGGCACTTCCAGCTCCCCCCGAACCCTGGGACCCCCCAAATCCCAATGGGGCATGTCCCAACCCAGGGGGGTCCCGGGGGGGTCCTGGGGGGCTCAGAGGGGAATCCCGGGGTGGTCTCAAGGGAATCCTGAGGGGTTTCCCAGCCCTGGAGAAATTCTGGGGGGTCCCAGGGGGTCGCAGGGGGTCCCGAGGTGATTCCCAGACCAGGGCAGCCCTGGGGGGATATCTGGGGGTCCCGGGGGAGGGGGGGCTCCCAGAGAGATCCCAGCAGGGGTCCCGAACTCAGGGGAGGGTCCCAGAGGGGTCCCAGGGGGATTCCCAGCTCTGGGGGGATCCCAGGGATTTCCCAGGGGATCCCAGAATCTCCTGGGGGGTCCCGAGGGGGTCCCAGGATCTCCTGGGGGGTCCCAGAGGGTCCTGGGGTGTCCCAGGGGGTCCCAGGGGGTCATGGGGGCATCCCCGGGGGGGTCCCAGGGGTCCCGGAGGTTCCCAGGGTGTCTCAGGGGGCCTTGGGGTGTCCAGGCTGTCCCTGGGGGGTCCCAGGGGTCCCGGGGGGGGTCCCAGGGGTGTCCTGAGTGTCTCGGGGGGTCCCAGGGTGTCCAGGGGTCCTGGAGGTTCCCAGGGTGTCTCAGGAGTGTCCTGGGTGTTTTGGGGGTCCCAGGGGGGGTCCCAGGGGGTCCCAGGGTGTCCCAGGAGTGTCCTGGGTGTTTCAGGGGGTCCCAGGGTTGTCCCAGGGGTCCTGGAGGTTCCCAGGGTGTCCCAGGAGTGTCCTGGGTGTTTCGAGGGGTCCCAGGGGGGGTCCCAGGGGGTCCCAGGGTGTCCCAGGGTGTCCTGGGTGTCTCGGGGAGTCCCAGGGGTCCTGGGGGGTCCCAGGGGGTCCCAGGGTGTCCCAGGAGTGTCCTGGGTGTTTTGGGGGGTCCCAGGGGTCCCGGGGGGTCCCAGGGGGTCCCAGGGTGTCCCAGGGGTGTCCTGGGTGTCTCGGGGGGGTCCCAGGGTGTCCCAGGGGTCCCGGAGGTTCCCAGGGTGTCTCAGGGGGCCTTGGGGTGTCCAGGCTGTCCCTGGGGGGTCCCAGGGGTCCCGGGGGGGGTCCCAGGGGTGTCCTGAGTGTCTCGGGGGGTCCCAGGGTGTCCCAGGGGTCCTGGAGGTTCCCAGGGTGTCTCAGGAGTGTCCTGGGTGTTTTGGGGGTCCCAGGGGTCCCAGGGGGGGTCCCAGGGGGTCCCAGGGTGTCCCAGGAGTGTCCTGGGTGTTTCAGGGGGTCCCAGGGTGTCCCAGGGGTCCTGGAGGTTCCCAGGGTGTCCCAGGAGTGTCCTGGGTGTTTCGAGGGGTCCCAGGGGGTTCCCAGGGGGTCCCAGGGTGTCCCAGGGGTGTCCTGGGTGTCTCGGGGAGTCCCAGGGGTCCTGGGGGGTCCCAGGGGGTCCCAGGGTGTCCCAGGAGTGTCCTGGGTGTTTTGGGGGGTCCCAGGGGTCCCGGGGGGTCCCAGGGGGTCCCAGGGTGTCCCAGGGGTGTCCTGGGTGTCTCGGGGAGTCCCAGGGTGTCCCGGGGGGTCCTGGAGGTTCCCAGGGTGTCCCAGGGGTGTCCTGGGTGTTTCAGGGGGTCCCAGGGTGTCCCAGGGGTCCTGGAGGTTCCCAGGGGGTCCTGGAGGTTCCCAGGGTGTCCCAGGGGGTTCTGGGGGTGTCCCAGGGGTGTCCCCGGGGGTCCCGGGGGTCTCACCGGGCTCAGTAGGGCCGGTTGGCGTCTTTGGGCCTCTTGAGCTGCACCTTGAGGCGCTTCATGCCGATCTGGAAGCCGTTCATGGCCTGGATGGCGGCCTGGGCGCTGGCGGGGTTGTCAAAGCTCACGAAGCCTGGGGGGACAGCGGGGACATCGTGGGGACATTGGGGATGTGGGGACAGCAGGGACATTGGGAATATCATGGGGATATTGGGGACATCAGGGACATCATCGGTATATTGGGGGCATTGGGGATGTGGGGACATTGGGGACAGCAGGGACATTGGGAATATCATGGGGATATTGGGGACATCGGGGACATCATCGGGATATTGGGGACATTGGGGATGTGGGGACATTGGGGACAGCAGGGACATTGGGAATATCATGGGGATATTGGAGACATCGGGGACATCATTGGGATATTGGGGACATTGGGATAGGGGGACATTGGGGACATTGGGGATGGGGGGACATTGGGGACATTGGGGATGGGGGGACATTGGGGGACAGCAGGGACATTGGGAATATCATGGGGATATTGGGGATGTGGGGACATTGGGGACAGCAGGGACATTGGAAATATGGGGATATTGGGGACAGTGGGGACATTGGGGACAGTGGGGACATCAGGGACATCATGGAGACATCAGGGTGGATATAGGGGCATGGGGACATGGAGGATTTGAGGACATGGGGGACATCGTGGGGATATTGGGGACATGGGGGACAATGGGGACAGTGGGGACACGGGGACATTGGGGACAGTGGGGACATGGGGGACATTGGGGACATGGGGGACATTGGGGACATCATGGGGCGTGAGGACATCACAGGGGATATGGGGCATGGTGGGGCATGGGGACATCGGGGACATTGGGGATGGGGGACATGGGGGGATCAGGGCCATCAGGCCATGGTGTCCCTGGCCATGATGTCCCCAGTGTCCCTCCTTGTCCCCCCATATCCCCATTTCCATATCCCACATCCTCCGTCCCATAGCCCAGCGTCCCCATCCACCCCCAGTGTCCCCAGTGTCCCCATAACCCACATGCCCTATCCCATTGTCCTCAGTGTCCCCAGTGTCCCAAATGTCCCCAATATCCCAAATATTCCCGTGATATCCCCAATATCTCCATGTCCCCAATACTTGCAATGTCCCTGATGTCCCCAGTGTCCCCAATATCCCCATGATGTCCCTGTGTCCCCAATGTCCCCAATATCCCCATGATGTCCCCATTATCCCCATAATGTCCCCAATTTCCCCACTGTCCCCAATGTCCCCCAACACCCCCATTAACCCCAATGTCCCCCAATGTCCCCAATGTCCCCATTATCCCAAATATCCCCGTGATGTCCCCAATATCCCCATGATGTCCCCGTGTCCCAAATTTCCCCATTATCCCCAATATCCCCATGATGTCCCCATGTCCCAAATTTCCCCATTATCCCCAATATCCCCTTGATGTCCCCGTGTCCCCAGTGTCCCCAATACCCCCAATGTCCCCCATGTCCCCATTATCCCCAATATCCCCATGATGTCCCCATGTCCCCATTGTCCCTGATGTCCCCATTATCCCCAATGTCCCTGATGTCCCCATTATCCCCAATATCCCCATGATGTCCCCGTGTCCCCATTGTCCCTGATGTTCCCAATACGCCCAATGTCCCCATTATCCCCATTACCCCAATATCCCCATGGTGTCCTTGTGATGTCCCCGTGTCCCCATTGTCCCTGATGTCCCCAGTGTCCCCAATGTCCCCATTATCCCCAATATCCCAGATGTCCCTGTGATGTTCCCGTGATGTCCCCAGTGTCCCCAGTGTCCCCAATGTCCCCGTTATCCCCGTGATGTCCCCATGTCCCCATTGTCCCTGATGTCCCCAGTGTCCCTGATGTCTCCATTATCCCAAATATACCAGATGTCCCCAGTGTCCCCATTATCCCCAATATCCCTGTGATGTCCCGTGTCCCCATTATCCCCAATATCCCAGATGTCCCCGTGATGTCCCCATGTCCCCATTGTCCCTGATGTCCCCAGTGTGCCCAGTGTCCCCAATATCCCAGATGTCCCCAGTGTCCGCATTATTCCCAATATCCCAGATGTCCCCATGATGTCCCCGTGTCCCCATTGTCCCTGATGTCCCCAGTGTGCCCAGTGTCCCCATTATCCCCAATATCCCTGTGATGTCCCCAGTGTCCCCAGTGTCCCCATCATCCCCAATATCCCAGATGTCCCCGTGTCCCTGTGATGTCCCTGCTGTCCCTACCGAAGCACTTGCTCTGGTTGGTGGCCCTGTCCACGAAGACCTTGGCGGAGATGACGTTGCCGAAGGGCAGGAACATCTGCAGGATCTCGGTGTCGGCGAACTCCTGGGGCAGGTGGTAGATGAAGATGTTACAGCCCTCGGGGCCTGCGGAGGGAGCGGTCACACCTGGGGCTGCGGCCCCAAACGGGCACCGGCCGCACAGCGGGGCTGCCCGACCGACCCAGACCGGGCACGGCACCCCAAAACCTGACCCAGGACCCCAAACTGGGCACAGGACCGCAACCGGGCATGCGACCACCACGGCGCGCCAACCGCACCCAAACTGACCGGGACCCCAAACTGAGCCACGGGACCCCAAACCAGGCACCAGACCCCACACGGGGCTGCCGACCGACCCAGACCGGGCACGCACCCCAAACCGGGCACGGGACCCCAAAACCTGACCCAGGACCCCTAAACCAGGCACCAGCCCCACAGCGGGGCTCCCCGACCGACCCAGACCGGGCACGGGACCCCAAAACCTGACCCGGGACCCCAAACCGGGCACGGGACCCCAAACCAGGCACGGGACCCCAAAACCTGACCCAGGAACCCAAACCGGCACCAGACCCCAGAACCGGGCTGCCCGACCGACCCAGACCGGGCACGGGACCCCAAACCGGGCACAGGACCCCCAAATCAGCACCGGACCCAGAACGGGGCTACCCGACCGACCCAGACCGGGCACGGGACCCCAACACCTGACCCAGGACCCCAAACCGGGCACGGGACCCCAAACCAGGCATGGGACCCCCAAAACCTGACCCAGGACCCCAAACTGGGCACGGGACCCCAAACCGGGCACGGGACCCCAAACCAGGCACGGGACCCACAGCGGGGCTGCCCGACCGACCCAGACTGGGCACGGCACCCCAAAACCTGACCCGGGACCCCCAAACCAGGCACCAGCCCCACAGCGGGGCTGCCCGACCGACCCAGACCGGGCACGGCACCCCAAACCGGGCACGGGACCCCAAACCGGGCACGGGACCCCAAAACCTGACCCAGGACCCCCAAACGGGCACCGGCCCCACAGCGGGGCTGCCCGACCGACCCAGACCGGGCACGGGACCCCAAAACCTGACCCAGGACCCCAGACTGGCACCGGCCCCACAACGGGGCTGCCTGACCAACCCAAACCGGGCACGGGACCCCAAAACCTGACCCAGGACCCCAAACCAGGCACGGGACCCAGAACGGGGGTGCCCGACCGACCCAGATCGGGCACTGGACCCCAAAGTGGGCACGGGACCCCAAAACCTGACCCAGGACCCCAAACCGGGCATGGGACCCCAAACTGGCACGGGACCCAGAATGGGGCTTCCCAACCGAACCAAACCGGGCACGGGACCCCAAAATCTGACCCAGGACCCCAAAACCTGACCCAGGAACCCAAACCGGCACCGGACCCCAGAACCGGGCTGCCTGACCGACCCAGACCGGGCACGGGACCCCAAACCGGGCACGGGACCCCAAACCGGGCACGGGACCCCCAAATCAGCACCGGACCCAGAACGGGGCTGCCTGCCCGAACCCCTCTGGCACCCCAAAACAGGATACAGAACCCCAAAACCTGACTCAGGACCCCAAACTGGACCTGGGACCCCCAAAACTGAATTTAACGTCCCAAATTGGCCCTGAGACCCCAAAATCTCTCCCTGCACCCCAAACCCGTCCCTGTGACCCCAAACCTGTGCCCTCGACCACGGGGTCTCTGATCCCCTCCAAGACCCCCCAAACTCCAGGGGCTCACCCCAAACACCCCCAGAGCCCTCCCAGCACCCCCAATTCCCTAGGACACCCCAAAACCCCCTGACGGGTCCCATGGTGGGAGGGTCGGGGGGGTCCAAGGTGGGGTCTGGGAAGATCTTGGGTGGGTTCGGGGGTCCCGAGGGGCTCTCGGAGGTCCCGGAATATTTCGGGGGGCTTGGGGGGCTTTGGGGGTGCCGGAGGGGACTCTGATGGTTTTGAGGGGTCCTAGGGGGGGGGGTTAGGCGTTGCCGGGAGGGGTTGTGGGGGTCTTGGGTGGTCTCAGCTGTACTGGGGGAGTCCTGAAGGAGTTTAGGGGGTCACGGGGGGGCCCCGAGGGGGTTTGGGGATCCCGGGGGTTCTCGGGGGTCTCAGGGATCTTGGAGGGTTTTGAGGGTCCCAGAGGGGTTTGGGGCATCACGGAGGGTTTTGGGGGGTCCCGGGGGTGTCTCGGGGGTCCCAGAGGTGTTTTGGGGGGGTCTCAGGGTTTGGGGGGTCCCGGGGGTTGTTCGGGGGGTCCTGGGGGTCTTAGGGGTCCCGGGGGTGTCTCGGGGGGTCCCGGGGGTTTGGGGGGGGTCCCGGGGGGGGTCTCACCTTCGCGCTGCTGCTGCTGCGGGGGGGGCGGGGGGGCGAGCAGGGGTCCCGGGGGGGCGAAGGCCGGGCTCACCAGCCCGTAGGCGGCCGGGTACGCGGCTGGGGGCACGGGGGGGGTCACCGGGGCCAGCGGTGACACCGGGGACACCCCAGGGCCACCAGTGACACCCCAAGACCACCCCACTGAGACCAGTGACACCCCAGTGACACCAGTGACACCCAGAGCCCCCAGTGCCCCCCAGCACCCTCCCAGCGGCCGCCCAGTCCCTTCCCAAAGCCACCAGTGACACCGGCGCCACCCCAGCGCCCTCCCAGTGCCCCCCAGTACCCCACAACATCCCCAGACCCCCCCACTGCCCTCCCAGTCCCTCCCAGTGTCCTCCCATTCCCTCTCAACCCTCCCCGTGCCCCCCAGGCCCCCCCAGTCCCCCCCAGCCCCTCCCAGTGCTATCCAGTCCATCCCAGGCACCCCACCAGTCCCTCCCGGTCCCTCCACGTCCCTCCCAGTGCCCCCCAGCTCCTCCCAGCCCCTCCCAGTCTCTCCCAGTCCCTCCCCGTCACTCCCAGTGCCCCCCAGTGCCCCCCAGTGCCCCCCAGTACGCACCAGTGTAGTGCTGCATGCCGGCGTACGCCTGCTGCAGGGGGTCCCCGGGGGCCGCGGGGCTCTGGGCTGGGGGCACAGGGGGGTTAGAGGGGGCTGGGGGCTCCGGGCGGGGGGGGGGCTCGGGGGGGGGCCGGGGGATTCGGGGGGCACCTGGGAACGGGGGGACCCCCCCGGCGTAGACGGCGTCGGGCGCGGGGGGCGCGGCGGGCTGCGCGGGCACCGGGCTGTAGCCGTTAACGCTGAGCGGCGCCGCCAGCGCCGGCACCGGCGTGGCCGCCATGGCCGGGGGCGTGCTGGTACCTGGGGACGGGACCGGGTCAGAACCGGGTCAGAACCGGGACAGTGACGGGACAGCGACGGGACAGCACCGGGAGAGAACCGGAGAGAACCGGGTCAGCACCGGGACAGCGGGACGGACCGGTCAGAACCGGGTCAGAACCGGGACAGTGACGGGACAGCGACGGGACGCACCGGGAGAGAACCGGGAGAGAACCGGGTCAGCACCGGGACAGCGGGGACGGACCGGGTCAGAACCGGGACAGACCGGGACAGTGACGGGACAGCGACGGGACAGCACCGGGAGAGAACCGGGACAGCACCGGGACAGAACCGGGTCAGCACCGGGACAGCGGGGACGGGACCGGGTCAGAACCGGGACAGAACCGGGAGAGAACCGGGAGAGAACCGGGAGAGAACCGGGACAGCGGGGACGGGACCGGGTCAGAACCGGGTCAGAACCAGGACAGTGACGGGACAGAACCGGGACAGCACTGGGACAGAACCGGGACAGCGGGAACGGGACCGGGTAAGAACAGGGACAGAACCGGGACAGCGACGGGACAGAACCGGGACAGAACCGGGACTGAACCGGGACAGAACCGGGAGAGCACCGGGACAGCACCGGGACAGCACCGGGACAGAACCGGGACAGAACCGGGACAGCGGGGACGGGACCGGGTCAGAACCGGGAGAGAACCGGGAGAACACCGGGACAGCGGGACAGAACTGGGACAGCGGGAACGGGACAGTGACGGGACAGAACCGGGGGGCGACAGCGGGCCAGAACCGGGACAGCACCAGGACAGCACCGAGACAACGATGGGACAGAACCGGGGGGATGGCAGCGGGACAGAACCGGGACAGCACCGTGGGGACAGCGGGGGCACCGACGGGACACCAGTGGGACACCAGTGAGAGACCCTCAGGTGACCACCAGGACACCGGGACTGTGACCCCGGGGCCCGATGGTGGCGGAGGGCGGGGAACCCCCCAGGGTTCGGTGGTGGTTGAGTGTCCCTGTGCCACCCCGGTGCCCCCCCAGTTCCCGGGTGCCACCACACCCCCACATCTCCCATGTCCCCCGTTCCCAGTGTCCCCTGCTCCAGGTGTCCCCAAGCTCCCTGTCCCCCTCCCCGGTGTCCCCATCCCTGCTGCCCCTCACCACCAGTACCCCCACCCCCATTGTCCCCATCCCCGTGTTCCCCATCCCCTCCCCGTCCCCCCGTCCCCGTCACCTGAGGAGGGTGGCAGGGGGGTGGCGATGAGCCCGTTGGGGTTGACCGTGCCCATGTGCTGCATCTGCACGGCCATGGTGGCCATGGGGCTGAGGTAGGCCGAGTGCGCGGCCACCAGGGCCGCCTGCTGCTGCATC
This sequence comes from Sitta carolinensis, assembly GCA_032173965.1. Classification (NCBI taxonomy): domain Eukaryota; kingdom Metazoa; phylum Chordata; class Aves; order Passeriformes; family Sittidae; genus Sitta; species Sitta carolinensis. Next base: position 3,089,521 of record CM063305.1, read on the forward strand.
AGCTGCGGGGACACGCCTGCCACCGCGGGGCCACCGCGGGGCCACCGCCCCGGGAACCCCCACAGCCCCCCAGGAACCCACCCCAGGGCCACCACGGCCACCACTGCCCCGGGAACCCACCCAGGGCCACCACGGGGCCACCGCGGGGCCACCGCCCCGGGAACCCCCACAGCCCCCCAGGAACCCACCCAGGGCCACCGCGGGGCCACCGCGGGGCCACCGCCCCGGGAACCCCCACAGCCCCCCAGGAACCCACCCAGGGCCACCGCGGCCACCACAGGGCCACCCCAGGGCCACCGCAGCCACCGTGGGGCCACCACAGCCACCACCGCGCCCCCAGAGCCCACCCCAGTGCCACCAACCCCCGGGACACGGGGACATTGGTGTCCCCATGGGTGTCCCGTCACAGGGTCTGCGATTGTCACCTTGCCAGGGATGGCACCCCATGCCCATCACCCACCACCCCAAACACCTCGGGCTGGATTGTGGGGGGTCCCAACCCCCCCCCTTGATCCCACAGTGTCCCTGGTACCCCCCGTGTCCCCAGTGTCCCCAGTGTCCCCAGTGCCCTCCCAGTGCCCCCAGTGCTCCCAGTGTCCCCAGTGCCCCCAGTGCTCCCAGTGCCCTCCCAGTGCCCCCCCAGTGCTCCCAGTGCCCTCCCAGTGCCCCCAGTGCCCCCAGTGCTCCCAGTGCCCTCCCAGTGCTCCCAGTGCTCTCCCAGTATCCACAGTACCCCCAGTCCCCCCCAGTGCTCCCAGTCCATCCCAGTATCCCCAGTAACCCCAGTCCCCCCAGTCCATCCCAGTATCCCAGTATCCCCAGTATCCCCAGTCCATCCCAGTCCATCCCAGTATCCCCAGTATCCCCAGTCCATCCCAGTCCATCCCAGTCCATCCCAGTATCCCCAGTATCCCCAGTCCATCCCAGTCCATCCCAGTCCATCCCAGTCCATCCCAGTATCCCCAGTATCCCGTACCGCCTGCGTGTAGGCGCTGTAGGCTCCGAACTGCAGGGCGATGGGGCTGAACATGCCCAGCTGCGTGGCCACCTGCTGCATGCGCCGCAGCCCCCGCTCCTTCTCCGTGTCCGCAAACTTCACCACCAGGCTGGAGGAGGCGCCCTGCGGGACACGCCAACGGTCACTCGTGGTCAGTCCGGGTCAATAATGGTCACTAATGGTCAGTCCGGGTCAATAATGGTCATTCACGGTCACTCATGGTCACTAATGGTCATTCATGGTCAGTCGTGGTCACTAATGGTCACTCGTGGTCACTAATGGTCACTCACAGTCACTCATGGTCACTAATGGTCACTCACGGTCACTCATGGTCACTAATGGTCATTAATGGTCAGTTGTGGTCATGAATGATCACTCACAGTCACTAATGGTCACTCACAGCCACTAATGGTCACTCATGGTCACTAATGGTCACTCGTGGTCACTAATGGTCATTAATGGTCACTCACAGTCACTAATGGTCACTCACAGCCACTAATGGTCACTAATGGTCATTAATGGTCACTCACAGTCACTAATGGTCATTAATGGTCACTCACAGTCACTAATGGTCACTTGCGGTCACTAATGGTCACTCATGGTCACTAATGGTCACTCGTGGTCACTAATGGTCATTAATGGTCACTCACAGTCACTAATGGTCACTTGCGGTCACTAATGGTCACTCATGGTCACTAATGGTCACTCGTGGTCACTAATGGTCATTAATGGTCACTCACAGTCACTAATGGTCACTCGCAGTCACTAATGGCCACTCACAGCCACTAATGGTCACTCATGGTCACTAATGGTCATTCATGGTCAGTCGTGGTCACTAATGGTCACTCGTGGTCACTAATGGTCATTAATGGTCACTCACAGTCACTAATGGTCACTCGCAGTCACTAATGGTCATTAATGGTCAGTCCGGGTCAATAATGGTCACTCGTGGTCATGAATGGTCATTAATGGTCACTCGTGGTCACTAATGGTCATTAATGGTCACTCACAGTCACTAATGGTCACTCGCAGTCACTAATGGTCATTAATGGTCAGTCCGGGTCAATAATGGTCACTCATGGTCACTAATGGTCATTAATGGTCACTCACAGTCACTAATGGTCACTAATGGTCACTCGTGGTCACTAATGGTCATTAATGGTCACTCATGGTCATGAATGGTCACTCACAGCCACTAATGGTCACTCGCAGTCATTAATGGTCACTAATGGCCACTCGTGGTCACTAATGGTCACTCGTGGTCACTAATGGTCACTCGTGGTCACTAATGGTCAGTCAGGGTCGCCAATGGTCACTAATGGTCACTCGTGGTCACTTGTGGTCACTAATGGTCACTCGCGGTGATGAAGAGGATGGTGGGGATGGTGGTGAGGATGATGGGAGATGAAGATGAGGATGGGACATTGAAGGGGATGATGAAGAGGATGATGGGGATGATGATGATGATGATGATGATGATGGGACATTGAAGGAGATGATGAAGAGGATGGTGAGGGGGATGCTGGTGGGGTCAGTGGTGAGGATGATGATGGGGTGACAATGGCGTGATGGTGAGGATGATGATGGGCTGGTGGGGAGGATGATGATGGGCTGGAGGTGAGGATGATGATGATGGGGTGATGATGAAGAGGATAATGATGGGGTGATGGTGAGGATGATGATGTGGTGATGGTGATGAGGATGATGATGGGGTGATGGTGAGGATGATGATGGGGTGATGGTGATGAGGATGATGATGGGGTGATGGTGAGGATGATGATGGGCTGATGGTGAGGATGATGATGGGCTGATGGTGATGAGGATGATGATGGGGTGATGGTGAGGATGATGATGGGCTGATGATGAAGAGGATGATGATGGGCTGATGGTGAGGATGATGATGGGCTGATGGTGAGGATGATGATGGGCTGATGGTGATGAGGATGATGATGGGGTGATGGTGAGGATGATGATGGGCTGATGATGAAGAGGATGATGATGGGCTGATGGTGAGGATGATGATGGGCTGATGGTGAGGATGATGATGGGTGATGATGAAGAGGATGATGATGGGCTGATGGTGAGGATGATGATGGGCTGATGGTGATGAGGATGATGATGGGGTGATGAAGAGCATGGTGGGGACGATGAGGAGAATGATGAAGGGGTGACAAAGGACAGGATGAGGATGATGAGGGAGATGAGGGTGACAATGACAGCAATGATGAGGAGAATGAAGGGGATGATGATGAGGATGATGAGGGGGATGATGAGGATGATGAAGGGGATGATGATGAGGATGATGAAGGGGATGACAAAGAGGTCCATGAAAGGGACGATGATGAGGATGATGAAGGGGACGATACAAGGACAGAGAAGGGGACAATGATGAGGATGATGAAGGGGGTGATGATGAGGATGCTGAAGGTCACAATGAGGACAGTGCAGGGATGATGATGAGGATGATGAGGATGATGAGGATGATGAGGATTAGTATGAGGATGATGATGAATATGATGATAATGAGGATGAGGAGGATGAAGATGATGACAAGGATGAGGAGGATGAGGATGATGAAGAGGATGATGAGGATGAAGAGGATGAGGATGAGGATGATGATGAAGATGAGGATGAAGATGACGAGGATGATGAAGATAAGGATAAGGATGATGATGAGGAGCATAAGGATGATGATGAGGATGAGGATGAAGATGATGATGAAGATGAAGATTATGATGAAGATGAAGATGAGGATGATGTGAGAATAAGGATGATGATGAAAGGAGGAGGATGAAGATGATGAAGATGAAGATGATGACAATGATGAAGATGCTGATGAAGATGATGAAGATGAAGATGATGACAATGATGAAGATGATGAAGATGCTGATGAAGATGAAGATGATGACAATGATGAAGATGCTGATGAAGATGATGAAGATGCTGATGAAGATGAAGATGATGACAATGATGAAGATGATGATGATGATGATGACAATGATGAAGATGATGAAGATGCTGATGAAGATGCTGACAATGATGAAGATGATGATGATGAAGATGATGAAGATGATGACAATGATGAAGATGCTGATGAAGATGCTGACAATGATGAAGATGCTGACAATGATGAAGATGATGATGAAGATGATGAAGATGCTGATGAAGATGCTGACAATGATGAAGATGCTGATGAAGATGATGAAGATGCTGATGAAGATGCTGAAGATGATGACAATGATGAAGATGCTGATGAAGATGCTGACAATGATGAAGATGCTGACAATGATGAAGATGATGATGAAGATGATGAAGGTGCTGATGAAGATGATGAAGATGCTGACAATGATGAAGATGCTGATGAAGATGATGAAGATGCTGATGAAGATGATGAAGATGATGACAATGATGAAGATGCTGATGAAGATGCTGACAATGATGAAGATGATGAAGGTGCTGATGAAGATGCTGACAATGATGAAGATGATGAAGGTGCTGATGAAGATGATGAAGATGATGACAATGATGAAGATGATGACAATGATGAAGATGATGAAGATGCTGACAATGATGAAGATGATGAAGATGCTGACAATGATGAAGATGCTGATGAAGATGATGAAGATGCTGATGAAGATGCTGACAATGATGAAGATGATGACAATGATGATGAAGATGCTGACAATGATGAAGATGCTGATGAAGATGATGACAATGATGAAGATGCTGATGAAGATGCTGACAATGATGAAGATGATGACAATGATGATGAAGATGCTGACAGTGATGAAGATGATGACAATGATGAAGATGATGAAGATGAAGATGACAATGATGAAGATGATGAAGGTGCTGATGAAGATGATGAAGATGCTGACAATGATGAAGGTGCTGAAGGTGCTGATGAAGATGCTGGAGCAGACGGCGCGCTCACCGGCAGCGTGCGGCTCCCGTGCAGGGCAGCGATGGCCGCCTGGGCCTCCGCGTGGCTCTGGAACTTGACGAAGGCGCAGCCTGGGGACATCGGCTCCGAGTCACCTCCGCGGGGGTCTGGGGGGTCCCACAGCCCCCCCACCCCATAGACCCCCCCCCAAAACCCCATTAACCCCATCCCTGCCCCACGGGTCTCCCCCTGCCCACGTGGGACCCCCAGGACCCCTCTGGAATTCCCCAGGAGCCCCATGGGACCCCCAAGAGCCCTGTGGGACCTCCAAGAGCCCTACAGGACCCCCAGGACCCCTCTGGAACCCCCCAGGAGCCCTGCAGGACACCCCAGGACCCCTCTGGAACCCTCCATGAGTCCTGTGGGACCCCCCAGACCCCTCTGGAACCCCCCAGGACCCCTCTGGAAGCCCCAAGGACTCCTTTGAGACCCCCCAGGACCTCTCTGAGATCCCCCCATGACCCCTCTGGAACCCCCCAGGACCCCCGTGGGACCCCCAGGACCCCTCTGGAACCCCCCATGAGCCCCGTGGGGCCCCCAAGAGCACTATGGAACCCCCTAGGACCCCTCGGAGACTCCTCAGGACCCTCTGGAACCCCCCATGATTTCTCTCAGATCCCCCCCCCCCGACCCCTCTGGAACCCCCCAGGACCCCCGTGGGACCCCCAGAACCTCTCTGAGACCCCCCAGGACTCCTTTGAGACCCCTCAGGACCCCTCTGAGAACCCCCGGACCCCTGCGGGACCCCCAGAACCTCTCTGAGACTCCCCCAGGACTCCTTTGAGACCCCCCAGAACCTCTCTGAGACTCCCCAGGACCCCTCTGAGACCCCCCCGGACCCCTGCGGGAACCGCAGGACCCCTCTGAGACCCCCCAGGACTCCTCCTGAACCCTCCATGATCCCTGCAGGATGCCCCTGACCCCCGTGGGACCCCCAGAACCTCTCTGAGATCCCCCAGGACCCCTCCTGAGACCCCCCAGACGCCTGCGGGACCCCCAGAACCTCTCTGAGACCCCCCAGGACTCCTTTGAGACCCCCCAGGACCCCTCTGGAACCCCCCCGGACCCCTGCGGGACCCCCCAAACCCCTCTGAGACCCTCCCAGGACCCCTGCGGGACCCCCAGAACCTCTCTGAGACTCCCCAGGACCCCTCTGAGACCCCCCCTGACCCCCGTGGGACCCCCAGAACCCCTCTGAGACCCCCCAGGACCCCTGCGGGACCCCCAGAACCTCTCTGAGACTCCCCCAGGACTCCTTTGAGACCCCCCAGGACCCCCGTGGGACCCCCGGAACCCCTCTGAGACCCCCCTGACCCCTCCTGAGACCCCCCAGACGCCTGCGGGACCCCCAGAACCTCTCTGAGACCCCCTAGGACTCCTTTGAGACCCCCTCAGGACCCCTCTGAGACCCCCCCGGACCCCCGCGGGCCCCCCCGCGCTGCGCCCACCTTTGCTGGTGCCGTCGGGCCCGCGCAGCACCGTGCACTCGTCGATGGTGCCGAAGGGCTCGAACATTTTGCGCACGTCCTCGTCCGCCTGCTGCTTGCTCAGCATCCCCACGAAGAGCTTGCGGTCCTCTGCGGGCACAGCGCCGTGGCCACCGGGCACCGGGCACAGGGCACCGGGCACCGGGCACAGGGCACCGGGACAGGGCACCGGGACAGCGGGCACAGGGGGACAGCGCCGTGGCACCGGGCACCGGGCACAGGGCACCGGGCACAGGGCACCGGGACAGCGGGGCACAGGGGGACAGCGCCGTGGCACCGGGCACCGGGACAGCGGCACCGGGCACAGGGCACAGGGCACCGGGACAGCGGGCACAGGGGGACAGCGCCGTGGCACCGGGCACCGGGCACAGGGCACCGGGCACAGCACAGGGCACCGGGACAGCGGCACGGGACAGGGGACAGGGGGACAGCGCCGTGGCACCGGGCACCGGGCACAGGCACAGGGCACCGGACAGCGGGCACAGGGGGACAGCGCCGTGGCACCGGGCACCGGGCACCGGGCACAGGGGACAGCGGGGACAGCGCGGGCACGGCACGGCACCGGCACAGGGCACCGGGCACCGGGCACCGGGACAGCGGGCACAGGGGACAGCGCCGTGGCACCGGGCACCGGGCACCGGACAGCGGGCACCGGGCACAGGGACAGCGGGGACAGCGCCGTGGCACCGGGCACCGGGCACCGGGCACCGGGCACAGGGCACCGGGACAGCGGGCACAGGGGGACAGCGCCGTGGGCACCGGGCACCGGGCACCGGGCACACGGGCACAGGGCACCGGACAGCGGGACAAGCGCCGTGGCACCGGGCACCGGGCACAGGGCACCGGGACAGCGGGCACCGGGACAGCGGGCACAAGGGGGACAGCGCTGTGGCACCGGGCACCGGGCCAGCGGGCACCGGGACAGCGGGGACACGCGCACAGCGGTGGCACCGGGCACCGGGCACAGGGCACCGGGACAGCGGGGACAGCGCCGTGGCACCGGGCACCGGGACAGCGGGGAGAGGGGGACAGCGGGGACAGAGGGACAGCGGGGACAGCGCCGTGGCACCGGGCACCGGGCACCGGGCACCGGGACATCGGGGACAGGGGGACAGCGGGGACACAGCGCCGTGGCACCGGGCACCGGGACAGCGGGGAGAGGGACAATGGGCACCGGGCACCGGGACAGCGGGCACCGGGGGACACGGCACCGGGACAGCGGGACAGCGGGGACAGTGCCGTGGCACTGGGCACCGGGACAGCGGGCACCGGGACACCGGGCACCGGGGGACAGGGACACCGGGCACGGGGCACCAGGACAGCGGGCACGGGGACAGCGGGACAGCAGGCACAGAGCACCGGGACAGGGACACGGCACCGGGCACCAGGACACCGGGCACAGGGCACCGGGACAGCGGGACACCGGGCACGGGGACAGCGGGATGGCACCGGGCACCGGGATGGCACCGGGCACTGGGCATGGGGACAGCGGGACAGCGCGGGTGGCACCGGGACACGGGCACGCAGAGGGGGGTGGCACTCCAGGAAAGATGGGATAGGGTGGGGTGGGGTCACTGGGATGGGAACGGGGTGACAACTGCTGGGAATGGGGACACAGAGGGACCCCCCCCGCACCCTGGGGACCCCCACCCTGGGCAGGGACAGACGCGGGGTGGCCCCGGGGGGGTCTCACACTGGGGGGAGGGGCTTGGGGTAATCTGGGGACACCGGGCTTTGGGGACAGCGTGGGGTGGGGTAATTTTGGGGTGATTTTGGGTGATATTGGGGTTTCTGGGGGGTTTTGGAGGGGGGTTTGGGGGGGGTTTGGGGTGATTTGGGTTTTTTGGGGGGATTTTGGGGTGATTTTGGGTGGTTTTTTGGGGTGATATTGGGGTTTCTGGGGAATTTGGGATTTTTTGGGGGGATTTTGGGGGGCGGTACCTCCTCGGCTCTCACTGTCCGCCGGCTTCACCTGGATGGGCCGGTTCATCTGGGGGGGGGGGACACGGGGGGGGTTGGGGACACAGAGACCCCCCAGACCCCCCCCAAGCCATTCTGCCCCTCCCCCACCCCTTCAGAGGGTCCCAAACCACCCCCCCCGCCCCCCAAAGATGCTCCGGTCGCCATGGCAACGCCGGGCCTGCATCCCGTTACCGGGCAACGGGAGCGGCTGCCGGGGGGGGGGGGGGCGTTAATGAGCCCCTCCCCCTTCGGTGTTAATTAGGGGGGGGGGGGGTTGGACCCTCCCCCGCCCCCTCCCCAGCCCGGAACCCCCCAGAGGAGCGGGTGGGGGAGGGGAGGGGGAGGGCGCAGATGCGCGGTTGCCATGGCAACGGCCGGCCCCGCTCCATGGCAACCGCCCACTCATCCCCAATTTACCCATCGCGGTTGCCGGGCAACGCCGCTGACGTCATCAGCGCTCGCGATAAACAATGACGGGGATGGGGGGGGCGGGGATGGAGATTTTATTTTTGGGGGGGGGACCCGGTGTGACCCCGCCCCTCCCCCTCCTCCAATCGCCCCCTCCTCACAGCCCGAGGGGGGCGGGGGGGAGGGGTGGGGGAGGGGTGGCTGCTCCCGTTGGGGGAGGGGAGGGGAGGGGGGGGGATTGGGGGGGATTTGGGGATTTGGGGAGGGGGCGGGCCCAGCCCCGGCTGACCCCGGCCCGGCCCTTTCGCCGCCGAAAGCGAAGGTGCCCCCCCCCCCACCACGGACCCCCCTTCCCCATCCACAGATGGCGCTGGAAAAGCCCCCCCGGGCTGGGGGAGGGGGGGGGTTAATCCCCCCCTAATCCCCCCCCCGATCCCCCCCCCATCAGCCCCGACCGCCTCGGGGGGGCACAAAGAGAGGAGGGGGCGCCCAAAGCCCCCCCCAACCCCCCCCCCGGGGTCAGCGCAGCTCCGGAGGGTGGCGGGGGGGGGGATGGGGAGGCTGCGGCTGGAGCCCCCTCCCCAAATTCCCAGCGCTGCGCGGGGGCAGCTGCGGGGGGCGGGGCCGCCCCTAATCCCCCCCCCCCCTCCCCAAATCCCCCCCGGCTTTGCGGCCCCAAATCCCGGGATTATCCCGGCCCAGCCAAATCCCGCCCGGGCCTGGCGGGACACGCCGGGGGGGGGGGGGGGGGCGCCCTGAGACCCCTCCCCACCCCCAACCCCCCTCCCCAGGGACCCCCAAACCCTCCCCAATCCCCCCAAAATCAGGGACCCCCCTCAAATCAGGGACCCTCCCCAACCCCCCCAAAATCAGGCTGGGGGGAGGGACTGGGAGGGTTGGGAGGGTTGGGAGGGGAGACCCCTCCCCAAATTGAATTGGGGGTGGGGGGCACCTGAACCCCCTCCCCTCCCCCCCCCCCAAGCCGGGCTTTGTTGTCGCTTCATTAACGCCGGGCCCTCATTAGCGGCGCTAATTAAAACCGCCCGCGGATGTTCGGGGGCGCCCCCTGGACCCCCAAACATTCCACACACCCCCCCCAGTGGGGTCTAAAATGGGGGTGGGGGGCGTTGGGTGATTTTGGGAGGTTTAGGGGTAATTTGGGGGGGTCAGGGTGATTTTTATGGGGAGTTTAGGGGCGATCTTGGGGTTTGAGGGTGATTTTTGGGGATTTCAGGGTGAGTTTTAGGGTCCCAGTGTGATTTTTGGGGATTTCACGGTGATTTTGGGGGGATCACAGTGATTTTGGGGGTTTCAGTGTGATTTTTTGGGGGGTATGAGGGTGAGGTTTTGGGGCCTGAGGCTGATTTTTCGGGGTTTCACGGTGATTTTGGGGGTCTCAGTGTGATTTTCGGGGTCTCGCTGTGATTTTTGGGGTGAGTTTTTGGGGTTTCACGGTGATTTTTCGGGGTCTCGCTGTGATTTTTGGGGGGTGTACGCGTTATTTTCGGGGGGTCCCAGCTCTGGGGCTCAGGGGGTCGGGGGGGTCTGGGGGGGTCCCCGCGCCCCCCACTCACCCCCGGCAGGGTTTTCTGCTCGTGCAGGGCGCTCTGCGCCTTCAGGGCCGACTCGCGGGCGCAGTAGGTCAGGAAGGCGCATCCTGGGGGAGGGGGCGAAAAAGGGTCGGGGGTCGTGGGGGGGGGGGGACACGGGAGGGACCCCCGGGGTGTCCGAGGTGACACAGGGGGGGTCTGGAGCGACCTAGAAGTAGCTGGGACCCCCCCCCCCTAAAACACCCCCAGCCTCAGGGACCCCAAATATCCCCAGAGACCCCAAATATCGCCCCAGGGACTCCAAATATCCCACAGAGACCCCAAATACCCCACAGAGACCCCAAATATCCCACAGAGACCCCAAATATCGCCCCAGGGACCCCAAATATCCCCAGAGACCCCAGACCCCCCTCCCAGCACCCAACCGCCCCCTACAGACCCCAAATCCCCCCCAAACTCCCAGACCCCTCAATAGCCCCCCCAGAGACCCCAATTCCCCCCCCAAACCCCAAATTCCCCCCATACCCCCCCCAGAAGCCCCCAGACCCTCCCCAGACCCCAGCCCCCCCCATTTTGGGGTCCCCCCAAGCCCCCTCCCCCCTGCCCCTCCCTCCAGGCTCACACAGGGGGCGGGCACAGGGAGGGGACCCCAAAATCCTGGGGGGGGGGGGGCCCGAGCACCACAGAGACCCCGAGACCCCCCTGGACACCCCCAAGAACCCCTCGGGACCCCCCAGGACCCCCCCAGTTCTGGTGCCCACTGGGGCACAGTCGGTGCCGGGGGTCTGGGGGGGGTGGGGGGGTCCCTGCCCTGGGGTACACCCCGTGTGTGGCAGTGGGGCCCTGTCGGTGTCACCCCATCAGTGTCACCCCGTCAGTGTCACTGTCACCCCCAGCCCGCGCCCCCCAGGGACCCCCAGAGCCGCTGTCACCCCCAGGGCCACAGGGGGTGACCACGTGACACCCCAGTGACAGAAAACACCCCAAAACAACACCCAGACACCCAAAACAACACCCGGACACCCCAAAACAACACCTGGACACCCCAAAACAACAGCTGAACACCCCAAAACAACACCTGGACACCCCAGAGAAACACCTGGACACCCAAAACAACACCTGGACACTCAAAGCAACACCTGGAGACCCAAAACAACACCCAGACACCCAAAACAACATCTGGACACCCCAAAACAACACCAGACACCCAAAACAACAGCTGAACACCCAAACCAACACCTGGACACCCAGAGAAACACCTGGACACCCAAAACAACAGCTGAACACCCTAAACCAACACCTGGACACCCAAAGCAACACCTGGACACCCCAGAGACACCCAGGGCCGGTGTCACCCTCACAGGAACCCTCAGGGTGACCCCGTGACACCCAACAGCCGCCTGGCACCCGGCACAACACCCGGCACAACACCCTGACACCCACCTGACTCCCAACCGCGGCACAACACCCCAACAGCCCCAGGGCCGGGTGTCACCCAGAGGGGCACCCACGTGACACCAACACCCGGGACAACAGCCGCAGCACCCGGCAGCACCGCGGCCACCGGGCACAACAGCCGACAACAACAGCCCGACAACAACAGCCTGACAACAACACCACAACAACACACCCAATGACACCCCAACAACAACAGCCTGACAACAACAGCCTGACAACAACAGCCCGAGAACAACACGCTGACAACAACACCCCAATGACACCCCAACAACAACAGCCTGACAACAACAGCCTGGCAACAACAGCCCGAGAACAACAGCCCGACAACAGCCCGACAACAACAACCCGACAACAACAACCTGACAACAACAGCCCGACAACAACAGCCCGAGAACAACACCCCGACAACAACAGCCTGACAACAACCTGACAACAACAGCCCGACAACAACACCGCAGCAACACCCCAATGACACCCCAACAACACCCCGACAACAACAGCCTGACAACAACCTGACAACAGCCCGACAACAACACCACAACAACACCCCAATGACACCCCAACAACAGCCTGACAACAACAACCTGACAACAACAGCCTGACAACAACAGCCTGACAACAACACAACAACAACACCCTAACAACACCCACACACACACACACAACAACAGCCTGACAACGACACCCCAACAAACAACACCCTGACAACAACAGCCTGAAAACAACAGCCTGACAACGACAGCCCGAGAACAACACCACAACAACGACCTAACACCCTGGGAACAACACCCTGAGAACAACACCACCACAACAGCCTGACAACAACAGCCTGATGACAACAACAGCCTGACGACAACAACAGCCTGACAAAAACACCCCAATAACACCACAACAACAGCCGACGACAACAGCCTGGCAACAACAGCCTGACAACACCACAACAACACCCTAACACCCTGAGAACAACACCCTGAGAACAACACCACAACAGCCCGACAACAACACCCTGACAACAACAGCCTGAGAACAACACCCTGACAATGACACCCTGACAACACCCCAATAACACTCCAACAACACCCTGACAACAACAGCCTGAGAACAATATCCTGACAATGACACCCTGACAACAACACCCAATAACACTCCAACAACACCCTTGACAACACACCCTGACAACATCAGCCTGACAAAACACCCAACACCCTGACAACAACACCCTGACAACACCCTGAGAAAACACCCCAATGACAACACCTGACAACACCCCAATAACACCACACACCCCGACAACAACACCCCGACAACACCTGAAAACAACACCCACACCAGCCAACCCACAACAACCAGGCACAACACCTCAACAACACCGCAACAACACCTCAATGATAACACCCCAACAACACCCCACACCCAGCCAACCCCACAACAGCCGGACCCCACGCCTGACACCAACACCCACCCCTGCCTGACACAACCCCTGCACTCCCCACAACCACCCCCAACACCCGGGGTACAACACCCTGACACGGGGTACCCGGGCTGGGCTGGGGGCTGTGGCTGTTCCCGGGGCACAGGGCTGTTCCCAGGGCTGTTCCCAGGGCTGTTCCCAGGGCTGTTCCCAGGGCTGTTCCCAGGGCTGTTCCCAGGGCCTGCAGCTGTAGGTTGAGCTGTGGGTGTTGCTCCAGGCCTTTGCCTGTACCAGGGCTGTTCCAGGGGCTGTTCCCAGTACCAGGGGCTGTTCCTGGGGCTGTTCCCAGTACCAGGGGCTGTTCCTGGGGCTGTTCCCGGTACCGGGGGCTGTTCCTGGGGCTGTTCCCGGTACCAGGGGCTGTTCCCAGTACCAGGGGCTGTTCCAGGGGCTGTTCCCAGTACCAGGGGCTGTTCCTGGGGCTGTTCCCAGTACCAGGGGCTGTTCCTGGGGCTGTTCCCAGTACCAGGGGCTGTTCCCAGTACCAGGGGCTGTTCCTGGGGCTGTTCCCGGTACCAGGGGCTGTTCCCAGTACCAGGGGCTGTTCCTGGGGCTGTTCCCGGTACCAGGGGCTGTTCCCAGTACCAGGGGCTGTTCCTGGGGCTGTTCCCGGTACCAGGGGCTGTTCCTGGGGCTGTTCCCAGTACCAGGGGCTGTTCCCAGTACCAGGGGCTGTTCCTGGGGCTGTTCCCGGTACCGGGGGCTGTTCCTGGGGCTGTTCCCGGTACCGGGGGCTGTTCCTGGGGCTGTTCCCAGTACCAGGGGCTGTTCCCAGTACCAGGGGCTGTTCCTGGGGCTGTTCCCGGTACCAGGGGCTGTTCCCGGTACCGGGGGCTGTTCCTGGGGCTGTTCCCGGTACCAGGGGCTGTTCCCAGTACCAGGGGCTGTTCCTGGGGCTGTTCCCGGTACTGGGGGCTGTTCCTGGGGCTGTTCCCAGTACCAGGGGCTGTTCCCAGTACCGGGTGTTGGATGTGGAGCTGCTCCCAACGCCAGAGCTGTCCCGGTTACCGGGAGCTGTTTCCGGTACCGGGGCCCTTGGTTGTACCCGGGGCTGTTTGGGGGGGCTGTTCCCGGTACCGGGGGTTGTTCCCAGTCCCCTGGATCCCATCCGGGGCTGTTCCTGGTACCGGGGGTCGTTCCCAGTCCCCCGGACCCCATCCGGGGCTGTTCCCAGTACCGGGGCTGTGTCACGGGGCCGTTCCCGGTGCTGGGAGCTGTTCCCGGTACCGGGAGCTGTTCCTGGTGCTGGAGGCCGTGGCACGGGGCTGTTCCCGGTACCGGGGCTCTATCCCGGGGCTGTTCCCAGGGCTGGGAGCTGTTCCCGGTACCGGGAGCCATATCACAAGGCCACTCCCGGTACCAGAGGCCGTATCCAGGGGTTGCTCCCGGTACCAGGAGCCATTCCCGGTACCGGGGTCTGTATCCTGGCATGATTCCCAGCACCGGGGGTCACATCCTGGGGCTGATCCCGGTATCCTGGACCATTCCCTGTACCGGAGGCCGAACCCCGGGGCTGATCCCGGTATCCGGGGCCGTTCCTGTTACCGGGGGCCGAATCCCGGGGCTATTTCTCATCCTGGAGCTATTCCCGGTACCAGGGGCTGCTCCCGGTACCGGGGGCCGTACCCTGGGGCTGCTCCCGGTGCTGGAGCTGTTCCTGGTACTGGGAGCCGCATCACGAGGCCACTCCCGGTACCGGGGGCTGCTCTCGTAACGGGAGGGGCCTCATCCTGGGGCCGATCCCGGTGCCTGAGGCCCTTCCCGGTACCGGGGGCCGAATCCCGGGGCTGATCTTGGTACTGGGGACTGAATCCCGGGGCTGATCCTGGCACCTGGGGCCCTTCCCGGTACCGTGGACCATATCCTGGGGATGATCCCGGTACCGCGGACTGAATCCCAGGGCTGATCGCGGTACCCGGGGCCATTCCCGGTACCGGGAGTCGAATCCCGTCTCTGATCGCGGCACCCGGGTCCATTCCCGGTACCGGAGGCCGAATCCCGAGGTTGATCCCGGTCCCGGGGGCCGCTCCCCATACCGGGGGCTGAATCCCGGCTCTGATCGCGGTACCCGGGGCCATTCCCGGTGCCGGGGGCCGAATCCCGGGGCTGTCCCCACCCGCCCGTGCCCGCGCCCCGCACCCACCCGCGCTGCCCGGGGCCGTGCCCGCTGCCCCAGCCCCGCTGCCGCTGCCCGGGGCCGTTCCCTTTCCCCTTTCCCCATTCCCGGTGCCCGGTTCCCGGTGCCCGTACCTTTGTGCATCCCGGTGTACTTGTCCTTGATGACGGTGAGCTCGTAGATTTTCCCGAATTGCTCAAAAATCGGTTTCAGGTCCTTCTCCTCCAGGTGCCGCGGGATCTGCCCCACGAAGAGTTTGATGGCGTCGGGCTCCTTCATGGGGCCGCCGGGGGGTCCCCGGGCCCCGGGGCCGCTCCCGCTCCCCGCTATCACCGCCCGGGCTCGGCTCCCGGTGCTGCCGGCGGTGCCCGGTGCCCCGGCGCACACAAAGGACGAGGCGGCCCCGGGGCTCGGCTCGGCTCCGGGGACGGGGCGCGGCGGGGCGGGGGCAGCTCTGCCCGGGGGGCGGCGCTCCCGGCGCTCCCGGTGCGGCCCGGCCGTTCCCCGGGTGCTGCTCCCCAAAATCCCGGTGGATGCTGCGAGCGCCCGCCCCGCCGGTACCGCCCCGGTGGCCTCGGGGAGGGTCCCGGTACCGGGCGGGGGGCGGGGGGAGCTCAACGCTCCGTTCGGTCCATGGCGGCCGCGGCCGCCCGAGAGCCCCGGTGGTGGCCGAGCCCCCCCGCCCGCTGGGGCAGCGGGTACCGGCTACCGGCACCGGGATCGGCACCGGGAGATGCTTTTCTTCCTCGGTCGGGGCCGCCCCGCCCCGCCCCGCCCGGTGCTGATGTCAGAGCGGCACCGGGGACCGGCACCGGCGACGACACCGGGGCCTGGGGAGCGGCACCGGGCACGGAGAACGGGGGACCGGCTACCGGCACCGGGCACGGCACCGGGAACTGGGCCCGGACCGGGGACGGGCACCGGGTGTGGGGCACGGGGCTCTGGCTACCGGGCACCGGCGACAACGGCGGCACCTGGACTGCGGGACCGCGGATGGGGCTCCGGAAACCGGGACCGGGGACCGAGCACGGGCCAGCGGGCACCGGCCCCGGCTGCGGGGCGCTGGGCGGCGGCGACAACACCGGGACCGGGAGCGGGGAGGGGGCGCTTAGGGACCGGGACCGGGACACCGGGACCGGGACCACCGGAGGACCGGGACCACCGGGACACGGACCGGGACCACCGGCACCGGGACCACCGGACCGGGACCACCGGGACGGACACCGGGAACCACGAACCGGACCCGGCGGGCCCGGAAAGGGGGGGGTCCGGGCTCCGGTAGCGGCCCCGCCCGGGCCCGGGGATGTTTTTGGGGGGGGTGGGGGGGGCGGGGCTGCGCGCACGCGCGGAGGGGCGGGGGGGGTGGGGGGGAGGGTCCGGTGCCGCCCCCGCTGTCCCCTCCCCCCCCCCGTGTCACCGTCCCCTCCCGGTGCTGAACCCGGCCCCGCCCCCTCCCGGGTCACCCCCCCACTCAGTGTCACCCCCACTCAGTGTCACCCCCCCTCAGTGACACCCCCACTCAGTGTCACCCCCCCTTCAGTGACACCCCCACTCAGTGTCACCCCCCCTCAGTGACACCCCACTCAGTGTCCCCCCACTCAGTGTCACCCCCCCCTCAGTGACACCCCCACTCAGTGTCACCCCCTCCCTCAGTGACACCCCCCCTCAGTGACACCCCCCCTCAGTGACACCCCCACTCAGTGACACCCCCACTCAGTGTCCCCCCCTATGTCTCAGTGTCACCCCCCATGTCCCAGTGTCCCCCCCCCGTGTCTCGGTGTCCCCAGACCGGTGTCACCTCCCCCCAGTGTCACCCCCTCCCTGTGCCGGTGTCACCCCTCAGTGTCACACCCCCCACCCCCCCCCGTGTCACGGTGTCCCCAGGCCGTTGTCACCCCCCCAGTGTCACCCCCCGTGTCTTGGGGACCCCAGACCGCTGTCACCCACCAGTGTCACCCCCCCTCGGTGTCATGGCAACGAGCCGGTGACAGCCCCTCCCCCCGGGTGACACCTGGGGGGACACGAGGGGGGGGTGGCCCTGGGACCCCCCCCATGGTGACATTTTGGGGACACCTGGCCGTGGGGGCGGGGCTCCCTCAGGTGTGTCCCCCTCCCCCCCCCCCAATAATTCACTCCAAACACCCAAATTTGAATCCCAAAAATTCCGGTTTTTTTTTTCCAGGGGAACCCCCCCAGGAAGGGCCTTTCCATCCCTCCCCCCCAAATCTGCAGCTCCCAAAACTCCGAGAGCCCCCCCAAAATCCCCCAAAACTTTGGGATCCTCCCAAAAAAATCCTGGGATCCCCCCAAAAAAATCCTGGGATCCCCCAAAAAATCCTGATTCCGTTTTTGGGGAATTCCTGCTCTGGCCCCTGGAGTCCCCCACAGGTGAGGGGGGAACGGCCCCAAATCCCTCCCAGGGACCCCAAATCCACACTGGGGACCCCAAATCCATCCTGGGGATCCCAAATCCATCCTGGGGATCCCAAATCCAATCAGGGGGACCCCAAATCCACACTGGGACCCAAATCCATCCTGGATCCCAAATCCATCCTGGGATCCCAAATCCAATCAGGGGGCCCCAAATCCATTCTGGGGACCCCAAATCCATTCGGGGGGCTCAAATCCATCCTAGGGATCCCAAATCCTTCCAGGGGATCCCAAAGGGCTTGGGGGGACCTCAATTCCATCCTGGGGACCCCAAATTCATTCTGGGGACCCCAAATCCTTCCTGGGATCCAAGTCCATTCTGGGGGTCCAAATCCACACTGGGAACCCCAAATCCATTCGGGGACCCCAAATGCATCCTGGGGACTCCAAATCCTTCTGGGGGGGCTCAAATCCATCCCAGGGACCCCAAATTCTTCCTGGGGGTCCCAAAGACCTCGGGGGGACCCCAAATCCATTCTGGGGACCCCAAATCCATTTGGGGGATCCCAAATTCCTCGGGGGGGGGGGGGACCACTCCAATCCTTCCTGGAGACCCCAAATCCTCGGGGGAATCCCAAATCCATCCCGGGCACCCCAAATCCATTTGGGGGTCCCAAATGCCTCGGGGAGACCCCAAATGCCTGGGGGGGACCCCCCAGTCCGGCCCGGGGGGTCACAGGAGCCGCTCCGGCGCATGCTGATCTGCAGCTGCTGCTGCTGCTGCATGCCGAAGCGCCGGTTGGTCAGGAACTGCCCCACATCCTGGGACCCTCAAACCGTGCCAGCCCGTCACCTGGACCCCCAAAACTCCTGAGTGACCCCAAAAACAGCCCCAAAATATCCCCAGGGCACCAGGGCCATGGAACCTGCACTGTGTCCAGCCCGCTCACCTGGACCCCAAAAACACCTGAGTGACCCCAAAACACACCCCAAAAACACCCCAAAAACACCTGAGTGACCCCAAAACACCTAGTGACCCAAAACGCCTGAGTGACCCCAAAACCACCCAAAAACACCTGAGTGCCAAAATCAGCACCAGCCAAGGCACCCCACTGCAGCCCCTCACCGGGACCCCAAAAACTCCTGAGTGACCCAAAAACACCTGAGTGACCCCAAAAACACCCCAAAAAACACCTGAGTGACCCCAAAAAACTCCCCAAAAACACCTGAGTGACACCAAAAACACCCCAAAAACATCTGAGTGACCCCAAAAAACTCCTGAGTGACCCCAAGAACTTCTGAGGACCCCAAGAACACCTGAGTGACCCCAAAACCAGCCCGGGTCACCCCAAAACCAGCCCCGGGTCACCCCAAAATCCCCGAGATCACCCCAACATCCCCAGCTGGAGGGAGAGGGGGAAGTGGGAGAGGGAAACGGGGCAGGAAGGAGGGCGGGCTGTCCCCAGGGTCCCCCCATTGTCCCCCCCATTGTCCCCCCCCTTCTCCACTGTCCCCCCAATGTTCCTGATGTCCCCACTGTCCCCCCATCCCCTTCTCCCTGCAATGTCCCCCTGTCCCCATTGTCCCCCCATCCCCCCATTCCCATTGTCCCCCCTGTCCCCATTGTTCCCCCATTCCCATTGTCCCCCCTGTCCCCATTGTCCCCCCATTCCCACTGTCCCCCCGTGCCCCCATTGTCCCCCCATTCCCACTGTCCCCCCCTGCCCCCATTGTTCCCCCATTCCCATTGTCCCCCGTCCCCATTGTCCCCCCATTCCCATTGTCCCCCCTGTCCCCATTGTCCCCCCATTCCCATTGTCCCCCCTGTCCCCATTGTCCCCCCATTCCCATTGTCCCCCCGTCCCCATTGTCCCCCCGTCCCCATTGTCCCCCCATTCCCATTGTCCCCCCTGTCCCCATTGTTCCCCCATTCCCATTGTCCCCCCATCCCCCATTCCATTGTCCCCCATTCCCATTGTCCCCCCGTCCCCATTGTCCCATTCCCATTGTCCCCCCGTCCCCATTGTTCCCCATTCCCATTGTCCCCCCGTCCCCATTGTCCCATTCCCATTGTCCCCCCTGTCCCCATTGTCCCCCCATTCCCATTGTCCCCCCGTCCCCATTGTCCCCCCTGTCCCCATTGTCCCCCCATTCCCATTGTCCCCCCGTCCCCATTGTCCCCCCATTCCCATTGTCCCCCCTGTCCCCATTGTCCCCCCGTCCCCATTGTCCCCCGTCCCCATGTCCCCCCATTCCCATTGTCCCCACCGTCCCCATTGTCCCCCCATTCCCATTGTCCCCCCTGTCCCCATTGTTCCCCCATTCCCATTGTCCCCCCATGCCCCTGTTCCCCCATTCCCATTGTCCCCCCGTCCCCATTGTCCCATTCCCATTGTCCCCCCTGTCCCCATTGTCTCCCCCATTCCCATTGCGTCCCCCGTCCCCATTGTTCCCCTTGTCCCCCAATGTCCCCTCTGTCCCCCAATGTCCCCCCATCACCCCAATGTCCCCATTGTCCCCGATGTCCCCCCATCCCCCCTGTCCCCCCATTCCCCAATCCCCCCAGTGTCCCCCCATCGCCACTGTCCCCCCAATGTCCCCATTGTCCCCCCATCCTCCCCTGTCCCCCCGTCCCCTTTGTCCCCCTGTCCCCCCAATGTCCCCCTGTCCCCCCATTGTACCCCCATTGTCCCCCTGTCCCCCCATTGTCCCCCCTGTCCCCCCATTGTCCCCCAGTGTCCCCCCTGTCCCCCCCTCACCGTGACGTCACACCAGTGCTGTCCCCAGCGGGTGATCGGCTCCGGGGGCAGGCGCACGGCGTGGGGGGCACGAACACCCCCAGCTGCCCCAAACACGGGGTTACACCCCAAAAACACACCCCAAAAACCACCCCAAACCACACCCCGAAACCAACGGGGTACACCCCAAAAAACACCCCAAAAACACCCCAAAAACCACCCCAAACCACACCCCGAAACACGGGGTTACACCCCAAAAACACCCCAAAACCACCCCAAAAAACACCCCAAACCACACCCCAAACCACACCCTGAAACACGGGGTTACACCCCAAAAAACACCCCAAAAACCATCCCAAAAACCATCCCAAAAAACACCCCAAAAAACACCCCAAAAACACCCCAAAACCCATCACAAACCACACCCCGAAACACGGGGTTACACCCCAAAAAACACCCCAAAAACCATCCCAAAAAACACCCCAAAAAACACCCCAAAAACACCCCAAAACCCATCACAAACCACACCCCGAAACACGGGGTTACACCCCAAAAAACACCCCAAAAACCATCCCAAACCACACCCCGAAACACGGGGTTACACCCCAAAAAACACCCCAAAACCCACCCCAAAAACCATCCCAAACCACGGGGTTACACCCCAAAAAAAACCCAAAAAACCCCCCAAAAAACACCCCAAAACACGGGTTACACCCCAAAAAAACCCAAAAAACCCCCCAAAACACCCAAAAAAAACACCCAAAACACGGGGTTACACCCCAAAAAACACCAAAAACCACCCCAAAAACCATCCCAAAAACCACCCCAAACCACACACCAAACCACGGGGTTACACCCCAAAAAAACCCCAAACACCATCCCAAAAACACCCCAAAACAACGGGGTTACACCCCAAAAAACACCAAAAACCACCCCAAAAACCATCCCAAAAACCACCCCAAACCACACACCCCCAGCTGCCCCAAACCACGGGGTTACACCCCAAAGAACACCAAAACCACCCCAAAACCCACCCCAAACCCCAACCCAAACCCTGGGATTGAACCCCAAACCCCTCACCCCGAGCTGGGGACAGGCAGAGCCCCAAATCCTGGGGTCACACCCCTCACATCCCTGAGGAATGCCACAGATCCCAAGAAAATTAAAAATAAATTTAAAAAAACCCGCAAAAAATCCCCCAAAAAATCTCAAAAAAATCCCCAAAAAATCCCCAAAAACCCAAAAACCCCAAAATCCCAAAAACCCCAAACCCCACTCACCTCCCTGAGGAAGTGCCAGAGATCCCAAGAAAATTAAAAAATAAATTCAAAAAAACCCTCAAAAAATCCTCAAAAAAATCCCGAAAAAATCCCAAAAAATCCCAAAAACCCCAAATCCCCAAACCCCACTCCCGTTCTTCAGGAAGTGCCAGGGACCCCAAAAAATTATTAAAAAATTTCAAAAAATCCTCAAAAAAATCCTCAAAAAATCCTCAAAAAAAATCCCGAAAAAATCCCAAAAAAATCCCAAAAAAACCCCAAAAACCCCCAAAACACCCAAAACCCCAAAAACCCCAAAGGCCACTCACCTCCCTGAGGAAGTGCCAGAGATCCCAAGAAAAATTAAAAATAAATTCAAAAAAACCCTCAAAAAATCCTCAAAAAAATCCCGAAAAAATCCTAAAAAATCCCAAAAAAACCCCAAAAACCCCAAAAACCCCAAAACCCCAAAAACCCCAAAGGCCACTCACGTTTTTCAGGAAGTGCCTGGCCACGATCTCCGGGCTCAGCTCCCAGCTCACGTTGTTCTTCATCCCCACCCAGAGGCGGCAGCGCCGCAGGAACTCCAAGGTCTGAGCAGCATTTAGGATTTTAGTGGGATTTTGGGGGGGTTGGAGAGTTTGGGGGGTTTTTTTTGTGGGATTTTTTTTATATTTTGGGGGTTTTTGGGGGGAGGTTTTTTGGGGGGGATTTAGGGGGTTTGGGGGTTTAGGGTCTGTTGGGGGATTTTGGGGGATTTTAGGGTTTGGGGGGTTTGGAGGGATTTGGGGGGGTTGGGGATTTAGGGGATTTCAGGGTTTGGGGATTTAGGGGATTTCAGGGTTTGGGGAACTTCGGGGTTTGGGGGATTTCAGGTTTAGGGGGATTTGGAGGGATTTGGGTTGGGGTGTTGGGGATTTAGGGGATTTCAGGTTTGGGGTGTTGTGGGATTAGGGATTTCAGGTTTGGGGATTGGGGGTTGGGGATTTAGGGGATTTCAGGGTTTGGGTGTTGGGGA
This sequence comes from Sitta carolinensis, assembly GCA_032173965.1. Classification (NCBI taxonomy): domain Eukaryota; kingdom Metazoa; phylum Chordata; class Aves; order Passeriformes; family Sittidae; genus Sitta; species Sitta carolinensis. The sequence continues at coordinate 3,112,298 of CM063305.1, forward strand.
TTTAGGGGATTCAGGGTTTGGGGTTGGGATTTAGGGGATTTCAGGGTTTGGGGGAATTTGAGGGATTTTGGAGGTTTTCAGGGTTTGGGGTGTTGGGGGATTTCAGGGTTTGGGGGAATTTGAGGGATTTTGGAGGATTTCAGGGTTTTGGGGGTTTTGGAGGGATTTGGGGTTTGGGGGGATTTGAGGGATTTTGGGGATTTCAGGGTTTGGGGAATTTTGGGGGATTTCAGGGTTTGGGGAATTTTGGGGGATTTCAGGGTTTGGGGGTTTTGGGGGATTTGGGGTTTGGGGATTTAGGGGATTTCAGGGTTTGGGGGGATTTGAGGGATTGGGGGATTTTGGGGATTGGGGGATTTCAGGGATTGGGGGATTTTGGGGGAACTTCAGGGTTTGGAGAGATTTGGGGTTTGGGATTGGGGGGATTGGGAGTTTGGGGATTTCAGGGTTTGGGGGTTTTGGGGGATTTGGGGGATTGGTGATTTAGGGATTGGGGGGTTTGGGGGTTCTGAGAGGTTTGGGGGGATTGGGGGATTTGTGTGATTTAGGGATTTGGGGGGGTCTGGGGTTTTGGGGGGACTTGGGGGATTTCAGGGTTTGGGGGATTTCAGGGTTTGGGGAATTTAGGGTTTGGTGGGATTAAGGGGATTTGGGGGTTTGGTGGGATTTAGGGGATTTGGGGGTTTGGGGTGACCCCGCTCACCTTCAGCCCACTCTGGGTTTGGGGTTCCTCCAGCTTCCCCTCCTGTGCCAGATGGGAAAGGATGGGAATTAGGGGAAATAATGGGGGAAATGGAATTGGGGGAAATGGGAATTAGGGGAAATAATGGGGGAAATGAATTGGGGAAATGGGAATTAGGGGAAATAATGGGGGAAAAGGAATTGGGGAAATAATGGGGAATGAATTGGGGAAATGGAATAGGGGAAATAATGGGGAAATTGGGGGAAATAGGGAAATGGGGAAAAATGGGGAAATGGAATTGTGGGGAAAGTGGAATTAGGGGAAATAATGAGGGGAAAAATGGGATTTAGGGAAAAAACAGGGAAGATGGGATTGAGAGAAGAAATGGGGGGAAATGGGATTTAGGGGAAAAAAGTGGAAAAATGGGATTGGGGAGGATGAAAGGGAAAACCCCAAAAGGGGGAGGAAAATGAGGAGGGAATTGTGGAACCCCAAACCCCAAATCCCTCCCCAACCCCCCCAGGAATCCTTTTGGGGTCAAGGTTCCCCCTGGGATTGCAGTCCCAAGGAAACCAGCAGCTCCTATCCCAAAAATCCCCCAAATCCCGTAAAATCCCCACAAAATCCCCCCAAATCCCAAAAAATCCCCAAACATCTCCCAAAAATCCTCCCAAAATCCAAAAAAAATCCCCCGAAGAATTAAAAAAAAATCCCCCAAAGTAAAAAAATATCCCCCCCAAAATCCCAAATCCCCCAAAATAAAAAAATATAAACTCCCAAAAATCCCCTCAAAAATCCCAAAAAATTAAAAAAACAAAACAAAAAAAAAATTCCCCCCAAAATCCCATAAAATCCCCAAATCCCCCCCAGGGAGGCTCCACAGCCCAGTTCCCCCATCCCTTTTGGGGTTTCCCCTTGGGGTTCCCCATCTCCTCTGGCTCTCACCTGTCCTTTTTGGGGGTTCCCCTCTGGCTCTCACCTGTCTCTTTGGGTTCCCCTTTATGCTCTCACCTGTCCCCCTGGCTCTCACCTCTCTCTCTCTCTCTCACCTGTCTCTCTCTCTCACCTGTCCCCTCTGTCCTCTCACTTGTCTCTCCCTCTGTCTTTCTCTGGCTCTCACCTGTCTGTCCTCTCTCTCTCACCTTTTCCCTCTCTTCACCTGTCTGTCCCTCTCTCTCTCACCTGTCTGTCCCCTCTCTCTCACCTGTCTGTCCCTCTCTCTCTCACCTGTCTGTCCCTCTCTCTCTCACCTGTCTGTCCCTCTCTCTCACCTGTCTGTCCTCTCTCTCTCACCTGTCTGTCCCTCTCTCTCTCACCTGTCTGTCCCTCTCTCTCTCCCCTGTCTGTCCCTCTCTCTCTCACCTGTCTGTCCCTCTCTCTCTCACCTGTCTGTCCCTCTCTCTCTCACCTGTCTGTCCCTCTCTCTCACCTGTCTGTCCCTCTCTCTCTCCCCTGTCTGTCCCTCTCTCTCTCCACCTGTCTCTGTCTCTCACCTGTCTCCCTCCCCTGCTTCCTCTCTGCTCTCCCCTTCTGTCCTTCCCGTCTCCCCCCTGTCTTCCCTCTCTTCTCCCTGTCTGTCCCTCTCTCTCTCCCCTCTGTCCCTCTCTCTCCCTGTCCTGTCCCTCTGTCCTCCCCTGTCCCTCTGTCCCTCTCCCTCTGTCCTCCTCTCTTCCCCTGTCTCCCTTCCCTCCCCGTCGTCCCTCTCGTCCCTCCCCTGTCCCTCTGTCCCTCCCTGTCTGTCCCTCCCTCCCCCTGTCGCCTCTGTCCCTCCCTCTGTCCCTCTGTCCCTCCCTGTCTCCTCTGTCCTTCTCCCTCTCCCTGCTCCCCGTCCCTCTCCCTGTCCCTCTGTCCCTCCCCTGTCCCTCTGCTCCCTGTCCCCTGTCCCTCCCCTGTCCCTCTGTCCCTCCCCTGTCCCTCTGTCCCTCCCCTGTCCCTCTGTCCCTCCCCTGTCCCTCTGTCCCTCCCTGTCCCTGTCCCTCCTGCCTCTGTCCCTCCCCTGTCCATCCTCCCCTGTCCCCTGTCCCCCCCTGTCCCTCTGTCCTCCCCTGTCCCTCTGTCCCTCCCCTGTCCCGTCCCTCCGTTCCCTCCCCCCCCTGTCCCCCCTGTCCCCTCCCTCCCTGTCCCCTGTCCCTCCCCTGTCCTCCCTCCCCTGTCCTCTGTCCCTCCCCTGTCCCCTGTCCCTCACGTGTCCGTGTGTCCGGCTGTCCCGCAGGTTCTCCGGGCTCGCGTACACCGCCAGCCCCTGGGGCAGGAGCCGGTTCCGGGCCACGCGCTTGGGCACGGAGAGCACGGCACCGCGGGGACCCAGCCCTGCCAGGGGATGGATGGGGGATCCACAGGGATGGGGGGATCCACAGGGATGGGGGGATCCCACAGGGATGGGGGGATCCATGGGGGATGGGGGGATCCCACAGGGATGGGGGGATCCAGGGGATGGGGGGATCCATGGGGATGGGGGGATCCCACAGGGATGGGGGGATCCAGGGGATGGGGGGATCCATGGGGATGGGGGGATCCCACAGGGATGGGGGCATCCCACAGGGATGGGGGGATCCCACAGGGATGGGGGCATCCCACAGGGATGGGGGGATCCCACAGGGATGGGGGGATCCCCCAGGGATGGGGGATCCCACAGGGATGGGGGGATCCACAGGATGGGGGAATCCCACAGGGATGGGGAGATCCACGGGGATGGGGGAATGCCACAGGGATGGGAAAAACCCCACAGGGATGGGGAAATCCCACAGGAAGGGGGAAATCCCAAAGGGACCAGGGATACCCCACAGGGATGGGGGAGTCACCAGGAACCCCAAAAACCCCACAGGGACGGGAGGGGTGGGGGTCCAGGCAAGGGGAGGCAATTCCAGGGAGGGCTGGGAATGCTGGAATTCCTGGGAATAGGCTGGGAAGGGGCCAGGAATGCAGAATTCCTGGTATTCCCAGTGCACTGACCCTGCACGATGAGGGTGAGCAGCACCTCCGTGTCCCCCGGGGAGGGGGAAAACTGGGATAGAATGGGCCGGGAATGGCTGGGAATGGGCTGGGAATGGGGCTGGGAATGGGGCCGGCAATGGGGCTGGGAATGGGGCTGGGAATGGGCTGGGAATGGGGCCGGGAATGGGGCCGGGAATGGGGCCGGGAATGGGCTGGGAATGGGGCCGGCAATGGGGCCGGGAATGGGGCTGGGAATGGGCTGGGAATGGGGAATCCCCGGTATCCCCGCGTTCCCTGGGGAGAGGGAAAAGCGGGACAGAACGGGCTGGGAATGGGCAGGAACAGGCTGGGAATGGGCGAGGAGTGCAGAATTCCCGGCATTCCCGGGTCCCTCACCCTGCACGGCGCGGGTCAGCAGCACCTCCAGGTCCCCCCGGGGCTCGTGCTTGCCGTCCCGCAGCAGCCGGAACACGCGGAGCCGGCGCGGCCGCAGCCGGGGAGCGGCGCCCGCCCGGGCCAGCGGCACCGGCCACACGCGCTGCACCACCACGGAGCCCTGCGGAAAGATCCGGAATGATCCGGAGATTAGCAATGGGAATGGGGAATAACACCGGCCACACGCGCTGCACCACCACGGAGCCCTGCGGAAAGATCCGGAATGATCCGGAGATTAGCAATGGGAATGGGGAATAACACCGGCCACACGCGCTGCACCACCACGGAGCCCTGCGGAAAGATCCGGAATGATCCGGAGATTAGCAATGGGAATGGGGAATAACACCGGCCACACGCGCTGCACCACCACGGAGCCCTGCGGAAAGATCCGGAATGATCCGGAGATTAGCAATGGGAATGGGGAATAACACCGGCCACACGCGCTGCACCACCACGGAGCCCTGCGGAAAGATCCGGAATGATCCGGAGATTAGCAATGGGAATGGGGAATAACACCGGCCACACGCGCTGCACCACCACGGAGCCCTGCGGAAAGATCCGGAATGATCGGGAGATTAGCAATGGGAATGGGGAATAACACCGGCCACACGCGCTGCACCACCACGGAGCCCTGCGGAAAGATCCGGAATGATCCGGAGATTAGCAATGGGAATGGGATTGGGAACGGGGAATAACACCGGCCACACGCGCTGCACCACCACGGAGCCCTGCGGAACGATCCAGAATGTTCCAGAGATCCCCCATGGGAACGGTGCTCGGGGGGGGGGAGAGGGGCACCAAGCTCTGCTCAGTTCTGGAATGTTCCAGGATTCCCCATGGGAATGGGGCTTGGGATGGGAGGGGCACGGGGCGGCCCAGGGGTATCCGGCGGTGCCGAGCCCTGCAGGATGAGTGACCCCACAAGCCAGAGACCCCAGAACTGCCCCAGAGACCCCAGAGACCCCAGAACTGCCCCAGAGACCCCAGAGACCCCAGAACTGCCCCAGAGACCCCAGAGACCCCAGAACTGCCCCAGAGACCCCAGAACTGCCCCACAGACCCCAGAGACCCCAGAGACCCCAGAGACCCCAGAACTGCCCCAGAGACCCCAGAGACCCCAGAACTGCCCCAGAGACCCCAGAACTGCCCCAGAGACCCCAGAACCCCAGAGACCCCAGAACACCAGAACTGCCCCACAGACCCCAGAGACCCCAGAGACCCCAGAGACCCCAGAACTGCCCCACAGACCCCAGAGACCCCAGAGACCCCAGACAGCACCCACAGACCCCAGAACCCCAGAGACCCCAGAACTGCCCCAGAGACCCCAGAACTGCCCCAGAGACCCCAGAACACCAGAGACCCCAGAACTGCCCAGAGACCCCAGAACACCAGAGACCCCAGAACCCCACAGACCCCAGAACTGCCCCAGAGACCCCAGAGACCCCAGAGACCCCAGAACTGCCCCACAGACCCCAGAACCCCCCACCAGACCCCAGAACTGCCCAGAGACCCCCAGAGACCCCAAGACCCCAGAACTGCCACCCAGAACCCCAGAGACAACCCAGAGACCCCAGAACCCCACAGACCCCAGAACTGCCCCAGAGACCCCAGAACCCCAGAGACCCCAGAACTGCCCCACAAACCCCAGAACACCAGAGACCCCAGAACCCCCACGCCCCAGAACTGCCCCAGAGACCCAGAACCCCAGAGACCCCAGAGACCCAGAACCCCAGAACAGAAACCCCACAGACCCCCAGAAACTGCCCCAGAGCCCCCAGAACTGCCCCACAGACCCCAGAACACCACAGACCCCAGAACTGCCCCACAGACCCCAGAACCCCAGAGACCCCCCCCCTAAAGCCCAAAACCCCCCCAATAGCCCCCAGACCCTATAAACCCCCACTGCTCCCTCTCAGACCCCGTAACAATCCCAGTATTCCCGCACAGATGCCATAATCCCCCATTACAGCCCTCCAAACCCCATAAACTGCCCTAATCCCCAAGGACCCCACAAATCCCCCATTATAGCCCCCAAACCCCATTATAGTCCCCAGACTCCACAAGACCCCATAACTCCCACTATAACCCCCCCAACTCCCCAGACCCTATAAACCCCCACTGTTCCCCTCAGACCCCATAACAACCCAAATACGCCCCCACAGACCCCATAACCCGCAGACCCCATGATTTCCCACTGCCCCACTCAGATCCCATAAACCCCTACTATTCTCCCCTAGACCCCATAACACCCCCATGATACCCTACAGACCCCATAATGCCCCCATTATATCCCCCAGACCCTATAACCTCCCAGTGTACCCTCAGACCCTAAAACCCATCCCACAGTGCCCCCCAGACCCCAGAACTGCCCCAGAAGGAGGGTTTAGGATCTGGGTGGCTGTTATGGGGTCTGGGGGTGCAATGTGGGTTATGGGGTCTGGGGGTGCAATGGGGTCTATGGGGTCTGGGGGCTCTAATGGGGTCTATGGGGTCTGGGGGTGCAATGGGGGTTATGGGGTCTGGGGGCTCTAATGGGGGTTATGGGAGCTGGGGGTGCAATGGGGTTATGGGGTCTGGGGGTGCTCTAATGGGAGTTATGGGGTCTGGGGGTACAATGAGGTTATGGGTCTGGGGGTGCAATGTGGGTTATGGGGTCTGGGGGAGCTCTAATGGGGGTTATGGGTCTGGGGTACAATGAGGTTATGGGGTCTGGGGGTGCAATGTGGGTTATGGGGTCTGGGGGAGCTCTAATGGGGGTTATGGGAGCTGGGGGTGCAATGGGGGTTATGGGGTCTGGGGGAGCTCTAATGGGGGTTATGGGAGCTGGGGGTGCAATGTGGGTTATGGGGTCTGGGGGAGCTCTAATGGGGGTTATGGGGTCTGGGGGTACAATGAGGTTATGGGGTCTGGGGGTGCAATGTGGGTTATGGGGTCTGGGGGTGCAATGGGGTTATGGGGTCTGGGGGCTCTAATGGGATCTACGGGGTCTGGGGGCTCTAATGGGGTCTATGGGGTCTGGGGGCTCTAATGGGGGTTATGGGGTCTGGGGTTGCAATGGGGGTCATGGGGTCTGGGGGCTCTAATGGGATCTATGGGGTCTGGGGGTGCAATGGGGGTTATGGGGTCTGGGGGCTCTAATGGGGGTTATGGGGTCTGGGGGTACAATGGGAGTTATGGGGTCTGGGGGTGCAATGGGGGTTATGGGGTCTGGGGGCTCTAATGGGATCTATGGGGTCTGGGGGCTCTAATGGGGGTTATGGGGTCTGGGGGTGCAATGGGGGTTATGGGGTCTGGGGGCTCTAATGGGGTCTATGGGGTCTGGGGGCTCTAATGGGGGTTATGGGGTGTGGGGGTGCAATGGGGGTTATGGGGTCTGGGGGTGCAATGGGGTTATGGGGTCTGGGGGCTCTAATGGGGTCTATGGGGTCTGGGGGCTCTAATGGGGGTTATGGGGTCTGGGGGTGCAATGGGGGTTATGGGGTCTGGGGGCTCTAATGGGGTTATGGGGTCTGGGGGCTCTAATGGGATCTATGGGGTCTGGGGGTGCAATGGGGGTTATGGGGTCTGGGGGCTCTAATGGGGTTACAGGTCCTGAGGGGAACTCGAACGGGGTTCTGGGGCCGGGTTCGGCACAGGGGCTATCGGGACAATCGGGGCAATCGGGGCTATCGGGACAATCGGGACAATCGGGGCTATAGGGACTATCGGGGCAATCGGGGCTATCGGGACAATCGGGGCTATCGGGACAATCGGGACAATCGGGGCTATCGGGACAATCGGGACAATCGGGGGTATAGGGACTATCGGGACAATCGGGGCTATCGGGACAATCGGGGCTATCGGGACTATCGGGGCTATCGGGCTCCATAACGGGGTCATGGGGTCGGCTCAGCGCCCGTCCCACAGCCCCGGTACCGACCCCAGACCCACTCCCGAGCCCCCCTCAGACACGGTACCGACCCCCGGCTCTCACCGGGCCATGGCTCAGGGCTCTGTCCCCCCCTCCCGTCCCGGTACCCGCTCCGCTCTCACCGGGCCATGGCTCAGGGCTCTCACCGGGCCATGGCTCAGGGCTCTGTCCCCCCCTCCCGTCCCGGTACCCGCTCCGCTCTCACCGGGCCATGGCTCAGGCTCAGGGCTCTGCTCACCGCCCGTCCCGCCGCCCCCGGGGCCAACATGGCGGCCCCGCTCCCTCACGCGCGCGCGAAGCCCCGCGCTGCCCGCACTGCGCCTGCGCGGGACGCGCCGCTGGACCGGCGCCGCAAGGGCCCCCCGGGGGCTGCCCGCGGCGCGCCTGTCCCGGTGCCCGCCGGTTCCTCCGGTGCCCGCCGGTTCCTCCGGTGCACGCCGCTTCCCCTCTGTTCCCGCCGGTTCCTCCGGTGCACGCCGCTTCCCCTCTGTTCCCGCCGGTTCCTCCGGTGCACGCCGGTTCCTCCCGGTTCCCCCCGGTGCCCGCCGGTTCCCCCGCTGTCCGCCGCTTCCCGCCCGTTCGCCGCTATTCCCGCCAGCTCATCCTGATTCCCGCCGGTTCCCCCGGTTCCTCGTTCCTCCCGGTTCCTCCCGGTTCCCCGGTTCCCGCCGGTTCTCCCGGTTCCCCGGTTCCCCGGTTCCGCCGGTTCCCCGGTTCCTCCCGGTTCCCCCGGTTCCCGCCGGTTCTCCCCGGTTCCCCCGGTTCCTCCCGGTTCCCCCGGTTCCCGCCGTTCTCCCGGTTCCTCCCGGTTCCCGTTCTCCGGTTCCTCCCGTTCCCCGGTTCTTCCCGGTTCCCGTCCGCCGTTCTCCCCGGTTCCTCCCGGTTCCCCCGGTTCCCCCGGTTCCCGCCGCGGCGATGCCGGAGCGCTGAGAACCGTTCAACTTTATTAACTCAGAACCACAAACAGTGCAACGGAACGGCGGAACAAGGCGAGGGGACCGGGAACTCCCGGTAACGGAAGGGGCACGGCCGGCCCGGGGCCCGGCGTGTCCCGACAGGAGGCACAGGCGGAGGGAGATCCCCGCGATCGGTCGGGCCGGGCCCGGATGTAAGCGCTCCGGGATTGCCCGGGGGGTGGCACACCCGGGGCGCGCTCCGGGATTGCCCGGGGGGTGGCACCGGGAGCGGCTCCGGGATTGCCCGGGGGGTGGCACCGGGAGCGGCTCCGGGATTGCCCGGGGGTGGCACCGGGAGCGGCTCCGGGATTGCCCGGGGGCACCGGGAGCGGCCTTCCGGGATTGCCCGGGGGGGGCACCCGGGAGCGGCTCCGGGATTGCCCGGGGGGTGGCACCGGGAGCGGCTCCGGGGGTTGCACCGGAGCACCAGGGGTGGCACCGGGAGCGGCGCCGGGGGCACCGGGAGCGGCTCCGGGGCACCGGGGGTGGCACCGGGAGCGGCACCGGGGGTGGCACCGGGAGCGGCTCCGGGGATGGCAGCGGGAGCGGCTGCCGGTCCCCGTGCCGGTGGCACCGGGCACAGGCGGCCTCAGGTGACGGTGACGGCGTCCCCGGGCACAGCGGCGGCGGCAGCTGCGGGACCGGGGGCGTCAGGGGGGTCCCAGCCCCGTTCCCGGGGCGGGGAACGCTCCCGGCCCGGTCCCACCGGGAGCGGGGTCCCGGGGCTGCCCCCGGGGCTCGGCGGCGGCCCGGGCTCCAGCGGGCTCGGGATGCAGGCACAGCCGGGATTCTCCTGCCGGGAAACGCGGGATGGGCCCCGGGACAGCGGCACCGGGACGGGACACCGGGACACCGGGAGGGGACACCGGGACCTTGGGAGGGGACACCGAGACCGGCCACATCCGGGACGGGACACTGGGACACCGGGATGGGACACCGGGACCCACACCCGGGACGGGACACCGGGACCGGACAGGGAGGGGCACCAGGAGCGGCCACGCCCGGGAGGGACACCGGGACAGAGGGACAGGGGAGCAGGAGGGGATCCGGGAGGGGACACCGGGAATGGGAGGGGACCCCGGGAGGGGACCCGGGAATGGGGACAGCGGGAGGGGACCCCGGGGGACAGCGGGAATGGGACAGCGGGAGCAGGAGGGGATACCGGGAGCAGGAGGGGACAGCGGGAGGGGACAGCGGGAATGGGGACAGCGGGAGCAGCTCACCGGGGGCTCCTCGGGGGGCCCGGGCACGGCGTAGCCCAAACGCACCAGCTCTGCTCCCACATCCAGGGTCTGCGGGGACACCGGGAATGGGGACACACACCGGGAATGGGGACACCGGGAATGGGGACAGCGGGAATGGGGACAGGGGAATGGGGACACCGGGAATGGGAACACCGGGAATGGGGACAGAGGGAATGGGACACCGGGTATGGGACACCGGGAATGGGGACAGGGGAATGGGGACAGGGGAATGGGGACACCGGGTATGGGGACAGGAATGGGGACACCGAGAATGGGGACACTGGGAATGGGACACCGGGAATGGGGACACCGGGAATGGGGACACGGGAATGGGGACACCGGGAATGGGGACAGGGAATGGGGACAGGGGAATGGGGACACGGGTATGGGGACACAGGAATGGGGACAGAGGAATGGGGACAGGGAATGGGGACACGGGAATGGGGACAGGGAATGGGGACACCGGGTATGGGGACACCAGGAATGGGGACACGGGAATGGGGACACCGGGAATGGGGACAGGGGAATGGGGACAGAGGGAATGGGGACAGGGGAATGGGGACACCGGGAATGGGGACAGGGAATGGGGACAGGGGAATGGGGACACGGGATATGGGGACACCAGGAATGGGGACATGGAATGGGTACACCGGGAATGGGGACACCGGGAATGGGGACACCGGGAACGGGAACATTGGGAATGGGGACACCGGGAATGGGGACAGGGAATGGGGACACCGGGTATGGGGACACCAGGAATGGGGACACTGGGAATGGGGACAGGGGAATGGGGACACCGGGAATGGGGACAGGGGAATGGGGACAGGGGAATGGGGACACGGGATGGGTACAGAGGGAATGGGGACAGGGAATGGGGACAGGGAATGGGGACACCGGGAATGGGGACATGGGGAAGGGGGACAGGGGAATGGGGACACCGGGATGAACACCGGGAATGGGGACGAGATGGGGACACGGGTATGGGACACCGGGGAATGGGGACAGAGGAATGGGGACAGGGAATGGGACACCGGGAATGGGGACAGGGGAAGGGACACCGGGTATGGGCACCAGGAATGGGGACACGGAAGGTACAGGGAATGGGGACACCGGAGGGACAGGATGGGGACAGGGGAATGGGACAGCAGATACGACAGGGAGCACGGAATGGGGACGCTGGGGTGCACCTGGTCAGCACAGGCACGCAGGAATGGGGACACTGGGGACACTGGGGACACTCAGGGCACTGGAACGACTGGGACACTGGGACACTGGGACACTGGGGACACTCGGGACCTGGGCACACCTGGGCACTGGGACACTGGGGAAACCTGAACACACTGGGCACACCTGAGGACACTGGCCACCTGGCCCTCACCTGTCCGTGGCGCTGGGTGTAGAGGTGCACGCGGGCCGCGGGCACAGCAGGAATGGGGACACTGGGGACACCTGGGGACACTGGGCACACCTGAACACACCTGGGCACACCTGGGCACACCTGGCCCCTCACCTGTCCGTGGCGCTGGGTGTAGAGGTGCACGCGGGGCCGCGGGCACAGCAGGAATGGGGACACTGGGGACACCTGGGGACACTGGGGACACTGGGCACACCTGGGCACACCTGGCCCCTCACCTGTCCGTGGCGCTGGGTGCACAGGTGCACGCGGGGCCGCGGGCACAGCAGGAATGGGGACACCTGGGGACACTGGGCACACCTGGGCACACCTGGGCACACCTGGCCCCTCACCTGTCTGTGGCGCTGGGTGTAGAGGTGCACGCAGGGCCGCGGGCACAGCAGGAATGGGGACACCTGGGGACACTGGGCACACCTGGGCACACCTGGGCACACCTGGCCCCTCACCTGTCTGTGGCGCTGGGTGTAGAGGTGCACGTGGGGCCGCGGGCACAGCAGGAATGGGGACACTGGGGACACCTGGGGACACTGGGCACACCTGAACACACCTGGGCACACCTGGGCACACCTGGCCCCTCACCTGTCCGTGGCGCTGGGTGTAGAGGTGCACGCGGGGCCGCGGGCACAGCAGGAATGGGGACACTGGGGACACCTGGGGACACTGGGGACCCCTGGGCACACCTGGGCACACCTGGCCCCTCACCTGTCCGTGGCGCTGGGTGTAGAGGTGCACGCAGGGCCGCGGGCACAGCAGGAATGGGGACACCTGGGGACACTGGGGACACCTGGGCACACCTGAACACACTGGGCACACCTGGCCCCTCACCTGTCCGTGGCGCTGGGTGTAGAGGTGCACGTGGGGCCGCGGGCACATCAGGAATGGGGACACTGGGGACACCTGGGGACACTGGGGACACCTGGGCACACCTGAACACACCTGGGCACACCTGGCCCCTCACCTGTCCGTGGCGCTGGGTGTAGAGGTGCACGCGGGGCCGCGGGCAGCCCCCGGCCGGGCCGTAGCTGCCGATCCGCGCCACCAGCGGCGCCCACTGCGCGCAGTGAGTGAGCAGCTGGAACTCGGCCAGAGCCGCCTCGGGCACGCCCCGCCTGGGGACAGCGACAGCGACAGGGGATGGGACAGGGACAGGGCACTGCCACCCTGCAGGGGACAGGGACAGGGGATGGGGACAGGGCACTGCCACCCTGCAGGGGACAGGGACAGGGGACAGGGACAGGGACAGGGCACTGCCACCTGCAGGGACAGGGACAGGGGACAGGGACAGGGACAGGGCACTGCCACCCTGCAGGGACAGGGCACTGCCACCCTGCAGGGGACAGGGACAGGGGACAGGGACAGGGCACTGCCACCCTGCAGGGGACAGGGACAGGGCACTGCACCCTGCAGGGGACAGGGCACTGCCACCCTGCAGGGACACGGACAGGGGACAGGGACAGGGCACTGCACTGCGGGGACAGGCACTGCCACCCTGCAGGGGACAGGGACAGGGGGACAGGGACAGGGCACTGCCACCTGCAGGGGACAGGGACAGGGGACAGGGACAGGACAGGGCACTGCCACCCTGCAGGGGACAGGGACAGGGACAGGGACAGGGCACTGCCACCCTGCAGGGGACAGGGGGACAGGGACTGCCACCCTGCAGGGGACAGGGCACTGCCACCCTGCAGGGGACAGGGACAGGGGACAGGGACAGGGCACTGCCACCCTGCAGGGGACAGGGACAGGGGATAGGGACAGGGACAGGGCACTGCCACCCTGAGGGACACGGACAGGGCACTGCCATCCCTAGAGAGGACAGGACAGGGCACTGCCATCCCTGAAGAGGACAGCGACAGGGCACTGCCACCCTGGAGGGGACAGGGACAGGGGAAGGGCAATGCCACCCTGGAGGGGACAGGGACAGGGCACTGCCATCCCTAGAGAGGACAGGGACAGGGCACTGCCACCCTGGAGGGGACAGGGACAGGGCACTGCCATCCCTAGAGAGGACAGGGACAGGGCACTGCCACCCTGCAGGGGACACGGACAGGGCACTGCCATCCCTAGAGAGGACAGGGACAGGGCACTGCCACCCTGGAGGAGACAGGGACAGGGGCAGGGCAATGCCACCCTGAGGGGACAGGGACAGGGCATTGCCACCCCTGGGAGGGGACAGTGCCACCCCAGAGGGAGACAGTGCCACCCTGCTCACCGTTGGGGACAACCCCGGCCAGGCTGCACTCGATGGCCTGGAAGGGCAGGCTCAGGAAGTCACTCCTGCAGGGACAGGGCTGAGGGCACTCCTTGGGGACAGGGACATCCTCCCGGGAATGCCACCCCCCTGCCTGACCCCCATGTCCCTTATCCCCATCTCATGTCCCCACCATGTCCCCCTGACTGTCCCCGTGTCCCCTCCTGTTCCAGCACTGTCCCCCCATGTCCCTTATCCCCCATCCCATGACCCCAACTGTCCCCTCCTGTCCCCACCATGTCCCCCTGACCATCCCCATGTCCCAGCACTGTCCCCCGTGTCCCCTCCTGTCCCAGCACTGTCCCCCCGTGTCCCCTCCTGTCCCAGCACTGTCCCCTGACAGTCCCCATGTCCCCCCCATATCCCAGCACTGTCCTCCCCGTGTCCCCCCGTCCCCTCCTGTCCCCATTTCCCAGCACTGTCCCCCCGTGTCCCTTATCCCCCATCCCATGTCCCCTCCTGTCCCCACCACATCCCCCTGACTGTCCCCATGTCCCCCCCATATCCCAGCACTGTCCCCCCATGTCCCCTGTCCCCCGTGTCCCCCTATCCCTCCTGTCCCCGTGTGTCACTGTGTCACCCCCATCCCCCTGTCCCTCCATGTCCCCTATCCCCCCCTGTCCCCACCTGTCCCCACTCTCCCTTCTGTCCCCCCCCATGTCCCCCCGTGTCCCCCCTGTCCCGTGTCCCACCCTGTCCCCTCCGTGTCCCCTCATCCCACCCTGTCCCCCCATGTCCCCCATCCCCCCTGTCCCTCCATGTCCCCTGTCCCCCCCGTTCCCCCTATCCCCCTGTCCCCCCTATCCCCCCTGTCCCCCCCGTGTCCCCCGTGTCCCCCATGTCCCCCCTGTCCCCCCTGTCCCCCGTGTCCCCCTGTCCCCCCTGTCCCACCTGAGTGCCCGCAGTGCCTCGGGCGGGGCCTGTCCCTTGTCCCCAAAGTCCACGTAGCACAGGCCCAGGTGGCCGCTGGCCAGTGGGCCCAGCACCCGCGCCCGGTGCCACTCGCCCTGGGCCACCAGCGGGGCAGCCACGATGGCCCCGGGCTGCAGCGACGGGGGCGGCACCTGGGGACACGGGGACAGGAGGGGACAGTGCTGGGACAGGAGAGGGGACAGTGCTGGGACAGGAGGGGACATGGGGACAGTCAGAGAGACATGGGGGGACATGAGGGGACATGGGGGACAGTCAGGAGGACACGGTGGGGACAGGAGGGGACATGGGATGGTGGGTAAGGGACATGGTGGGGACAGTGCTGGGACAAGAGCAGACACAGAGGTGACACCGAGGTGACACCGAGGTGACACAGGGCACTCACGGGGGGGGCTGCTCCGGTAGAAGTGCCCCATCTCAGCTGTCAGCTTGTCCAGTGCTGGGACACGGGGGGACACCCAGGGGACAGAGAGGGGACACTGAGGGGACAGAGGTGACACCGAGGGGATAGAGGGCACTCACGGGGGGGCTGCTCCGGTAGAAATGCCCCATCTCAGCTGTCAGCTTGTCCAGCTGCAGGCTGCGCCTGCCCAGCAGCTGGATCCAGAAGCGCCCGGGGCTCTCGGCAGCTGACACGTACACATCCAGGTGCTCATCCGCAGGGAAACTGAAATCCGGGCTGGGCACTGCGGGCAGCACGGCACGGGGGGCTCAAAACCCAGGGAAACCCAGCCAGGACCCACAGAAACCCAGCCAGGACCCACAGAAACCCAGCCAGGACCCACAGAAACGCAGCCAGGATCCACAGAAACGCAGCCAGGATCCACAGAAACCCACCCAGGATCCACAGAAATCCACAGAAACCCAGCCAGGATCCACAGAAACCCAGCCAGGATCCACAGAAATCCAGCCAGGATCCACAGAAACCCACAGAAACCCACCCAGGATCCACAGAAACCCAGCCAGGACCCACAGAAACGCAGCCAGGATCCACAGAAACCCACCCAGGATCCACAGAAATCCAGCCAGGATCCACAGAAACCCAGCCAGGATCCACAGAAACGCAGCCAGGATCCACAGAAACCCACCCAGGATCCACAGAAATCCAGCCAGGATCCACAGAAACCCAGCCAGGATCCACAAAAACCCAGCCAGGATCCACAGAAACCCAGCCAGGATCCACAGAAACGCAGCCAGGATCCACAGAAATCCACAGAAACCCAGCCAGGATCCACAGAAACCCAGCCAGGATCCACAGAAATCCAGCCAGGATCCACAGAAACCCACAGAAACCCACCCAGGATCCACAGAAACCCAGCCAGGACCCACAGAAACGCAGCCAGGATCCACAGAAACCCACCCAGGATCCACAGAAATCCACAGAAACCCAGCCAGGATCCACAGAAACCCAGCCAGGATCCACAGAAACCCAGCCAGGATCCACAGAAATCCAGCCAGGATCCACAGAAACCAGCCAGGATCCACAGAAACGCAGCCAGGACCCACAGAAATCCACAGAAACCAGCCAGGATCCACAGAAACCCAGCCAGGATCCACAGAAATCCAGCCAGGATCCACAGAAACCCACAGAAACCCACCCAGGATCCACAGAAACCCAGCCAGGATCCACAGAAACGCAGCCAGGATCCACAGAAACCCAGCCAGGATCCACAGAAATCCAGCCAGGATCCACAGAAATCCAGCCAGGATCCACAGAAACCCAGCCAGGATCCACAGAAACCCAGCCAGGATCCACAGAAACCCACAGAAACCCAGCCAGGATCGACAGAAACCCAGCCAGGATCCACAGAAACGCAGCCAGGATCCACAGAAACCCACAGAGATCCACTCAGGATCCACAGAAACCCAGCCAGGATCCACAGAAATCCACCCAGGATCCACAGAAATCCACAGAAACCCACCCAGGATCCACAGAAACCCAGCCAGGATCCACAGAAACCCACAGAAATCCAGCCAGGATCCACAGAAATCCAGCCAGGATCCACAGAAACCCAGCCAGGATCCACAGAAACGCAGCCAGGATCCACAGAAACCCAGCCAGGATCCACAGAAATCCACCCAGGATCCACAGAAACCCAGCCAGGATCCATAGAAACCCACAGAAATCCAGCCAGGATCCACAGAAAACCACCCAGGATCCACAGAAACCCAGCCAGGATCCATAGAAACCCACAGAAATCCAGCCAGGATCCACAGAAATCCACCCAGGATCCACAGAAATCCACCCAGGATCCACAGAAATCCACAGAAACTCACCCAGGATCCACAGAAATCCACCCAGGATCTACAGAAATCCACCCAGGATCCACAGAAACCCAGCCAGGATCCACAGAAATGCAGCCAGGATCCACAGAAACCCACAGAGATCCACTCAGGATCCACAGAAATCCAGCCAGGATCCACAGAAATCCACCCAGGATCCACAGAAATCCACCCAGGATCCACAGAAACCCACCCAGGATCCACAGAAATCCAGCCAGGATCCACAGAAATCCACAGAGATTCACTCAGGATCCACAGAAACGCAGCCAGGATCCACAGAAATCCTGCCAGGATCCACAGAAACCCAGCCAGAATCCACAGAAACCCAGCCAGGATCCATAGAAACCCACAGAAATCCAGCCAGGATCCACAGAAATCCAGCCAGGATCCACAGAGATCCACTCAGGATCCACAGAAATCCACCCAGGATCCACAGAAATCCCCCTAAAATCCACCCAAATCCCACCAGGACAGCCACAGCGTGGGCATCCCCAAATTCAGAGAAATCCACCCAGAAGAGAGAGAAATCCACCCAAACCCCAGAGAAATCCACCCAGAATCCACAGAAATCCAGAATCCAAAGAAATCCACCCAAAACCCACTGCACAGCCACGGGATGGGGAAACACCCAAAATGCCCCCAGGAGAGGCACAGGATGGAGGGAATCCCCAAAATCCCTCCAGGAAAGGCACGGGAGGGAGGAAATCCCCAAAATCCCTCCAGGAAAGGCACGGGAGGGAGGAAATCCCCAAAATCCCTCCAGGAAAGGCACGGGAGGGAGGGAATCCCCAAAATTCCTCTGAGAGAGGCACAGGAGGGAGGGAATCCCCAAAATCTCACCAGGAAAGGCACAGGAGGGAGGGAATCCCCAAAATCCCTCTGGGAGAGGCACCAGGATGGAAGGAATCCCCAAAATCTCACCAGGAAAGGCACAGGAGGGAGGAAATCTCCAAAATCCCTCCAGGAAAGGCACGGGAGGGAGGAAATACCCAAAATCCCTCTGGGAGAGGCACGGGAGGGAGGAAATCCCCAAAATCTCACCAGGAAAGTCACAGGAGGGAGGGAATCCCCAAAATCCCTCAGGGAAAGGCACAGGAGGGAGGGAATCCCCAAAATCCCTCTGGGAGAGGCACCAGGATGGAAGGAATCCCCAAAAACCCCTCCGGGAAAGGCACGGGAGGGAAGCAGGGAACTCCCCCAAACCCCTCCCCACCCCCCGAATATCCCCGGAACCCCCTCCCCACCCGCGACCCCCAACGGGAACGACCCCGACGCCGCTCTCACCCTCAAACTTGGGCACGGGCGGCTCCCCCGGTTCCTCGGTGCCATCTCCCGGTTCCTCGGTACCGTCTCCCGGTTCCTCGGTGCCATCTCCCGGTTCCTCGGTACCGTCTCCCGGTTCCTCGGTGCCTTCCCCCGGTTCCTCGGTACCGTCTCCCGGTTCCTCGGTACCGTCTCCCGGTTCCTCGGTGCCATCTCCCGGTTCCTCGGTGCCATCTCCCGGTTCCTCGGTGCCTTCCCCCGTTCCTCGGTGCCGTCTCCCGGTTTCATCGCCGGTTCCATCACCGGTTTCATCGCCGGTTCCATCGCCGGTTTCATCGCCGGTTCCATCGCCGGTTCCATTCCCGGCTCCATCCCCTCGCTCCCCGCCGCTGCTCCCAGACCCGCCGCCGGTTCCCACTCGGCATCCCAGCACTCCAGCCAGCCCCCGGTACCACCGGCACTCCCGGGATCACCGGCGGCTCCCGGCGGCTCCCGGCGGTTGCCCAGCGGCTGCTTCCGCGGGCACCGCGCGGCCGCCGCCCGCGCCAGCTCCCTGCGGAACGCTTTATCCTCCGAGAGCTTCTCCAGGATCAGCTTCTGCCGGGGAGGCTGCCGTGAGCGGCGGGAGGGTCCCGGCGGGCCCCGAGCCCCCCGGGGAGCAGAGCCCCCCGCTCACCTTGGCCGCCTCCACCTCGGCGCGGGTGCCCAGCAGGCGCAGGAGGCGCAGCGGGGCCGGCCCGGGGACGGGGCCGCACTCCACGCGAGCCCCCGAGCGGCGGCAGATGGCCCGCACCGTGTCCCCGCCACGGCCTGCGGATTGGGGGATTGGGGGATTGGGGGATTGGGGATTGGGGATTGGGGATTGGGGATTGGGGATTGGGGATTGGGCATTGGGGATTGGGGATTGGGGGATTGGGGATTGGGGATTGGGGGATTGGGGATTGGGGATTGGGGATTGGGCATTGGGATTGGGGATTGGGGGATTGGGGATTGGGGATTGGGGATTGGGGATTGGGGATTGGGAAATTGGGGGATTGGGGATTGGGGATTGGGGATTGGGGATTGGGGGATTGGGGGATTGGGAGATTGGGAGATTGGGATTGGGGATTGGGGATTGGGGATTGGGGATTGGGGAATTGGGGGATTGGGGATTGGGGATTGGGGATTGGGGGATTGGGGATTGGGGATTGGGCATTGGGGATTTGGGGGATTGGGGGATTGGGGGATATTGGGGATTGGGGATTGGGGGATTGGGGATTGGAGGGATTGGGGATTGGGAGATTGGGGATTGGGGATGGTTGGGGGATTTGGGGATTGGAGGATTGTGGAGATTGGGGATTGGGGATTGGGAATTGGGGATTGGGGATTGGGGATTGGGGGATGGATTGGGGATTGGGGGATTGGGGATTGGGGATTGGGTTGGGGATTGGGGATTGGGGATTGGGGGGATTGGGGATTGGGGATTGGGGATTGGGGATTGGGGATTGGGGGATTGGGGATTGGGGGATTGGGGATTGGGGATTGGGGAATTGGGGGATTGGGGGATTGGGGGATTGGGGATTGGGGATTGGGATTGGGATTGGGGATATTGGGGGATTGGGGATTGGGATGGGGATTGGGGATTGGGGATGGGTTGGGGATTGGGGATTGGATTGGGGATTGGGGATTGGGGATTGGGGGGATTGGATTGGGGATTGGGATGGGGATGGGGGATTGGGGATTGGGGATTGGGGGATTGGGGGATTGGGGATTGGGGGATTGGGGATTGGGGATTGGGGATTGGGGATTGGGGGGGATTGGGGATTGGGGATTGAGGGGATTGGGGATTGGGGGATTGGGTGGGGATTGGGGATTGGGGATTGGGGGATTGGGGATTGGGGATTGGGATTGGGGATTGGGGATTGGGGATTGGGATTGGGGATTGGGGGATTGGGGATTGGGGATTGGGGATTGGGGGATTGGGGATTGGGGATTGGGGATTGGGGATTGGGGATTGGGGGATTGGGGATTGGGGATTGGGGATTGGGGGATTGGGGATTGGGGATTGGGGATTGGGATTGGGATTGGGGATTGGGGATTGGGGATTGGGGATTGGGGATTGGGGATTGGGGATTGATTGGGGGATTGGGGGATTGGGGGATTGGGGATTGGGGGATTGGGGATTGGGGATTGGGGGATTGGGGATTGGGGGATTGGGGATTGGGGATTGGGGATTGGGGATTGGGGGATTGGGGATGGGATTGGGGGATTGGGGGATTGGGGGGATTGGGGATTGGGGATTGGGGGATTGGGGGGGATTGGGGATTGGGGAGGATTGGGGGATTGGGGATTGGGAGGGATTGGGGGGATTGGGGGGGATTGGGGGATTGGGGGATTGGTGGGGGATTGGGGGATTGGGGGGGGATTGGGGGGATTGGGGGGGATTGGGGGTGGGGGATTGGGGGGATTGGGGGGATTGGGGGGGGATTGGGGGGATTGGGGATTGGGGGAGGATTGGGGATTGGGGATTGGGGATTGGGGATTGGGGATTGGGGGGGATTGGGGGATTGGGGGATTGGCGATTGGGGATTGGGGATGGGGGGATTGGGGATTGGGGGGGGAATGGGGGGGGATTGGGGGAATTGGGGATTGGGGGGATTGGGGGGATTGGGGGGATTGGGGGATTGGGGGATTGGGGGGAATTGGGGGATTGGGGTATTGAGGGGGATTGGGGGGGATTGGGGGGATTGGGGGGATTGGGGGCTTGGGGATTTGGGAGGGGAATTCGGGGGGATTGGGGGAATTGGGGAGGGATTGGGGGGGATTTGGAGGGGATTGGGGGAGATTGGGGGGGTTGGGGGGGATTTGGGGGGAAATTGGGGGGGACTGAGGGGGATTGGGGGGATTGGGGAGGGGGAATTGGGGGGGATTGGGGGGGATGTGGGGGATTGGGGGATTGGGGTGATTGGGGAGGGGGAATGGGGGGGATTGGAACGGGATTTGGGGGGACTGGGGGGGATTGGAGGGGGTTGGAAGGGATTTGGGGGGGGGGAATGGGGTCTGGGGGAAGGGGAGGGTGTGGGCTGTGGGGAGGGGGGCTTGGGATGGTGAGGAAGCGGTGGGAAAAGGGGTCTGGGATGTTGGGAAAGGGGTGGGAAGGAAGTCGGGGATATTGGGAAGGGGTCTGGGGGATGCAGGGGTAGGAAGGGGGTCTGGGACATGGGGAAAGGGGTCTGGGATGTTGGGAAAAGGGTGGGAAAGGGTCTGGGATTTTGGGAAGGGGTCTGGGACATTGGGAAAGGGGTAGGAAAATAGTCTGGGATGTTGGGAAAGGGTCTGGGGGATGCAGGGGTAGGAAGGGAGTCTAGGACATTAGGAAATGGGTGGGAAAGGGTCTGGGATGTTGGGAAAGGGGTGGAAGAGTCCCAGGATGGGGAGAGGGAGAGTGGAAAGGCCCCCTGGGCTAAGGGGGAGGGTGGGGAAAGGCCCCTGGGACTAACGGGAAAAGGAATTCCCACAAGGAATACAGAGAAAGGGGTGGAAGGGAACCCTGGGATTTGGGTTCCTTTGGGATTTGGGGTTTCCCTGGGGTACAGAACCTTCCCTCCCGTTTTTGGGGTGCCCACGGCCCGTGGGGCACATGGAGCTGCTCAGGACCCTGGGATTGGGGTTCCTTTGGGATCTGGGGTTTCCCTGGGGCTCAGAACCCTTCCCCCCCTGTTTTTGGGGTGCCCACGGCCCTCTGTGGCACCAGCAGCTGCTTGGGACCCTGGGATTGGGGTTCCTTTGGGATTTGGGGTTTCCCTGGGGCTCAGAACCTTTCCCCTGGGATTTGGGGTTTCCCTGGGGCCCAGAACCCTTCCCCTGGGATTTGGGGTTTCCCTGGGGCCCAGAACCCTTCCCCTGGGATTTGGGGTTTCCCTGGGGCCCAGAACCCTTCCCCCCCTGTTTTTGGGGTGCCCACGGCGCGCTGCGGCACCAGCAGCTGCTCAGGACCCTGGGATTGGGGTTCCTTTGGGATTTGGGGTTTCCCTGGGGCTCAGAACCTTTCCCCTGGGATTTGGGGTTTCCCTGGGGCTCAGAACCTTTCCCCTGGGATTTGGGGTTTCCCTGGGGCCCAGAACCCTTCCCCTGGGATTTGGGGTTTCCCTGGGGCCCAGAACCCTTCCCCTGGGATTTGGGGTTTCCCTGGGGCCCAGAACCCTTCCCCCCGTTTTTGGGGTGCCCGTACCAATGATCCTGCCCACGGCGCGCTGCGGCACCAGCAGCTGCTCAGGACCCTGGGATTGGGGTTCCTTTGGGATTTGGGGTTTCCCTGGGGCCCAGAACCCTTCCCCCCGTTTTTGGGGTGCCCGTACCGATGATCCTGCCCACGGCGCGCTGCGGCACCAGCAGCTGCTCGGCCACGGGCGCGCTCTCGGCCGCGATGCGCAGCACGGCCGCCCGGGCGCGGCACACGCGTGGCGGCGAGCCCGAGATGCGCACCAGGCACTGCCCGCCCGCCTCCTCCTCCTCCTCCTCCTCCTCCGCCACCTCGATCTGCGCGCCCGTCTCCTGCCGCAGCTGCGGGGAAGCGAGCGCGGAACTGCCCTGCCCCAACCGGGAAAATCCCGGGGATCCCGGAACGGGACAGTCACGGGGATCCCGCACCGGGAAAATCACGGGGATCCTGGACCGGGAAACTCCTAGGGATCCCAAACTGGGAAACTCCCGGGGATCCCGCACCGGGAAACTCTCGGGGATCCCGAACTGGGAAAATCCCGGGGATCCCAAACTGGGAAAATCCCGGGGATCCTGCACTGGGAAACTCTCGGGGATCCCGAACCGGGAAAATCCCGGGGATCCCAAACTGGGAAAATCCCGGGGATCCCGCACCGGGAAACACCCGGGGATCCCAAACCGGGAAACTCCCGGGGATCCCGCCCAGCGCTCCCAGCGACCTCTCCCCAGTGATCCCAGTGACCTCTCCCGGGGATCCCGGGAACCCCTCCCAGCGCTCCCAGTGACCCCTCCCGACTCTCCCGGTGACCCCGGCACTCCCGGTGTCCCTCCCGGTGTCCCTCCGGTGTCCCTCCCGGTGCCCCCGGCACTCCCGGTGTCCCTCCCGGTGGCCCCCGGCACTCCAGGTGTCCCTCCCGGTGTCCTGCTCCCGGTGCCCCCGGCACTCCAGGTGTCCCTCCCGGTGTCCCTCCCGGTGCCCCTCCCGGTGTCCCTCCCGGTGCCCCTCCCGGTGTCGCTCCGGTGTCCCTCCCGGTGTTGCTCCCGGTGTCCCCCCGGTGTCCCTCCCGGTGTCCCTCCCGGTGTCCCTCCCGGTGTCGTTCCCGGTGTCGCTCCCGGTGTCCCTCCCGGTGTCCCCCCCGGTGTCCCTCCCGGTGCCCCTCCCGGTGTCGCTCCCGGTGTCCCTCCCGGTTGTCCCTCCCGGTGTCGTTCCCGGTGTCCCTCCGGTGTCCCTCCCGGTGTCCGTTCCCCCGGTGTCCCTCCCGGTGTCCCTCCCGGTGTCGTCCCGGTGTCGCTCCCGGTGTCCCTCCCGGTGTCCCCCCGGTGTCCCTCCCGGTGTCCTCCCGGTGTCGCTCCCGGTGTCCCTCCCGGTGTCCCTCCCGGTGTCCCCCCCGGTGTCCCTCCCGGTGTTGCTCCCGGTGTCCCTCCCGGTGTCGCTCCCGGTGTCCCTCCCGGTGTCCCTCCCGGTGTCGCTCCCGGTGCCCTCCCGGTGTCCTCCGGTGTCCCTCCCGGTGCCCCCCCGGTGATCCGCACTCCCGGTGCCCCCCCGGTGTCGCTCCCGGGTTGTCCCTCCCGGTGTCCCCCCCCCGGTGTCGCTCCCGGTGTCCCTCCCGGTGTCCCCCCGGTGTCCCTCCCGGTGTCGCTCCCGGTGTCCCCCCCGGTGTCGTTCCCGGTGTCCCCCCCGGTGTCCCTCCCGGTGTCCCTCCGGTGTCCCCCCCGGTGTCGCTCCCGGTGTCCCCACCTGGTTGATGGTGGCTCCCCGGCGGCCGATCAGCGCTTTCAGGGCCGTGCGGGGCACCCTGACCTCGACCTCCAGCCCCTCATCGGCCACCAGCGTCCCCTGCGCCTCTGCGGGGACAGCGGGGACACGGTTGGGGGCGCAGCGTCCCCAAAGGGTCCCCAGGGGGTCCCCAGGGGGTCCCCAGGGGGTCCCCAAGGGGCTCGGACTCCCCTCCCCAGGGCGGTTACAAATAGGACAGAGAATTCCCAGCGGGAAAAGTGACTCCAACGGGCCCCAAATTCTCAGGGGGTCCCCAAAGGGTCCCCTGGGTGTCCCCAAAATATCCCCAAAGGGACAGGGAGAGACCAGGACCCTTCCCAGGGGGGTGATGAGGGAAATCCCAGAGGGAAAAGTGACTCCAGCAGCCTCCCCCTCCCCAGGGGTCCCGACATGGTCCCCAAAAATGTCCCCTAAAGGTCCCCAGGGGGGTCCCCAAAAGGTTCCAGGGGGTGACAAAGGGACAGGGACATCCCTGAGGATGTCACAAGGGAATCCCCAGGGAGGAAAAGTGATTCCAGCAGCCTCCCCGTCCCCAGGGATGGGCACAGAGGGTCCCCAGGGGGTCCCCAGGGGGGTCTCGAGGAGTCCCCGAGGGTCCCCAAAGGGTCACCGAGAGGCTCAGCCCCCCCCCCTCCCCTCTCCAGGGGGTTTCATGGAATTCCCAGTGGGAAAAGTGACTCCAAAATCCCCAAAATGTCCCCAGGGTCTCCCCAGAGTGTCCTCAAAGGGTCTCCAGGGTTCCTCCAAAGTGTCCCCCCAAAGTGTCCCCAGAGTCCCCCAGAATCCCCCCAAAGTGTCCCCAGGGTGTCCCCAGGGTCTCCCCAAAGTGTCCCCAGGGTGTCCCCAAAGTGTCCCCAGGGTCCCCCCAGAATCCCCCAAAGTGTCCCCAGGGTCTCCCCAAAGTGTCCCCAGGGTGTCCCCAAAGTGTCCCCCAGAATCCCCCAAAGTGTCCCCAGGGTGTCCCCAAAGTGTCCCCAGGGTCCCCCCAGAATCGCCCCAAAGTGTCCCCAGGGTGTCCCCAAAGTGGTCCCCAAAGTGTCCCCAAAGTGTCCCCAGGGTCCCCCCAGAATCCCCCCAAAGTGTCCCCAGGGTGTCCCCAAAGTGTCCCCAAAGTGTCCCCAGGGTGTCCCCAAAGTGTCCCCAGAGTCTCCCCAAAGTGTCCCCAGGGTGTCCCCAGGGTGTCCCCAAAGTGTCCCCAGGGTGTCCCCAAAGTGTCCCCAGGGTGTCCCCAGAGTCCCCCCAGAATCCCCCCAAAGTGCCCCCAGGGTGTCCCCAAAGTGTCCCCAGGGTGTCCCCAGGGTGTCCCCAAAGTGTCCCCAGGGTGTCCCCCAGAGTCCCCCCAGAATCCCCCCAAAGTGTCCCCAGGGTCTCCCCAAAGTGTCCCCAAGTGGTCCCCAAAGTGTCCCCAAAGTGTCCCCCAGGGTGTCCCCAAAGTGTCCCCAGAGTCTCCCCAAAGTGCCCCAGGGTTGTCCCCAAAGTGCCCCCAGGGGTGTCCCCAGGGTGTCCCCAAAGTGTCCCCAGGGTCCCCCCAAGCTCTCACAAGGCAATTCCCTGCGGGAAGAGCGACCCCCGCAGCCTCCCGTTCCCCACGGAGGAGCCCCGGGGGTCCCGGGGGGGGTCAGGCCCCGGTGCCCGGTCCCGCACCCACCTCGGCTCTCCCGGTAGCGCCGGTACAGGATGTAGAGCACGCTGGCGGCGGCCGGGACGCCCAGGAGCAGGGCGGCTTTCTGCAGGCTGCTCAGGCTGTGCACGGAGCCGCGTCCCGCCATCCCGCTTACCGGGGGATTACCGGGGCGTTACCGGGGGGTTACCGGGGCGTTACCGGGGGGTTACCGGGACGTTACCGGGGGGGTTTCCGGCAGCCCACCGGGAGCTCCCGGTGCGCCCCCCACCCCGGGCATTCCCCGGCCGCCTCCCCGCGCCCGTCCCCTCACGGAGGGCTCGGTTCCGGGCCCGCCGCTGCAGGCCTCGTGCCCGGTGCACCGGCAGCGGAGCCCCCGCAGCCACCTCGGCCGCGCCCCCCGGGGGGGTCTCACGGTACCTGCCGGTGCCGGCGCCACCCCCCCGGCCCCGTAGCGACGCTGGCTCGGCTCGGCCCGGCCCCCAAAGGCCGCGGTTCGGGCCCGGCCCCGGTTCGGGCCCGGTGTGGTCCCGGGGCCGCCGCCGCCTCCCGCGCCCCGCCGCTGGCCCCGCCTCCTCCCGCTCTCCACCAATCACAGCGCGGCTCCTCCCCTCATAGCCAATCACAGCGCAGCCCCGCACCGCCCCCACCCAATCAACGCCTGCGCAGCGGCGGCCAATCCCCGCGAGACCTCCCACAGGAGAGGGCGGGAAATAACGGGAATAAAGCAGCCAATCAGCGGCGAGTAGCTGAGGAGCAAACCAATCAGAGAGCGAGAAAATGAGAATGTCCGCCTCCTCACTTGAGTGACAGGCGAGGGAGCCTATAGCGGCTCGGAGCGCCGCGCGGGGCGGGGCTGTCATGCCGGCCCGGTGCCCGCGGACCCGCGGTGCCCAAAAACGCCTTTATTGAACCCAAAGGCACAAAAACGCCTTTATTGAGGCCAAAGGCACCAAAAACGCCTTTATTGAGGCCAAAGGCACCAAAAACGCCTTTATTGAACCCAAAGGGAGCCGCGGGCACCCTGCCGGCACAGCGCGGGGGGCGTGGGACAGCCCGGGGGGCACCCGCGGGGGACAGGGACCGGGGACACCCACGGGACACCGGGACCGGGGACACCCACGGGACACCGGGACCGGGGACACCCACGGGGGACCAGGGGCTCGCCAGGGGCCGCATTCCCGGCAGGTGCCTGGGTGGGAGAACCCCCAGGTGTCCACAGGTGCTGGGGGTGGTCCCGGGGGTCCCGGGGATCCCGGTGGTCTCAGGGGTTCAGGGCTGCTCCCGGTGCTCCCGGGGGTCCCGGGGGTCCCGGGTGGTCTCAGGGGTTCAGGGCTGCTCCCGGTGCTCCCGGTGCTCCCGGTGGTCTCAGGGGTTCAAGGCTGCTCCCGGTGCTCCCGGTGCTCCCGGTGCTCCCGGTGCTCCCGGGGGTCCCGGGGTTCCCGGTGGTCTCAGGGGTTCAGGCTGCTCCCGGTGCTCCCGGTGCTCCCGGCGGTCCCGGTGGTCTCAGGGGTTCAGGGCTGCTCCCGGTGCTCCCGGTGCTCCCGGCGGTCCCGGTGGTCTCAGGGGTTCAGGGCTGCTCCCGGTGCTCCCGGTGCTCCCGGTGCTCCCGGTGGTCTCAGGGGTTCAGGGCTGCTCCCGGTGCTCCCGGGGGTCCCGGTGCTCCCGGTGGTCTCAGGGGTTCAGGGCTGCTCCCGGTGCTCCCGGTGCTCCCGGTGCTCCCGGTGTTCCCGGTGCTCCCGGTGGTCTCAGGGGGTTCAAGGCTGCTCCCGGTGCTCCCGGCGGTCCGGTGCTCCCGGTGCTCCCGGCGGTCCCGGTGCTCCCGGTGCTCCCGGTGCTCCGGTGGTCTCAGGGGTTCAGGGCTGCTCCCGGTGCTCCCGGTGCTCCCGGTGCTCCCGGTGGTCTCAGGGGTTCAAGGCTGCTCCCGGTGCTCCCGGTGCTCCCGGTGTTCCCGGTGCTCCGGGGTCTCAGGGGTTCAGGGCTGCTCCCGGTGCTCCCGGTGCTCCCGGTGCTCCCGGTGCTCCCGGTGCTCCCGGCGGTCCCGGGGGTCCCCGGGCGGCGCTCAGGGGGTCCCCGCGGGGCCATCGGCGGGGTCGGGGGCGAAGAGCTCCGTAGAGCGGGGGAAAAGCGGCGGAGACGGCGGCGGGGTGGAGGCGGCGGAAGGCGCGGAGCTGCTCGAGGTGCTGCGAGCAGAGAGCGCGGAGCCGGCCCGGGGCGGGCAGCTGCGGGGACAGGACACGGGTGAGACCGCGGGGACACGAGGGGACACGGCTGTCACCCCACGGACCCGGCTGTGACACCGCGGGGACACGAGGGGACACGGCTGTGACACCGCGGGGACACGGCTGTCACCCCACGGACACGGCTGTGACACCGCGGGGACACGGCTGTCACACCCACGGACACGGCTGTGACACCGCGGGGACACGGCTGTCACCCCACGGACACGGCTGTGACACCGCGGGGACACGAGGGGACACGGCTGTCACCCCACGGACACGGCTGTGACACCCCACGGACACGGCTGTGACACCGCGGGGACACGGCTGTCACCCCACGGACACGCGCAGGGAACCCCCGTGACCAGGCTCGCCCCCTGCCCACGCCGTTGTGCCCGCGGACCCCGCCGCCCCCACAATGTCCCCAGTGTCCCCAAATCCCCGCTCCCCTTCCCAATCTACTCCCCCAGCGCCCCGTGTCCCCCCCCACCGTGTCCTCCCGTGTACCCCCCACCGTGTCCCCTCCCGTGTGTCCCCCCCCGGTGTCCCCCGGTGTCCCGGTGTTGTCCCGGTGTTCCCCCGTGTTTCGTGTCCCCGTGTGTGTCCCGGTGTCCCCCGGTGTCCCCCGGTGTCCCCCCCGGTGTCCCGTGTCCCGGTGTCCCGGTGTCCCGGTGTCCCGGTGTCCCCCGGTGTCCCGGTGTCTCCCCGGTGTCCCCCGGTGTCCCGGTGTCCGTGTCCCCGGTGTCCCGTGTCCCGGTGTCCCGTGTCGGTGTCCGGTGTCCCCTCGGGTCCCGGTGTCCCCCCGGTGTCCCGGTGTCCCCGGTGTCCCCGGTGTCCCCCCGGTGTCCCCCGGTGTCCGGTGTCCTCCCCCCGGTGTCCCCGGTGTCCCCCGGTGTCCCCCCGGTGTCCCCCCGGTGTCCCGTGTCCCCCCGGTGTCCCCCCGGTGTCCCCCCGGTGTTGTCCCCGGTGTCCCCCGGTGTCCCCCCGTGTCCCCGGTTTTCCCTGGTCCCTCCCGGCCAGCAGTCCCTCGCGGCGGGTCTGGCGCAGCAGGAGCCGGAAGGCGACATCGAGCTGAGCCTGGAGCCGGGCCACGCGCGGCGGGTCCTGCAGCCCCGGCCGGCCTGGGGACAGCGACAGGGGCGTGGGGACAGGGGCGGGGGACAGCGACAGGGGCGGGGGACAGGGACAGGACAGGGACAGGGACAGGGGCGGGGGGACAGGGACAGGGACAGGGACAGGGACAGGGACAGGGGCGTGGGACAGGGGCGGGGGACAGCGACAGGGGCGGGGGACAGGGACAGGGACAGGGGCGGGGGGACAGGGACAGGGACAGGGACAGGGGCGGGGACAGGGGCGGGGGACAGCGACAGGGGCGGGGGGACAGGGACAGGGACAGGGGCGGGGGACAGGGACAGGGACAGGGACAGGGACAGGGGCGGGGCGGGGGGACAGGGCGGGGGACAGGGCGGGGGCTGGGACAGGGACAGGGACAGGACAGGGACAGGAACAGGGGCGTGGGTACAGCGACAGGGCGTGGGGACAGGGGCGGGGGACAGGGACAGGGGCGGGGGGACAGGGGCAGGGACAGGGACAGGGGAGGGGGGCGGGGCAGGGGACAGGGACAGGGGACAGGGACAGGGGACACGACAGGGGCGGGACACCGACAGGGGCGGGGGACAGGGGCAGGGGACACGGACGGACAGGGACAGGGACAGGAGACAGGGACAGGGGAGGGGGTACAGCGACAGGGGCGGGGGACAGGGACGGGGGCGTGGGGACAAGGACAGTGACATGGGGACAGCGACGGGGGCGTGGGGACAGAGACAGGGACGGGGACACGGACAGGGGCGTGGGGACAAGGACAGTGACGTGGGGACAGGGACAGGGAACAGGGACAGGGACAGGACAGGGACAGGGGGACACGGACACGGCCGTGGGTACAGGGACAGGGGCGTGGGGACAAAGACGGGGGCGTGGGGACAGGGGTGTGGGGACACGGACAGGGGTGTGGGGACACGGACAGAGGTGTGGGTACAGGGACAGGGGCGTGGGGACAGCGACAGGGCTGGGGACAGGCGCCATCTGTGAAAGGGAGCGCGACGGGAGATGTACCGGGTGGGGACAGCGTGGGGGAGACCCTGGGGACAGTGTGGGGACACAGCGGGGGCATCCTGGGGACACTTGGGGACACCCCACCACCCATCATGCGGGTTTGGAGCAAACCCTCCCTGGGGAGCCCGTGGGGAGGGACACGGGGACACGGGGAGGGGACAGGAGAGGACAGCAGGGGACAGCAGGGGACAGCAGGGGACAGGGCTGTCGCTGACCGGCGTTGACGAGCAGCAGCGCGCCCAGCAGCGCCAGCTCGCTCTCGGAGCAGCGCAGCGCGCTCAGACCTCGCGCCAGGTCAAAGACGGAGGCGACGAGCTCGGGACAGCCTGGGGACAACCCGGGGACAGCTCGGGGACAGCCCGGGGACAGCCCGGGGTCCCCGCGCCCCCCGCCCGTGTCGCCGCCCTACCCAGCGAGCGGAAGAGCTCGGGCCCGGCGCGTCTGCCCTCGAACAGCACCGTGCCCGTGGCGGCGTCGAAGGCGCGGCACACCCGGACCAGGACAACCTCCATGGCACCTGTCACCCGCGCGGGGCGGCGACAGCGCTGCTGGCACCGGCGACACCGCCACTGGCACCGGGGGGAGCGGCGGGGACCCCGCGGGGGTGGCCCCGGGAGAGGACACCTCCCGAGAGAGGGGGCTTTGGGGACTGTCACCTCCCCGTGGGACACACGGGATTGTCACCAACTGCCAGGGGGAATGGAGGGGGCTTTGGGGACTGTCACCTCCCCGTGGGACACACGGGATTGTCACCTCTGTCAGGGGGGATGGAGGGGGCTTTAGGGACTGTCACCTCCCCGTGGGACACACGGGATTGTCACCACTGCCAGGGGGGATGGAGGGGGCTTTGGGGACTGTCACCTCCCCGTGGGACACACGGGATTGTCACCACTGCCAGGGAGGAGGGAGGGGGCTTTGGGACTGTCACCTCCCCGTGGGACACACGGGATTGTCACCACTGCCAGGGAGAGGAGGGGGCTTTGGGGACTGTCACCTCCCGTGGGGGGGACACACGGGATTGTCACCACTGTCAGGGGGGATGGAGGGGGCTTTGGGGACTGTCACCTCCCCGTGGGACACACGGGATTGTCACCACTGTCCAGGGGGAGTGGAGGGGGCTTTGGGGACTGTCACCTCCCCGGAGACACACGGGATTGTCACCACTGCCAGGGGGATGGAGGGGGCTTTGGGGACTGTCACCTCCCCGGGGACACACGGGATTGTCACCACTGCCAAGGGGGATGGAGGGGGCTTTGGGGACTGTCACCTCCCCGTGGGACACACGGGATTGTCACCACTGCAGGGGGAGGAGGGGGCTTTGGGGACTGTCACCTCCCCGTGGGACACACGGATTGTCACCACTGCCAGGGGGGATGGAGGGGGCTTTGGGGACTGTCACCTCCCCGTGGGACACACGGGATTGTCACCACTGCCAAGGGGGAGGAGGGGGCTTTGGGGACTGTCACCTCCCCGTGGGACACACGGGATTGTCACCACTGTCCAGGGGGGATGGAGGGGGCTTTGGGGACTGTCACCTCCCCGTGGGACACACGGGATTGTCACCACTGCCAGGGGGATGGAGGGGGCTTTGGGGACTGTCACCTCCCCGTGGGACACACGGGATTGTCACCACTGCCAGGGAGGAGGGAGGGGGCTTTGGGGACTGTCACCTCCCCGTGGGACACACGGGATTGTCACCACTGCCAGGGAGGAGGGAGGGGGCTTTGGGGACTGTCACCTCCCCGTGGGACACACGGGATTGTCACCACTGCCAGGGGGGATGGAGGGGGCTTTGGGGACTGTCACCTCCCCGTGGGACACACGGGATTGTCACCTCCCCACGGAGGGCGGGGTGTCCCCAGGGGACTGTCACCTGCCCGTGGGATTGTCACCAGGGCACAGGGTGTCCCTGTGCCGGGGACAAGGGGATGGTCCTGGGGCTGGGGACAAGGGTACAGGGTGTCCCCGTGACTGTGCACCAGGGGCCGGGGTGGCCCCGGGGTGGTGACAGTGGCCCGGTGGTGGCCGCGCACCCGCCTTGAGCAGGACGATCTGGTCGTGCTGGCCGAGCTCCAGGAAGCCGCGCAGGCGTTTGGCGAACTCCACCACGCGCTCGATGGCCTCGGTGACACGGCGGGCACAGCGCTGCCACATCGCTGCCATGGGCTGCGGGACCGGCTGTCACCCCCGGGCCACCCCTGGGGACAGCCGGGCAACCCTGGGGACAGCCGTGCCCTCCAGGGACAGCCGGGCCACCCCTGGGGACAGCCGTGCCACCCAAGGACAGCCGGGCCATCCTGGGACAGCCGGGCCACCCTGGGGACAGCTGTGCCCTCCAGGGACAGCCGGGACACCCCTGGGGACAGCCGGGCAACCCTGGGGACAGCCGTGTCCCCCCAGGGACAGCCGTGCCATCCCTGGGACAGCCGTGCCATCCTGGGACAGCCGGGCCATCCCTGGGACAGCCGTGCCACCCCGGGGACAGCCGGGCCACCCTTGGGGACAGCCGTGCCCTCCAGGGACAGCCGTGCCACCCCGGGGACAGCTGTGCCCTCCAGGGACAGCCGGGGGCCACCCGGACAGCCGCCACCCAGCAGCGGCCACCTGGACGCCGTGCCCCGGACATGGGCCACCCTGGGACAGCGCACCTGGACAGCGGCCACCCGGACAGCTGTCCCAGGACAGCCTGCCACCCCTGGGACAGCCGTGCCACCCGGGACAGCTGTGCCACCACGGGACAGCTGTGCCACCCGCCGGGATCTGAACGGGGCCACCCTGGGGACAGCTGGCCAGCTCCTGGGACAGCCGTGCCACCCTGGGACAGCCGTGTCCCCCAGGGACAGCCGTGCCACCCCGGGGACAGCCGTGTCCCCACGCACCTGGCTCTGGTAGGCGCAGATCTCCTCGCGGGTGAAGGTGGCCCAGCGGTGGCCCTGCAGCTCCTCGGGCGCGGGGGTGGCACGTGGCACGGTGTGACAGCAGGACACTCTGGGTCAGCAGCTCTGGGGACAGGCGTGGGGACAGGGAGGGTGGCCTTGGTCACAGGGGGTCACCAGGTGGAGAATCCACGGGTGACAGAGCCGGGTGCCACCACCCACGGGTGACAGCGCCAGGTGCCACCAGCACCCATCAGGGCTGGAGCCGGGTGTCACCACCATGGGGCACCCACAGGTGACATCCCGGGGAGCCACCACCCCAGCCCGAACAGGTGACGCCGCCAGCCCCGCAGGTGACACTGCCAGCCCCGCCGGTGACACCACCACCCCTGCAGGGTGACACCTCCAGCCCTGCAGGTGACATCGCCAGCCCCGCCGGTGACACTGCCACCAGTCCTGCAGCGGTGACACTGCCACCAGATGCCGCCTGCGTGACCCACTAGGACCTGCCAGCCTTTCAGGTGACACTGCCACTCCTGCAGGTGACACTGCCAGCCCTGCAGGTGACACTGCCAGCCTTTCAGGTGACACTGCCAGCCCTGCAGGTGACACCGCCAGCCCTGCAGGTGACACTGCCAGCCTTTCAGGTGACACTGCCAGCCCGCGGTGACACCGCCAGCCCTGCAGGTGACACTGCAGCCTTTTACCTCCCGCCGGTGACAGTTCCCCCGGCACATCCACTCACCGATCTCCAGCCCCGCCGGTGACTCCGGGACGCCGCCGGCTCCGGGCTGAGGGCGCGTCCGCCCCGCTGTCCCCGCTGGTCCCCCGTCCGTCCCCGCTGTCCCCGCTGTCCCCGCCCTGTCCCCGTCCCTCCGTCCCCTCTTTGTCACCTCCTCGGCGAGCCGTGCCCTGCCGGGACAGCCCGCGGGGACAGCGGGGGACAGCGGGGGACAGCGCCCCGCCGGGGGGGGCTCGGGGGCCCCGGGGCCGCCCGCTCCTGTTCCCGCTCCTCCCGCTTTTCCCATTTTTCCCGAGTTTCCCATTTTTCCCGGGTTTCCGGCTCTTCCCGCTGTTCCAGCTGTTCCCGGCTTTCCCGGTTTTCCCGCTTCTCCAGCTGTTCCCGCACCTCGGCCTGCAGCCGGGCCCGCTGCTTCTTGGACATGCGGCCGAACTTGACGGCTGCGGGGACAGCGGGGACAACGGTGACAGCGGGACACCGGGGACAGCGGAGACAGCGGTGACAGCGGGGACAGCAGTGACAGCGGGGACACCGGGGACACCGGGGACACCGGGGACAGCGGAGACAGCGGTGACAGCGGGGACAGCAGTGACAGCGGGGACACCGGGGACACCGGGGACACGGAGACAGCAGGTGACAGCGGGGACAGCAGTGACAGCGGGGACACCGGGGACACCGGGGACAGCGGAGACAGCGGTGACAGCGGGGACAGCAGTGACAGCGGGGACAGCGGGGACAGCGGGGACACCGGGGACAGCAGGGACAGAGGGGACACCGGGGACAGCGGGGACAGCGGGGACACCGGGGACAGCAGGGACAGCGGGGACACCGGGGACAGCAGTCACAGCGGAGACGGACCGTGGACAGCGGGGACAGCGGGGACACCGGGGACAGCGGGGACACGGGAGGCGCCGTGTCCCAGAGCCGCGACACCGCCCGGCCTTTCCTCGGGGACACCGCGGGCCGGCCCCGGGTGGCCACAGGTGGCCCCGGGGCAGAGGACAGGTGGCCCCGGGTGTGGCCGGGGTGGGGACAAGCGTCCTCAGGGGAGGGGACGCGTGTCTACAGCATTGGGACACAGCTGTCCCCAGGGCGGGGACACCAGGGGCACGCACAGGTGTCCCCAGGGGCACAGGGCGGTGTCCCCAGGCTCAGCGCAGCTGTCCCCAGCCCCGGTGGCGCTGTCCCCGCTCTCCCCTCGCTGTCCCTCCTGTTCCCATACTGTCCCCACGCTGTCCCCAGTGTCCTAGCTGTCCCCGCTGCCCCCCCGCTGTCCCCACACTCTCCCCCCTCTCTCCCTTCTGTCCCCACGCTGTCCCCTCTGTCCCTGGTGTCCCCCCGCTGTCCCCACACTGTCCCCGCTGTCCCCACGCTGTCCCCACACTGTCCCCCCTCTCCCCACGCTGTCCCCGCTGTCCCCCCTCTCCCCTCTGTCCCCACACCGTCCCCGCGCTGTCCCCGCGCTGTCCCCGCTGTCCCCACACTGTCCTCGCGTTGTCCCCGCGTTGTCTCCGCGCTGTCCCCGCTGTCCCCACACTGTCCCCGCGCTGTCCCCGCGCTGTCCCCTCTGTCCCTGCTGTCCCCGCACTCTCCCCACGCTGTCCCCACACTGTCTCCGCGCTGTCCCCACACTCTCCCCGCGCTGTCCCCGCTGTCCCCACACTGTCCCCGCCCTGTCCCTGCTCTGTCCCCACGCTGTCCCCGCGCTGTCCCCGCGCTGTCCCCGCTCTATCCCCGCGCTGTCCCCGCGCTGTCCCCGCTGTCCCCACACTCTCCCCACACTGTCCCCCCTCTGTCCCCACGCTGTCCCCGCGCTGTCCCCGCCCTGTCCCTGCTCTGTCCCCACGCTGTCCCCGCGCTGTCCCCACTCTGTCCCCCCTCTGTCCCCGCGCTGTCCCCACTCTGTCCCCGCGCTGTCCCCGCGCTGTCCCTGCTGTCCCCACGCTGTCCCCGCGCTGTCCCCGCTCTGTCCCCGCGCTGTCCCCGCGCTGTCCCCGCTCTGTCCCCGCGCTGTCCCCGCGCTGTCCCTGCTGTCCCCACGCTGTCCCCGCGCTGTCCCCCCTCTGTCCCCGCGCTGTCCCCGCGCTGTCCCCGTACCCGCTCGGGACATGCCGAGCCGCAGGCACTTCTGCAGGCGGCAGTGCTGGCAGCGTGTGCGGGTGGCGCGGTCGATGTCGCAGCGCTGCCCGCGGCTGCACGAGAGCCCCGGCCCGCGGCGCTCGCTGCGGCGGAAGAAGCCCTGGGGACAGCGGGACACGGGGCACTGTCACTGTCACCAGTGTCACCGTGTCCCTGTCACCGGGTCACTGTCACCGTGTCACCGTGTCACTGTCACCGGGTCACTGTCACCGGGTCAGTGTCACTGGGTCACTGTCACCATCACTGTGTCACCATGTCCCTGTCACCGGGTCAGTGTCACCATCACTGTGTCACTGTGTCACTGTCACCAGGTCAGTGTCACTGTGTCACTGTCACCAGTGTCACCATCACTGTGTTACTGTCACCACATCATTGTGTCACTGGGTCACCGTGTCACTAGTGTCACTGTCACCAGGTCAGTGTCACCGGTTCAGTGTGTCACTGTCACAGGGTCAGTGTCACCGGGTCAGTGTCACCGTGTCACTAGTGTCACTGTCACCGGGTCAGTGTCACAGGGTCAGTGTCACCGTGTCACTAGTGTCACTGTCACCGTGTCAGTGTCACCGGGTCAGTGTCACTGTGTCACTAGTGTCACTGTCACCAGGTCAGTGTCACCGGGTCAGTGTGTCACTGTCACCGGGTCAGTGTCACCGGGTCACTGTCACCATCACTGTGTCGCTGTGTCACTGTCACCGTGTCACTGGGTCACTGTGTTACTGTCACTGTGTCATTTTGTCAGTGTCACCAGTGTCACTGTGTCACCATGTCACTGTGTCACTGTCAGCATGTCACTGTGTCACACACGTCACCAGTGTCACTGGTGTCACACCACGGCACCCTGCGGTGTCCCCACATCAACCCCTGTCCCCCTGTCCCCAATGTCCCCATGTCCCCCCTTATCCCCCACATATCCCCAGGTCTTTCCATGCCCCCCAAATTCCCGTGTCCCCCCCGTGTCCCCCTGTCCCTCCCTGACCCCTCCATGTCCCCCCCCGTCCCCCCGTGTCCCCCGTGTCCCCGGGCTCACCTTGCAGCCCTCGCAGGTGATCACCCCGTAGTGAATCCCCGAGGATTTGTCCCCGCAGATCTTGCAGGAATCGCCTCGATGTGGGCTGGGGGGACACGGGACACACCTGGCACCAGGTACACCTGGCACAGCACACCTGGACAGCACACCTGGCACCAGACACACCTGGCACAGCACACCTGGCACCAGACACACCTGGCAACAGGTACACCTGGACGGCACACCTGGCACCAGACACACCTGGCAACAGGTACACCTGGCACAGCACACCTGGCACCAGACACACCTGGCAACAGGTACACCTGGACGGCACACCTGGCACCAGACACACCTGGCAACAGGTACACCTGAACAGCACACCTGGACAGCACACCTGGCACCAGGTACCCCTAGACAGCACACCTGGCACCAGGTACACCTGGCACAGCACACCTGGCACCAAGTACACCTGGAACAGCACACCTGGTACAGCACATCTGGTACAGCACACCTTGCACAGCACACCTGGATGGCACACCTGGCACCAGGTACACCTGGCACAGCACACCTTGCACCGCACACCTGGGCTCATGTGTCACCTGTGGCTCCACGTGTCACCCGCTGCGACCCCCCTGTCCCCCCCGCTGACGTCACCGTGGCCGCACACGCCCCCCCCCCGCCCCGGATTCCTGTGTCACCCGGTGTCACCCGCGGTGTCACCGACTGTCCCCTCCGCTGGCAGCGTCCCCTTTGCTCACAGGTGTTCCCCGGTGGGCTCCAGGGCCACCTGCGGGCTGGGTGACCCCTGAGCCCCCCCGGTGTCCCCTGAGCCCCCCCAAGTGTCCCCTGAGCCCCCCCCCCGGTGTCCCCTGAGCCCCCCCGTGACCCCTGAGCCCCCCCGGTGTCCCCTGAGCCCCCCCAAGTGTCCCCTGAGCCCCCCCGGTGTCCCCTGAGCCCCCGGTGACCCCTGAGCCCCCCAGGTGACCCCTGAGCCCCGCGGTGACCCCTGAGCCCCCCCGTGTCCCCTGAGGCCCCCGGTGTCCCCTGAGCCCCCCATGTCCCCTGCCCCCCCCGGTGTCCCCTGAGCTCCCCCGGACCCCTGAACCCCCCCAAGTGTCCCCTGAGCCCCCCCAAGTGTCCCCTGAGCTCCCCACGGTGTCCCCTGAGCCCCCGTGACCCCTGAGCCCCCCGGTACTCCCCTGACCCCCCCCCCGTGTCCCCTGAGCCCCCCCGGTGTCCCCTGAGCCCCCCCGGTGTCCCCAGTGTCCCCGCTGTCCCCTGAGACCCCCAATGTCCCCCGTGTCCCCTCTCTGTCCCCCCTGTCCCCGCTGGCCCCCCAATGTCCCCTGAGACCCCCCCAACCCCCTGTCCCTGTCCCTGTCCCCATCCCTGTCCCCCGGAGCCCCAAAGCCACAACCGGGACACGGCACAACTGGGAAACGGGCGGGGCCCAGTATGGAACTGGGGAGCTCCCAGTATGGAACTGGGGAGCTCCCAGTACAGCCCAGTATGGAACTGGGGAGCTCCCAGTATGGAACTGGGGAGCTCCCAGTACAGCCCAGTATGGAACTGGGGAGCTCCCAGTATGGAACTGGGGAGCTCCCAGTACAGTCGAGCTATGGAACTGGGGAGCTCCCAGTACAGCCCAGTATGGAACTGGGGAGCTCCCAGTATGGAACTGGGGAGCTCCCAGTACAGCCCAGTATGGAACTGGGGAGCTCCCAGTATGGAACTGGGGAGCTCCCAGTACAGCCCAGTTGGAACTGGGAGCTGTACAGCCAGTATGGAACTGGGAGCTCCCAGTACAGCCCAGTATGGAACTGGGGAGCCTAGCCCAGTATGGAACTGGGGAGCTCCCAGTACAGCCCAGTGTGGAACTGGGGAGCTCCCAGTATGGAACTGGGGAGCTCCCAGTACAGCCCAGTATGGAACTGGGGAGCTCCCAGTATGGAACTGGGAGCTCCCAGTAGCTAGCTCCAGTATGGAACTGGGAGCTCCCAGTACAGCCCAGTATGGAACTGGGGAGCTCCCAGTATGGAACTGGGGAGCTCCCAGTACAGCCCAGTATGGAACTGGGGAGCTCCCAGTATGGAACTGGGGAGCTCCCAGTACAGCCCAGTATGGAACTGGGGAGCTCCCAGTATGGAACTGGGGAGCTCCCAGTACAGCCCAGTATGGAACTGGGGAGCTCCCAGTATGGAACTGGGGAGCTCCCAGTACAGCCCAGTATGGAACTGGGGAGCTCCCAGTATGGAACTAGGCACGCCCTGGCGACTCCAGTACAGACCCAGAGACACTGGGGAGCTCCATTGGACACTGGGACTCCCAGTACACCCATTGACACCCTGGGGACTCCCAGAGAACGGGACCCCATACACCCTCATGAACGGGGACCCCTATGACTACTCCCAGTACACCCTGACTGACACGATGACACCCCTCACACCCGCTGACCAGCACCACTGGACCTCTCACACCTGACACCCTGACACCCTGACACCCTGCACACCCTGACACCCCCTGCACACCCTGACACACCCACACCTCACACACTACACCCTCACACCCACACACCCTCACACCCTCACACCCTACACCCTCACACCCTGCACACCCTCGACACCCTGCACACCCTGCACACCCTCAATACACCCTCACACCCTCACACCCTGCACACCCTCACACCCTGCACACCCTCACACCCTGCACACCCTCACACCCTGCACACACCCTCACACCCTGCACACCCTCACACCCCACACCCTCACAACCCTCAACACCCTCACACCTCACACCCTCACACCCTGCACACCCTGCACACCCTGCACACCCCACACCCTGCACACCCTGCACACCCTCACACCCTCACACCCTGCACACCCTCACAAAATAACCCTCACACCCCTCACACCCTGCACACCCTGCACACCCTGCACAACCCTGCACACCCTGCACACCCTGCACACCCGCACCCTCACACACCTCACCTAAACCTCACACCCTCACACCTCACACCCTGCACACCCTCACAACACCTGCACACCCTCACACCCCAGCACACCCTCACAAAAAAACCCTCACACCCTCACACCCTGCACACCCTGCACACCCTGAACACCCTGCACACCCTGAACACCCTGACTGACACACTGACTGACACACTGACACCCTAAACTGACACCCTGACTGACACCCTGACTGACACCCTGACACCCTGCACATTCTGACTCACACCCTGCACACCCTGCACACCCTCACAAACCCTGCACACCCTCACACCCTCACAACCCTGCACACCCTGCACACCCTCACACCCTCACACCCTCACACCCTGCACACCCTGCACAACCCTGCACACCCTGCACACCCTGACTCACACCCTGCACACCCTGCACACCCTCACACCCTGCACACCCTCAACACCCTGCACACCTCACACCCTGCACACCTGACTCACAACCCTGCACACCCTCACACCCTGCACACCCGCACACCCTCACACCCTGCACACCCTGCACAGCCTGACTCACACCCTGCACACCCTGACACCCTCACACCCTCACACTCTGCACACCCTACACACCCTGCACACCCTGACACCCTGCACACACCCTCACACCCTGCACACCCTCACACCCTGCACACCCTGCACACACCTGACACCCTGCACACCCTGAACACCCTGACTGACACACTGACTGACACACTGACACCCTG
Source organism: Sitta carolinensis (assembly GCA_032173965.1). Lineage (NCBI taxonomy): Eukaryota > Metazoa > Chordata > Aves > Passeriformes > Sittidae > Sitta > Sitta carolinensis. The sequence continues at coordinate 3,153,009 of CM063305.1, forward strand.
ACTGACACCCTGACTGACACCCTGACTGACACCCTGACACCCTGCACATTCTGACTCACACCCTGCACACCCTGCACACCCTCACACCCTGCACACCCTCACACCCTGACACACCCTGACTCACACCCTGCACACCTCACACCCTGCACAGCCTGACTCACACCCTGCACTCCCTCACACACTCGGCTGTGCTCGCACCCCCTCGTGCACACCCACAGCGGCTCCTCCACCTGTGTGTGACACCTGGACACGTGTGACAGTCAGACAGGTGTGACACAGACATGTGACAGTCGGACACGTGTGACACACAGACACGTGTGTCAGTCAGACAGGTGTGACACAGACAGGTGTGACACAGACAGGTGTGACATGGACACGTGTGACAGTCGGACACATGTGACACAGACATGTGTGACAGTCGGACAGTGTGACAGCTGGACATGTGTGACACAGACACGTGTGACACACGGACATGTGTGACAGTCAGACAGGTGCGATACAGACACATGTGACAGCTGGACACATGTGACACAGACACGTGTGACACAGACACATGTGACACACAGACTCGTGTGACACACACACGTGTGACACAGACACATGTGACACACGACACGTGTGACACAGACACGTGTGACACACAGACTCGTGTGACACAGACACGTGTGACACAGACACGTGTGACACACGGACACGTGTGACACAGACACGTGTGACAATCGGACACATGTGACAGTCGGACACGTGTGACAGCTGGACACGTGTGAAAACCCTGACACATGTGACACCCTGACACGTGTGACACAGACACGTGTGACACACAGACACGTGTGACACCCTGACACGTGTGACAGTCCCGCTCCCTCCCCCGCCCCCTTTTCCTCCCGCCCCAGTTTTTTGGGGCCGGCGCCGCCCGCGCATCCGGACCGGGGGGGCCCGGGGGGGGCCCGGGGGTTCCGGGGGTTCCGGGGGGGGTCCGGGGGGTCCCCGGGGTGTCCCGGCTCCGGGGGCGCTGCCCCAGCCCCGAGCCCCGCGTGGCTCAGCCAGAGCCGGGAAGCGCCGCGGCGGGGCCGCTCCTGCCGGGAACGGCGGCACCGGGAAACTGGGAGCACTGGGAGAACTGGGGGAACTGGGAGAACTGGGGGAACTGGGAGAACTGGGGGAACTGGGGGAACTGGGAGCACTGGGGGAACTGGGAGAACTGGGGAACTGGGAGAACTGGGGGAACTGGGGGAACTGGGAGAACTGGGAGAACTGGGGGAACTGGGGAAACTGGAGCACTGGGGGAACTGGGAGCACTGGGGGAACTGGGGAACTGGGGGAACTGGAGGAAAACTGGGGGAACTGGGGGAACTGGGAGAACTGGGAGAACTGGGGGAACTGGGGGAACTGGGAGAACTGGGGGAAAACTGGGGGAACAGAGGAACACTGGGAGCACAGGGAGAACTGGGGGCACTGGGAGAACTGGGAGAACTGGGGAACCGGGACACTGGGAGCACTGGGGGAACTGAAGAACACTGGGGGCACTGGGAGAACCGGGGAACCGGGGAACTGGGAGAACTGGGGCACCGGGAAAGTGGGAGCACTGGGAAACTGGGTGAACTGGGGATACTGTGGGCACCGAGGGCACCAGGGAACTGGGGGCCCCCCCAGTTTCCACAGCACCTGTGGGTACCGGGGAAATCTGGGTCACCGGGGGAACTGGGACACCCAGAGCACCTGGGGTACCGGGGAAATTGGGGCACCCACCGTGTTTGGGGGTACTGGGGGCACCGGGGGAATTGGGGCCCTGCCCACACCCGGGGGTACTGGGGCAACTGGGAGAACTGGAAGCACCCCGCATTTGGGGACACCGGGGACTCAGGGGGAACTCACAGCACCGGGAACTGGGGGAACTGGGGGAACTGGGGGAACTGGGGGCACCAGAGGGACCCCACAGCACCGGGGACACTCCCAAACCCGGGGGGTACCGGGGCACCCACAGCACTAGGGGCACTGGGGGGTACTGGTATTACTGGGGCAACCGGGGCACTGGGGGCAGTGGGAGCACTGGGAGCACTGGGAGGGCACTGAGCACTGGAGGGCACTGGAGCACTGGGCATGGAGCACTGGAGGAGGCACTGGGAGCACTGGGAGGCACTGGGAGCACTGGAGCACTGGGAGCACTGGGAGGCACTGAGCACTGGAGGGCACTGGGAGGGCACTGGGAGCACTGGGAGCACTGGACATGGAGGCACTGGAGCACTGGGCACTGGAGGGCACTGGGAGCACTGGGGGACTGGGAGCACTGGGAGCACTGGGAGACTGGGAGGGCACTGGAGCACTGGGAGCACTGGAGGGCACTGGGAGCCTGGGGCACTGGGAGCACTGGGAGCACTGGGAGGGCACTGGGAGCACTGGGGGTACTGGGAGGCAGGAGCACTGGGAGCACTGGGAGCACTGGGGCACTGGGGGCACTGGGAGCACTGGGGGCACTGGAGCACTGGGAGCACTGGGAGGGCACTGGAGGGCACTGGGGCACTGGGAGGGCACTGGGAGCACTGGGAGCACTGGGAGCACTGGGAGGGCACTGGGGGCACTGGGAGCACTGGGAGGGCACTGGGAGCACTGGGAGCACTGGGAGGGCACTGGAAGCATGGAGGCACTGGGGCACTGGAGCATGGGCACTGGGAGGCACTGGGAGCACTGGGAGCACTGGGAGGGCACTGGGGGCACTGGGAGGGACTGGGAGGGCACTGGGGCACTGGGAGGCACTGGGAGCACTGGAGGGCACTGGAAGGCACTGGGAGCACTGGAGGGCACTGGGAGCACTGGGAGCACTGGGAGGGCACTGGAGGGCACTGGGAGCACTGGGAGGGCACTGGGAGGCACTGGGCATGGGCACTGGGACACGGAGCACTGGGGGCACTGGGAGGCACTGGGAGCACTGGGAGGGCACTGGGAGGGCACTGGGAGCACTGGGAGGGCACTGGGAGCACTGGGAGCACTGGAGGGCACTGGGAGGGCACTGGGAGCACTGGGAGGGCACTGGGAGCACTGGGAGGCACTGGGAGCATGGACACTGGGAGCACTGGGAGCACTGGGAGCACTGGGAGGCACTGGGAGGGCACTGGGAGCACTGGGAGGGCACTGGGAGCACTGGGAGGCACTGGGGACACTGGGAGCACTGGGAGCACTGGGAGGCACTGGGACTACTGGGGGCACGGAGACGGCCGCCACCGGGCACTACCTGGAGGGCACCTGGGACGGCCGAGCACTGGGCACACTGGCAGCGCACCAGTAACAACTGGGAGACACTGGGAAGCACCGGAGGCACTGGAGCACTGGGACACACAGGAAGCACTGGGAACCCGTAACCCGACCCCCCGGGTTCACTGCCGGACCACACCCACACACGCACCCGGCGCACCACCAAGCCCACCAGTAACAACTGACCACCACCACACACCATCACCCACGTCCACCCCCAGTACCATCCCAGTCACACCCAGTACCCACCTGGACCATTCCCAGTCAACGCCCCCAGTCACCATCCCCCCATCCCCCACCATTCCCAGTCCCCCCCAGTCCATTCCCAGTTCCCCCAGTTCCCCCAGTCCATTCCAGTCACCCCCAGTCCCCATTCCCTCCCATCCTCCCAGTCCCATTCCCAGTTCCCCCCAGTCTCGATTCCCAGTTCCCCCCAGTATCGCCCCATCCTCCCAGTCCCCCCCAGTCCCCCATTCCCAGATTCTCCCCCATCCCAGCCATTTTCCCCCATCCCCTTCCCAGTCCATTCCCATTCGCCAGTCCCTCCCCAGCCATCCAGTCCCCTTCCATCCACCGGGTTCCCCCTGTCTCCCCAACCCCCGGGACCCCCCCAGGACCCCCCGGCAAACCCGGCCCAGGCAGCGCGACACGGGGGGACAGCGCGACAGCGGCGACAGCGGCGACAGCGAGGGACGGGGTGACAGTGGGGGACAGTGGGGTGACAATGGGGTGACAGTGGGGTGACAGTGGGGGGACAGTGGGGTGACAGTGGGGTGACAATGGGGTGACAGTGGGGGACAGTGGGGTGACAATGGGTGACATTGGGGACAGGGGGGTCCCCAGCAGCCCGGGCCCCCCCGGGCCGTTTCCCCGGGGTGGGGTGGGGCGCGGGGACACCTGCGCGCGGGGCCGTGTCCCCCTCCCCTCCCCCCCCTCCCCCCACCACATCAAGGCGGGACCCGCAGGTGCGGGGGGGGGAGGGGCGCAGCTGCGGGGGGGGGGGGAGGGGACACGCGGGACTGTCGCGACAGACGGGTGGGACCCGTGACATGTGTGACACCCGTGACATGCATGACACTCGACACGGGTGTGACGTGTGACAGGTGTGACACCCGTGACATATGTGACACCCGACACGGGTGTGACATGTGTGACACCTGACACACGGGCGTGACATGTGTGACACCTGTGACAGGTGTGACAGCTGACACACGGGTGTGGACACCTACAGCATCCGTGTGCAGACCTGTGACACACTCCCGAGTGCCCTGTGACACACCTGTGCACACTGTGACACACCTGTGCACACTGTGACACACCTGGAAACACTGTGACACACACCTGTGCACACTGTACACACGCATGTGCACACTGTGACACACCTGGTACACTGTGACACACCTGTGCACACTGTCGCACAACACCGTGTACAGCCTGTGACACACCTGGGAACACTTGAACACCTGGGAACACTGGGACACACCGAGGCCTGTGGACACACCTGTGCACACTGTGACACACCTGGAACACTGGGACACACCCGAGTGCCTGTGGACACACCTGTGCACACTGTGAACACCTGTCACACTGACACACCCGTGTGCCCTGTGACACACCTGTGCACGCTGACACACCGTCTACAGCCCTGACACACCTGACAGCCTGTCAACACCTGTACAGCCTGGACACACCTGTGCACCTGTCACAACACCTGTACAGCTGTGACAACACCTGTACAGCCTGTGACACACCTGTGCCACGGTGACAACACCTGTACAGGCTGTGACACACCTGTACAGCCTGTGACACACCTGTGCACGCTGAAACACGCGTGTACAGCCTGGGACACACCTGTACAGCCTGGACACACCTGTGCACGCTGAAACACGCGTGTACAGCCTGGGACACACCTGTACAGCCTGGGACACACCTGTGCACGCTGAAACACGCGTGTACAGCCTGGGACACACCTGTACAGCCTGGGACACACCTGGCGCACGCTGAAACACGCATGTACAGCCTGTGACACACCTGGCACGCTGAAACACGCGTGTACAGCCTGTGACACACCTGTGCACGCTGAAACACGCGTGTACAGCCTGTGGCACACCTGTGCACGCTGAAACACGCGTGTACAGCCTGGGACACACCTGTGCACGCTGAAACACGCGTGTACAGCCTGTGGACACACACTGCGCACGCTGAAACACGCGTGTACAGCCTGGGACACGCCTGATGCACGCTGAAACACGCGTGTACAGCCTGGGACACACCTGTACAGCCTGTGACACACCTGTGCACGGTGAAACACGCGTGTACAGCCTGGGACACACCTGTACAGCCTGTCACACACCTGTGCACGCTGAAACACGCGTGTACAGCGCTCTCACCCCTTGCACACCCCTGCACACTCCTCACTTCACCCCCTGCAACCCCCACCCCTCCCCCACACCCCCACCCACCCACTCACTCCCCCCCTTGCACACTCACCCCCTCCCCCACCCCCCCTCACCCCTCGCCCCCCTCCCCCCCCCCCACGCCCCCCGCACCTCTCATGGCTCCGGGTCCCTCCAGCCCCGCCCGGGCGGGGCCCTTTAAGGGCGCGGGGCACCCCCCTCCCCCCCCCAATGTCCCCTCCCCCCCCCCAATGTCCCCTCCCCCCCACAATGTCCCCTCCCCCCCCGCAGTGTCCCCGCCCCTCCCCCACCCCCGGCATCCTGCCCTCCCCCCCCCTTCCCCTCCCCCTCCCAAACCGCGGGAAATTCCGAATTTCCCCGCAGGGAAACTGAGGCACGGGGCGGGGGGGGGCGGGTGGGACCCCAAATCCTCCCGGGGACCCCCAACAAACGGGGGAGGGGGGGGGAGGGGCGGGACCCCTCCCCAGGAAATGGGGGAGGGGCTGGAGGGTCCCGAAGTTTGGGGGTGTGGGGGTTGGGTGGGAGGGGAACCCCTGTTCTGACAGGGGGCGGGTTTGGGGTGCGGGGACCCCCCCGACCCCTCCGGGCTCAGTTTTGGGGTGCGGGGACCCCCCCGACCCTCCGGGCTCAGTTTTGGGGTGCGGGGACCCCAAATTTCCCAGGTTTTGGGGTACAGGACCCCCCGAATTTCTCTTTTTTTGGGGTGTCCCCCCCTTGCCAGCTCCACACCCCCCCCCGGTGTCCCCGTGTCCCCCCTTGGGGACCCCGCGGTGGCAGCGGGGGGGACACGGGGGGCGCCACCCTCTCCCCCCCCCCCCGGAGCCCAAAATGACACGAGGGACACGAGGGGCGGTGGCAGCGGCTGTGATGGCACCGGGGGGGACACGGGGGGACACGGGGGGGACATGGAGGGGACAGCCCTGGGGACACGGGGGGACACGGGGGGGACATGGAGGGGACAGCCCTGGGGACACGGGGGGACACGGGGGGACATGGAGGGACATGGAGGGACACGGGGGACACGGGGGGGACATGGAGGGGACATGGGGGGGACACGGGGGTGGCTTCAGGGGACACGGGGAGGACATGGCAGGGACACGGGGACAGGCAGGGATGACTGAAGGGGACCCAGGGTGACACTGAGGGACAGGGAGGTCCCCGAGGGTGACACGGGTGGCACGGGTGACACGGGTGACAGTCACCGGCCACTGTCCCCCCCCCGCGCCGGCTCCTTGGGGGGGTCCTGCTGGATGAAGAGCCCTGGGGACAGAGGGGACACCTCAGGGGGGACCCCCCGTGTCCCCAATGTGTCCCCATCCCCCAATGTCCCCAAATGTGTCCCCAGCTCCACCCCCAGTGTCCCCAATGTGTCCCCAGCCCTCCCATGTCCCCAGTGTGTCCCCAGCCCCCTGAGACTGTCCCTGGTGATCGCAGATGTGTCCCCAGCCCTGCTCCCGCTGTCCCCTCACTGGTGGCCCTGGTGTTCAGTGTGTCCCCAGTGTCCTCAAACCCCACCGTGTCCCCACGTCCCCAGTGTCTCGAGGCCCCTCAGTGTCCCAGTGTCCCCAGCCCCCCCAGTGTCCCCAGGCTGTCCCTGGTGTCCCCAGCCCCCCCCAATGTCCCAGTGTCCCCTCACCGGTGGCCCTGGCGAGCACCATGTCCCCAGTGTCCCCAGCCTGTCCCCAGTGTCCCTGGTGTCCCCAGTGTCCCCTCACCGGTGGCCCTGGCGAGCACCATGTCCCCAGTGTCCCCAGCCTGTCCCCAGTGTCCCTGGTGTCCCCAGTGTCCCCTCACCGGTGGCCCTGGCGAGCACCATGTCCCCAGTGTCCCCAGCCTGTCCCCAGTGTCCCTGGTGTCCCCAGTGTCCCCTCACCGGTGGCCCTGGCGAGCACCGTGTCCCCAGTGTCCCCAGGCTGTCCCCAGTGTCCCCTCACCGGTGGCCCTGGCGAGCACCGTGTCCCCAGTGTCCCCAGTGTCCCTGGTGTCCCCAGTGTCCCCTCACCGGTGGCCCTGGCGAGCACCGTGTCCCCCTCGGCGTCCCGCAGGTCACAGCTCAGGAAGAGTTTCCGGCCCTCGCGGCGCTGCAGGGACACCTGGAGCAGGAGCACGGAGAGCAGGGGGACAGGCCTGGGGACAGAGGGGACACTGGGGACACTGGGGACAGGCCTGGGGACAGAGGGGACACTGTGCCACCCCCAGAGCAGGGGGACAGGCCTGGGGACAGAGGGGACACTGGGGACCCTGTGCCACTCCTGTCACCCCCAGCAGGAGGACAGGGGTGGGGACAAAGGGGACACTGGGGACACCAGGGACCCTGTGCCACCCCTGCCACCCCCAGCAGGAGGACAGAGCAGGGGGACAGGCCTGGGGACAGAGGGCACAGAGGGGACACTGGGGACAGTGGGGACACCAGCCCTGGGGACAGAGGGGCCAGGGTGCCAGGTGGCAGCAGGTGGCACTCACGCCAGGTAGTCGATGCTCAGGTTGGCTGTCACCACCCGCCCGGGCAGCGCCAGCGTCCCCAGAGAGGTGTCGATGATGGTGGCGATGGCCCCGCCGTGGGTCAGCCTGGGGACACGGGGACAACGGGGACAATGGGGACAGTGGGGGCAACGGGGACAATGGGGGCAATGGGGACAACGGGGACAATGGGGACAGTGGGGGCAATGGGGACAGTGGGGACAATGGGGACAGTGGGGGCAATGGGGACAATGGGGGCAATGGGGGCAATGGGGACAGTGGGGACACTGGGGGCATTGGGGGCAATGGGGGCAATGGGGACAGTGGGGACAATGGGGACACTGGGGACAATGGGGACAGTGGGGACAGTGGGACAACAGGGACAGTGGGGACAGTGGGGACAGTGGGGGCAATGGGGACAATGGGGACAGTGGGGACAGTGGGGACACTGGAGATGGGGATATCAGGGACACAGGGGGCATGGGGGTGATGGATGACAGGAGTGTCACCCCCAGTGTCCCTCAAGGAAGGGCAGTGCTGGCACAGTAGGTGACAATGGGTGACAGTGGGTGACGATGGGGGTGTCCCTGCCCCCGGGTGTCCCTCGAGGAAGGGCCCGGGCTGGCAGAGGAGGGGACAGTCAATGACAATGGGTGACAGTGGGTGACAGTGGGTGACAATAGGTTACAATAGGTGACAATGGGTGACAGTGGGTGACAGTGGGTGACAGTGGGTGACAATGGGTGACGATGGGGGTGTCCCTGCCCCCGGGTGTCCCTCGAGGAAGGGCCCGGGCTGGCAGAGGCAGCGCAGGCGCTCCCGGCGCCCGCTCAGGAACATGGCGAACTGGAACCCGGCCCCGGGGCCCTCGATGGCCCTCGGGAACAGCCGCGTGTCACCGTCACCGGCGCTGGCGCTGGCACTGTCACCAGCACTGGAACAGCCGCGTGTCACCGTCACCGGCGCTGGCGCTGGCACCGTCACCGGCGCTGGCACTGTCACCAGCACTGGAACAGCCGCGTGTCACCGTCACCGGCGCTGGCGCTGGCACCGTCACCGGCGCTGGCACTGTCACCGTCGCTGGAACAGCCGCGTGTCACCGGCGCTGGCACCGGCACTGTCACCGGCACTGTCACTGTCACCGGCGCTGGCACTGTCACCGTCACCGGCGCTGGCACTGTCACTGGTGCTGGCACTGTCACCGGCGCTGGCGCTGGCACTGTCACCGGTGCTGGCACTGGCACCGTCACCGGCGCTGGCACTGTCACTGTCACCGGCGCTGGCACTGTCACTGTCACCGGCGCTGGCACCGTCACCATCACCGGCGCTGTCACCGTCACCATCGCCGGTCAGCCACGGCACCTCTGCGGGGACAGAGCTGTCACCAGGGGCTGGGACACCGGGGACACGGCAGAGGGGGTGGGGACACTGAGGACACACTGGGGGGTTGGGGACAGGGGTTTGGGGACAGGGGGACACAGCAGGGACATGGGGACAGGGGGTCACAGGGGCTGGGGACAGGGGGACAGGGGTTTGGGGACATGGGGACACAGCAGGGACAAGGGGACACTGAGGACACAGGGTTTGGGGACACTGGGGACACAGCGGGGACAGGGGGAGGGGTTGGGGACAGGGGGACACAGCAGGGAAGTGGTGGCAGGGGGAGTTTAGGGACACAGGTGACACACAGGTGACACACATACAGGTGACACAGGTGGCACAGGTTACACACTCAGGTGGCACAGGTTACACACAGAGACAGGTGAGACTCAGGTGATACAGATGACACAGGTGACACACACAGGTGACACACTCAGGTGACACAGGTGACACAGGTGGCACAGGTTACACACTCAGGTGGCACAGGTTACACACAGAGGTGAGACAGGTGAGACTCAGGTGATACAGATGACACAGGTGACACACACAGGTGACACGCAGGTGACACAGGTGACACAGGTGACACAGGTGACACACACGTGACACAGGTGACACACACAGGTGACACACTCAGGTGACACAGGTGACACACAGGCGACACATAGGTGACACACAGGTGACACACAGGTGACTCAGGTGACACACACAGGTGACACACACAGGTTACACACACAGGTGACACACAGGTGACTCAGGTGACACAGGTGGCACACACAGATGACACAGGTGACACAGGTGACACACAGGTGACGCAGGTGACACACAGGTGACACGCAGGTGACACAGGTGACACACAGGTGACACACAGGTGACACACAGCTGACACAGGTGACACACACAGGTGACACGCAGGTGACACAGGTGACACAGGTGACACACAGGTGACACACAGGTGACACACGCAGGTGACACGCAGGTGACACGCAGGTGACACGCAGGTGCCCCGGGCCGCCGCTCGAGGCCGCAGCGGCGCCGCGTGGGCTCCGTCCGGCCCGCCTTGGGGACAGCCAGGTCCGCGGGGGGACACGGCCGGCGACAGCGGCGACAGGGGACAGCGGCGGGGGGACGGGGGACAGCGGGCAGGGCGCGGGACAGCGCCCGGCGCAGCATGGCCCGGGTCACCGCTGGCACTGCTGGCACTGTCACTGCTGGCACTGGCACTGCTGTCACTGTCACAGCTGGCACTGTCACTGCTGGCACTGGCACCGCTGGCACTGTCACTGCTGGCACTGTCACCGCTGGCACTGTCACTGCTGGCACTGGCACTGCTGTCACTGTCACAGCTGGCACTGTCACTGCTGGCACTGGCACCGCTGGCACTGGCGCTGGCACAGCTGGCACTGTCACTGCTGGCACTGGTGCCACTGTCTGTCACCGCTGGCACTGTCACTGCTGGCACTGTCACCGCTGGCACTGGCGCTGGCACAGCTGGCACTGGCACTGCTGTCACTGGTGCCACTGTCTGTCACTGCTGGCACTGTCACCGCTGGCACTGTCACCGCTGGCACTGGCACTGTTGGCACTGTCACCGCTGGCACTGGCGCTGCCGGCACTGGCACTGCTGGCACTGTCACTGCTGTCACTGTCACAGCTGGCACTGGCACTGTCACTGCTGGCACTGTCACCGCTGGCACTGGCACTGTCACTGCTGGCACTGTCACTGCTGTCACTGTCACCTCTGGCACTGCTGGCACAGCTGGCACTGTCACTGCTTGCACTGGTGCCACTGTCTGTCACCGCTGGCACTGGCACTGTCACTGCTGGCACTGTCACCGCTGGCACTGTCACTGCTGGCACTGTCACTGCCGGCACTGTCACCGCTGGCACTGTCACCGCTGGCACTGGTGCCACTGTCTGTCACCGCTGGCACTGGCGCTGGCACTGCTGGCACTGTCACCGCTGGCACTGTCACCGCTGGCACTGGCACTGGCACAGCTGGCACTGTCACTGCTGGCACTGTCACTGCTGGCACTGGTGCCACTGTCTGTCACCGCTGGCACTGGCACTGGCACTGCTGGCACTGTCACCGCTGGCACTGGCACCACTGTCTGGCACTGGCACTGTCACAGCTGTCACTGTCACTGCTTGCACTGTCACCACTGTCACCGTCACTGCTGTCACTGTCACTGCTGTCTGTCACCACTGTCATTGATGTCACTGGCACTGTCACCACTGTCACCGTCACCGCTGTCACTGTCACCGCTGTCACTGATGTCACTGGCACTGTCACCACTGTCACTGTCACCGCTGTCACTGTCACCGCTGTCACTGTCACCACTGGCACTGCTGTCTGTCACCGCTGTCACTGATGTCACTGGCACTGTCACCACTGTCACTGTCACCGCTGTCACTGTCACCGCTGTCACTGTCACCACTGGCACTGCTGTCTGTCACCGCTGTCACTGATGTCACTGGCACTGTCACCACTGTCACTGTCACCACTGTCACTGTCACTGCCGGCTGGCACCGCTGGCACCGCTGGCACCATCACACCTGCAGGGACAGGCGGCAGTGACGTCACCGGTTGTGACCCGCTGGGTGGTGACAGCACCGGTGACGTCACGCCCGGGTGGGGGGACCCCCGGTGATGTCACACCAGGACAGTGATGTCACTGCTGGCGTCACACGCGGACAGTGATGTCGCACCTGGCTGGTGGTGTCACTGCTGACGTCACACCTGCTTCACAGTGTCACTGATGATGTCACACACAACCGGTGAAGTAACTGCTGACGTCACCGAGGTAACTGCTGACGTCCCACACAATCAGATGTTATCGCCGATGACGTCATACTCGGTAAACACGTCAGTAGTGATGTCACATCCGGTGATGACGTCACCGCCGATGTCACCCCAGCCTCGCTGCCCGTGACGTCACCGTCACCCCACCCGCCCGCCGATGCCCCTCGAGCCTGTGTCCCCCCCGTGTCCCCCCCGTGTCCCCGCCCCTCCCCCTCTGTCCCCTCTGTCCCCCGCCCCTCCCCCCCCGGGTCCCCAGACCTGTCCGGACTCGCGCGCGCCCGGCCCCGCCCACCGCCGTGACGTCACGGGGCTTCCGGGGCTTCCCCGCTTCCGGGGGCGGGGCCTGGGGGAGCGGACCGGACCCGATAGACACCCGAAACATAGACACCGTACATGGAAAAACCGATAGAACCCGATAGAGACCGATAGAGATCGATAGAAACCGATAGAGACCCGATGAATAAAAAGGAGACGATAAGACCGATAGAGATCGAAATCATAGAAACCGATAGAGACCCGAAAAAAAGGGACACGATAGAGACCCGACAGACACGATAGAGACGACAGAAACAACAGAGACCGATAGAGATCGATAGAGATCGATAGAAACCGATAGAGATCGATAGAACCCTATGAGAACCCATTGAGCACTCCATCAAACCCTATGAATCTAGAGCACCTAGGAACGGACCACCACGAGACCCCATGGACCAAGGGACGATCATAAACCCTATGGACCCCATAAACCCCATGGACCCCATGGACCCCATAAAACCCCATGGACATAAACCCCATGGACACCCATGGACCCATGGACCCCACGGACACCCTAAACCCTATGGACCCCATAACCCCCATGGACCCCCATGGACCCCCACGGACCCCATAAACCCCCATGGACCCCCATGGACCCCCACGGAACCATAACCCTATGGACCCCATAAACCCCCATGGACCCCATGGACCCCCACGGACCCCATAAACCCCATGGACCCCCATGGACCCCCACGGACCCCATAAACCCCCATGGACCCCCATGGACCCCCACGGACCCCATAAACCCCCATGGACCCCCATGGACCCCCACGGACCCCATAAACCCATGCCCCATGACCCCCATGGACCCCATAACCCCCAGGACCCCATAAACCCCCATGGACCCCATGGACCCCCATGGACCCCCATAAACCCCATGGACCCCATGAACCCCTGGACAACCTGGACCCCATGGACCCCCACGGACCCCATAAACCCCCATGGACCCCCCATACCCCCACGGACCCCATAAACCCCCATGGACACCCCATGGACCCCCACGGACCCCATAAACCCCTATGGACCCAACCCTCATGGACCCCCATGGACCCAACCCATAAACCCCCATGGACCCCATGGACCCAGGACCCCATAACATGACCTCCATGAACCCCATGACCGGACCCCTAACCCATGGACCCATGGACCCCCATTAAACCCCTATGGACCCCATACCTCATGATCCCCATGGACCCCCACGGACTAAACCCCATGCCCATGACCCCACGGACCCCATAAACCCCATGGACCCCCATGGACCCCATGGACCCCCATAAACCCCTATGGACCCCATAAACCCCCATGGACCCCATGGACCCCATGGACCCCCACGGACCCTCATAAACCCCTATGGACCCCATAAACCCCCATGGACCCCCATGGACCCCCATGGACCCCCACGGACCCCATGGAGGAAGGGGTCACCCCCACCCCTCCCCTATAGCCCCAAAGGGGGACAGGGGGACCCTTAAGGGGACCCCGAAGGCCCTCAGAGTGACAGAGACCCCAAAAAAGAACCCAGAGTGACAGAGACCTCAGGGGGACAGGGACCCCAAGGGGGACCCCAAAAAGAACAGGGGGACTCCAAAGGGACCCCAAAGGGACAGGGGGACCCCAAAAGGACCCCAAAGGGACAGAGGATCCCCTAAGGGACAGGGGGACCCCTAAGGGACCCCAAAGGGACAGAGGATCCCCTAAGGGGACAGGGGGACCCTAAGGGACCCCAAAGGGACAGAGGATCCCCTAAAGGACCCCAAGGGAGACAGGGGGACCCCAAAAGGACCCCAAAGGGGATCCCCTAAGGGGACAGGGGGACCCCAAAAGGACCCCAAAGGGACAGAGGATCCCCTAAGGGGACAGGGGGACCCCTAAGGGACCCCAAAGTGACCCCAAAGGACCCCAAGAACAGAGTGCTCCTGTTTAATACAAAACCTTTTATTGGGGGGGGGGGGAGGGGGAAAGGGCGGCACCCCCGGGTGGGTGGGGGGCACCCATGGGTGGGTGGGGGGGTCTCAGCCCCTCAGGGGGGGTCTCAAGACCTCTGGGGGGCGGTCAGGACCCCCAGGGGGGTTCAGGACATGGGAGGCAGGGGTCAGACCCCAAAGGGGGGTCAGGGCACACAAGGGGGGTTGTGTGGGGTGGGTGGGGGGCACCCATGGGTGGGGGTCCCTCCTGGGTGGGCAGGGATCATCCAGGCCCCTCGGGGAGAGGGTTTGGGACCTCGAGGATAAAGGGTGACACCCCAAAAGGCGTCACACATTTAGGGTTGGGGGGAGGATCCAAGGTGGGTTTGGGGTGACATGTCCGGGTGGGTGAGGGGCACCCATGGGTGGTGGTGGGGGAGGGTCGTCCAGACCCCTCGGGGGGGAAGTTCAGGACCCCCAGGTGGGTTCAGCCCCTCGGGGACCAAGGGTCAGACCCCAAAGGGGGTCAGGGAATACATTTAGGGTGGGGAGGGGGGGGGGTGTCAGGCACACTAGGCGGGTTTGGGGTGACCCCTCCGGGTTTGGGGTGACCCCTCGGGTGGGCGGGGGTCCCCCCGGGTGGGCGGGGGTCCCGGCCCCTCAGCGGCGGCCGCGCTGCTTCATGTGCTGCACGAAGTAGTCGTTGCAGGCGATGGTGAGCCCGGCCACCAGCGAGAAGAAGCCCTGGAAGCCAACGCGGCCATCGCGGCTCTGCTCCACATCCCGCAGGATCCGATCCAGAGCCTGCGGGTCCCGCTGGTTCTGGGGGAAAAATGGGAAAAAAATGGGGGAAAAGGGTCAGAGCCTAAATGGGAACGGGGTCAGAGCCCAAACTCTGCTCCACATCCCGCAGGATCCGCTCCAGGGCCTGCGGGTCCTGCTGGTTCTGGGGGAAAAATGGGAAAAAAATGGGGAAAAATGGGGAAAAATGGGGAAAAATGGGGAAAAATGGGGAAAAATGGGGAAAAAGGGTCAGATCCCACCCCATGGATCCCATAGGCCCCACCCTATGGACCCAACTCCATGGATCTGTGGAACCCATGGATCCCGTGGTTCCTATTGCTCCCACCCCATGGATCCTGTGGATCCCACCTCACAGATCCCATGGATCCCATGGATCCCACCCCATGGATGCCACTGATCCTACCCCGTGGATCCCACCCTATAGATCCCATGGATCCCATGGACCCCACCCTATAGATCACACAGATCCAATGGATCCCATCCCATGGATCCCATGGATCCCACCCTGTAGATCCCATGGATCCTGTGGATCCTCACCCCATGGATTCCATAGATCCTATTGCTCCTACCCCGTGGATCCCATGGATGCCACCCCACAGATCCTGTGGATCCCATGGACCCCACCTCATGGATCCCACTGATCCCACCCCACGGATCCCATGGATCCCACTGATCCCACCCCACAGATCCCGTGGATCCCACTGATCCCACCCCATAGATCCCATGGATCCCACTGATCCCACCCCACAGATCCCATGGACCCCACTGATCCCACCCCATGGACCCCATGGATCCCACCCCATGGATCCCACTGATCCCACCCCACAGATCCCATGGATCCCACCCCACGGATCCCATGGATCCCAGCCCATGGATCCCGCTGATCCCACCCCACGGATCCCATGGATCCCAGCCCATGGATCCCGCTGATCCCTCCCCACGGCTCCCGCACCTCCAGGAACCCTGGGAATTCCTTGTCCATGAGTGCCCTGAGGTCCTCCTTGGCCAGGTGCTCCTTGTCCCCCGCGTACTTGTGGAAGGTGAACATGAGCGTCTCCATGGCGTGCTCCAGCTGCGACGGCATGGCTGCGGCACGGGGCAGGCTGAGGGCAACCCCAAAAACACCCATGGGCACCCCAAAAAACACCCTGGGGAACCCCAAAACACCCATGGGCACCCCAAAAACACCCTGGGGAACCCCAAAAACACCCTGGGGAACCCGAACACCCATGGGACGGGCAGAGTGCCCAGGGAACCCCAAAAATACCCATGGGCACCCCAAAAACACCCTGGGGAACCCGAACACCCATGGGACGGGCAGAGTGCCCAGGGAACCCCAAAAACACCCATGGGCACCCCAAAAACACCCTGGGGAACCCCAGAAACACCCTGGGGAACCCGAACACCCGTGGGACGGGCAGAGTGCACAGGGAACCCCAAAAACACCCATGGGCACCCCAAAAACACCCTGGGGAACGCCAAAAACACCCATGGGCACCCCAAAAACACCCATGGGCACCCCAAAAACACCCTGGGGAACCCGAAACACCCGTGGGACGGGCAGAGTGCACAGGGAACCCCAAAAATACCCATGGGCACCCCAAAAACACCCTGGGGAACCCCAAAAACACCCATGGGCACCCCAAAAACACCCTGGGGAACCCGAACACCCGTGGGACGGGCGGAGTGCCCAGGGAAACGCTAACATCCCAAAGGGAAACCCTAAATACCCCAAAGGGAAACCCAAAAATACCCGTAGGAACCCCAAAAATACCAAAGGGAAACCCTAAAAACCCCAAAGGGAAACCCTAAAAACCCATGGGAACCCCAAAAACACCCTGGGAAACCCTAACACCCGTGGGACGGGCAGAGGGCCCAGGGAACCCCAAAAATACCCATGGGAACCCCAGAAACCCCAAAGGGAAAACTTAAATACTCATGGGAACACCTAAATACCCATGGGAACCCCAAAAATACCAAAGGGAAACCCTAAAAACCCCAAAGGGAAACCCTAAATACCCACGGGAACCCCAAAAATACCCTGGGAAACCCTAACACTCATGGGACAGGTGGAGTGCCCAGGGAACCCCAAAAACACCCATGGGAACCCCAGAAACCCCAAAGGGAAAACTTAAATACCCATGGGAACCCTAAATACCCATGGGAACCCCAAAAATACCCGTGGGAAACCCTAAATACCCATGGGAACCCCAAAAAATACCCATGGGAAACCCTAAACACCCACGGGAAACCCTAAAATACCCGTGGGAAATCTTAATACTCATGGGACAGGGTGAGTGCCCAGGGAACCCCAAAAATACCCATGGGAACCCCAAAAATACCCATGGGAACCCCAAAAATACCCGTGGGAAACCCTAAAAACCCATGGGAAACCCTAAAAACCCATGAGAACCCCAAATCCCCATGGGATGCCCCAAATACCAAGGAGAACCCCAAAAATACCCATGGGAAACCCTAAATACCAAAGGGAAACCCAAAAACACCCATGGGAACCCCAAAATACCCATGGGAAACCCTAAAAACACATGGGAACCCCAAAAACACCCACGGGAAACCCTAAATACCAAAGGGAAACCCTAAAAACCCATGGGAACCCCAAAATACCCATGGGAAACCCCAAATCCCCATGGAACCCCAAAAATACCCGTGGGAAACCCTAAAAATCCATGGGAAACCCTAAAAACCCATGGGAACCCCAAAATACCCATGTGAAACCCCAAATCCCCATGGGACACCCCAAATATCGAGGGGAACCCCAGAAATCCCAAAGGGAAACCCCAAACCCCCATGGGAACCTCAAAAACCCCAAAAGGAAACCCCAAAAATCCCCATGGGAAATCCTAATACCCATGGCAACCTCAAAAATCCCCATGGGGAACCCCAAATCCCCATGGGGAACCCCAATTCCTGCTGGGATCCTGAAATTCCCAATGGGAAATCCCAATTCCCTATGGGAAAACCCCAAAGTTCCCAATGGAAAACCCAAATTCCCCTCAGGAACTTCGAATTTGTGACTCCTCCCCAAAATCCCTCCCCGGAATCCCCAAAATCTTTCCTGGACCCCCCAAAATCCCCCTGAGCCCCCCAAAATCCCTTCCAGGACCCCCAAAATCTCCCCCAAATTCCTCCAGGACCCCCAAATTCCCCTGAACCCCCCAAAATCCCTCCAGGACCCCCTAAATCCCCTCCAGGATCCCCGAATTCCCCTTGAGCCTCCCCAAAATCCCTCCAGGACCCCCCAAATCCCTTCTGGACCCCCAAATTCCCCTGAACCCCCCCAGAATCTCCTCCAGGACCCCCCAAATCCCCTTCAGGATCCCCCAAATCCCTCCTGGACCCCCAAAATCCCCCCTAAATCCCCTCCAGGACCCTCCAAAATCCCCTGAGACCCCCCAAAATCCCCCAGGACCCCCCAAATTTCCCCCTAAATCCCCGCCAGGACCCCCAAATCCCCCTGGACCCCCAAAATCCCCTCCAGGACCCTCCAAAATCCCCCTGAACCCCCCCCAAAATCCCCCAGGACCCCCAAATCCCCCCTAAATCCCCACCAGGACCCCGAAATCCCTCCTGGACCACCCAAATCCCCCCTAAATCCCCCAGGACCCCCCAAATTCCCCCCTCCCCGTTCCCCCCCCCTCCCCGCGGGTCGCAGCCCCGGGCGGATTTTCCAGGAATGTCCGGGAATGCTCCGGGCGTGACTCAGCGCGGGGGGGGTGGGATGGGGGATGGGGGGAGGGGGATGGGGGGGTGGGGGAGGGGGGGACACGTCCCAGGGTGTGGCCGCTGCCCCCTCCCCCCCCTTGGGGACACCCCGGTGACTCAGGGGGGGCGGTCCCGCCTCGGATCCACCCAAAAAAAACCGCAAAAAATGAGGAAAACTCCCCAAAAACGGCCCCGGAGAAAAAAGGGAATCCTCGGGAAAAAGGGGGAACCGCCCCCCAAAAAAATAGCCTAAAAAGGAGAAACCACCCCAAAAACGATCCCTGAAAAAAAGGGAATCCTCGGGAAAAAGGGGAACCGCCCCCCAAAAAAATAACCCTAAAAAGGAGAAAAACTCCCCAAAAACGATCCCTGAAAAAAGGGGGAACCGCCCCAAAAAATAACCTAAAAAAGGAGAAAAACTCCCCAAAAACGATCCCTGAAAAAAAGGGGGAACCGCCCCAAAAAATAACCTAAAAAAGGAGAAAAACTCCCCAAAAACGATCCCTGAAAAAAAGGGGGAACGGCCCCAAAAAATGAGAAAATCTCCCCAAAAACGATCCCAGAGTAAAAGGGGAATCCTCTGAAAAAAGGAGGAACCACCCCAAAATGGGAACCCCCCAAAAAAGGGGGAACCCCCCACACCAAAAGAGAATCCCCCCAAAAATGGGAATCTCCAAAAAAAGGAGGAATTCCCAAAAAAGGGGGAACCCCCCCCGAAAAAGGGGAGACTCCCAAAAAAGGGGAACCCCCCAAAAAAGGGGGAACCGCCCCAAAAGTGACCCCAAAAAAAGGGGAACCACCCCAAGAAGGGGGAACCCCCCAAAAAGGGGGAACCGCCCCAAAAGTGACCCCCAGAAAAGTGGGACCCCCCCCAAAAAAGGGATTTTTGGGGTTTGAGCCCCCCAAAGCCATGGGGTCCCCCAAAGGGAGGTCTGAGATTCCCCCCCAAAATCGGGGTGCGGGATTGGGGTCCCCAAATTTGGGGACAGGATCGATCCCCCCCCAAAATGGGATTGGGGAGGGAGACCCCCCCAAAAACGGGGACAGCGGGGGGGGGGACACCCTAAAAAACGGAACGGGGACCCCCAAAACCGGAACGGGGATTGGGACCCCAAAAACGGGGACAGCGGGGGGGGACCCCAAAAATGGGAACGGGGATGGGGACCCCAAAAATGGAATAGGGATAGGGGACCCCAAAAATGGGAACGGGGATAGGGGACCCCAAAAACGGGGACAGCGGGGGGGACCCCCAAAAACGAGGACGGGGGTGGGGACCCCAAAGAACGGAATGGGGATGGGGACCCCAAAAATGGGAACGGGGATGGGGACCCCAAAAATGAGAACGGGGATAGGGGACCCCAAAAACGGAATGGGGATAGGGGACCTCAAAAACGGAATGGGGATAGGGGACCCCAAAAATGGGAACGGGGATAGGGGACCCCAAAAACGGAATGGGAATAGAGGACCCCAAAAATGGGAACGGGGATAGGGGACCTCAAAAACGGAATGGGGATAGGGGACCCCTAAAACGGAATGGGGATAGGGGACCCCTAAAACGGAATGGGGATAGGGGACCCCAAAAACGGGAACGGGGATAGGGGACCCCAAAAACGGGAACGGGGATAGGGGACCCCAAAAACGGGAACGGGGTGGGGCCGCCGGTACCGGAGAAGGGCGGGGACCCCAGGGCGGGATTTGGGGGTGGGGTTCCGCTTTTTGGGGTGCAGGAGGGACCCCCAGCACAGAGTGACCCCCCCCCAAACCGGGATAGCGGGATGGGGGACCCCAAAGCGGGATTTAGGGGGTGGGGTCCCCGTTTTTGGGGTGCAGGAGGACTCCCCCGGAACTGAGAGACCGCCCCAAATCCGGATAGCGGGATGGGGGCGCCGGTACCGGGACAGGGCGGGGGTGCCCCGAACCGGGATTGAGACCCTAAAGCGGGGTTCAGACCCCCCCAAAGTGGGATTTAGACCCCCCCAAAGCGGGATTTAGGGGGTGGGGTCCCCGTTTTTGGGGTGCAGGACCGAGCTCCCGGAACTGAGAGACCGCCCCAAACCCGGATAGCGGGATGGGGGCGCCGGTACCGGGACAGGGCGGGGGTGCCCCGAACCGGGATTGAGACCCCAAACCGGGGGTCAGCCCCCCCCAAACCGGGATCCAGCCCCCCTAAACCGGGATCCAGCCCCCCCCGAGGCGGGGTTTGGGGTTCCTCTTTTCGGGGTGCAGAACCGAGCCCGCGTTGCCGGCGCTCACTCACCGTGCGGGGTTCGGGGTTCGGTGCCGGTTCCGGGGCTCGGTGCGGGCGGGCAGTGCCGGGGCTCGGTGCCGATGCTCGGTCCGGTGCCGGTGCTCGGTGCCCGGTGCTCGGTGCTCGGTGCTCGGTGCGGTGCTCGGTGCCGGTGCTCGGTGCTCGGTGCGGTGCTCGGTGCCGGTGCTCGGTCCGGTTCCGGTGCTCGGTCCGGTTCCGGTGCTCGGTGCCCGGTGCTCGGTGCGGGCGGGCAGTGCCGGGGCGCGGCCCGGCCCGGGATAGGCACGGCGGGGGCGGGCCGGACCGGGGGGCGCGGGGGGGCGCGGTGACTCAACCGGGAGCGGCCCGGACAGCGCCCGGTACCGCCCCGGGACAGCGGGACAGAGGGACAGAGGGGACAGAGGGACAGAGGGGACAGCCCTGGGAGAGAGGGGACAGAGGGGACAGAGGGGACACCCCCGGGAGAGAGGGGACACCGGGACATCCCCGGGACAGCGGGACATCCCCGGGACACCCCCAGGATAAAGGAGACCCCGGGACACCGGGACACCCCCGGGACATCCCGGGACACCCCGGACACCGGGATCGCCCCGGGACCCCTCCGAATAGCGGGGTCACCCCCGGGACACCCCCGGACAACCGGGCACACCCCCGGAACACCGGGATCGCCCCCGGGACACCGGGATCGCCCCCGGAACACCGGGACACCCCCGGAACACCGGGACACCCCCGGAACACCGGGACACCCCCGGAACACCGGGACACCCCCGGACACCGGGACACCCCCGGAACACCGGGACACCCCCGGACACCGGGACACCCCCGGAACACCGGGACACCCCCCGGACACCGGGACACCCCCGGACACCGGGACACCCCCGGAACACCGGGATCGCCCCCGGGACCCCTCCCAGACCCCTGGGACTCTCTGGACCCTCCCCGAGCTCCTCCGGACACCGGGGACCCCTCCCAGACCCCCGGTTCTGTCCCGGGACCCTCTCCCGAGTGACCCCCCCCCCCCAAACACCGGGGACCCCCCTGCCCCCCCCCATTCCCGTTCCCCCCCCCCCTCCCCCCGGGCCGGCGCCGCGGCGGCGCGTGCCGCGCTAATTGCACTAATTACACTAATTAGCGCACTGATTACAATGACAATCACGGCTCGGGGCTGGGGGGGGGAGGGGAGGGGGGGGGAGACACACCCTGGTCACCCCTCCCCCCCCCCCCTCCGTGTCCCCTCCCTTCCCCCCCCCCCCCCCCGGGAAGGGGTAAAGGTGAAGGGGGGGGAGGGGCCGCGCCCATGGGTGGGGGCACAGGGGGTGGCACTGCCCCCTCCCCTCCCCCACTGTCGCCTCCTTGTCGCCAGGGCCCCATCCCCCCATCCTCCCCCTGCCCCCCCCCCGCAGACCCACCCCAATCAACTCCACCCCACCGCTCTCCCCTTCCTCACAGGAGCCCCCCATCCCCGCCCTTCTCTCCTCACTTCCTCCCTCAGTCCTCCAAAAAACCCAAAAAACCCCAAATCCCCCCTAAAAACCCCCAAATCCCCCCCAAAACCCGCCCCGGGCCCCCCTCGCTGCCCTCAGTTAAGATGGCGGCGCCCCGCCTCACGTTTTCCAAGATGGCGCCCGCGCCGCCACGCGTCCCCGCGCTGCCAGGCTGCCCTCACCCAAGATGGCGCCCGCCCCGCGCTAAACAACCGCGCTGAAGCCAAAGGCGGTAACCCGGATGTAACCGCCATCTTGCCCTCACCCAACATGGCGCCGCCCTCCCCGTGTTTCCCTACGGGCGCGAAGCCGCCGCGGGCGCGCGGGTGCCCGGATATGGGCGTGGCTCCGCGGCGCAGCAGTGGGCGTGGCCATCCCCGTCCTGCCGGAAGTTGCGTCAGGGCGGAGCCGCCCGCGGGGAGCGGGGAGCGGAGCGGACGGAGCCAAGATGGCGGCGCCGGGGCTGGGCCGGCCCTGAGGGGCCGGGAGGGGCCGGGAGGGGCCCCCGCGCTCGGCGGGCTGGGACGGGCCGCAGGGGGGGCCCCGCCGCTCCCCCCCGCCGCTCCTCGCGACGCTGCGGCCGCCGCAGCCTCCCCGGGGCCTGACCGGAGCCTTCCCGGGGCCTGCTCGGGGCCTGGCGCGGCCTTACCGGCGCCTCCCCGCCGCCGTTCGCGGCCTCCCCGGCGCTCGGTGCCGCCGTTGGCGGCCTCGGCGGGGTTTGAGCGGAGCTCTGAGGGCTCCGAGCGGGGCCCGGCCGGGGCTGAGCGGGCCGGGAGCGGCGGGGGCCCCGGCTTTGGCTCCTTCGGGACCGATCGCAGCCGAAATCGCCGCCCGAGCGCCGCTTTTGTTGTTTTGTGTTGTTGTTATTTAACGGCAGCGCTTTTCCCCGGTGGTTTTTGGGGTGGGTTTTTGGGTTTTTTTTTCCTCCCCCCCCCCCCCCCCCCCCCCCCTCCGTGGATTTCGGCTCCTCCCGAGGGTCAGAAAATCCCGGGTTTGAGGCGCAGGAGGAGCGGGATGAAATTCCAAGGATTTGAGGTTTTGGGGTTTTTTTTATCGCGGTTTTCGCTTTGAGCGAGGGCCGGGGATCGCCCAAAGAAATCCGCGAGGGATCCGCGCTGCAGGGAATTCCTGTCCCGGGAATGGTGACCCCGGAGCCGGGACTGACCTGAGGGCAGCGCCGCGCGCGGCTTCCCCTCCAGAAATCATTCCCTAGGAAGTGCAAAACGACAACAAAAAAAAAGGAAAAAAAAATATATATATATATATTAAAAAAAAAAGGATTTTTTGAGGAAAAATCCGGTGTTTTCCGGTAAGGACTGACAGCGCTCCGGGCCGCTGGAACTCTCGGGAGCCCCCGCGGGGAATTTTGAGGCGTTCTGTTGGAAACTCGCGATCGCGGAGGAGCAGGAGGAGCTCGGAGGCTGCGGAGGATCGCCCGGGCTGAGGTGGGTGAGGGACCGGGACGGGATCCGGAGCGATCCAGGCAGGGCTGGGATGGATCCAGAGGGTCCTGATGGATCCAGGGAGGGCTGGGATGGATCCAGAGGGTCCTGCTGGATCCAGGGAGGGCTGGGATGGATCCAGAGGGTCCTGCTGGATCCAGGGAGGGCTGGGATGGATCCAGAGGGTCCTGCTGGATCCAGGGAGGCCAGGGATGGATCCAGAGGGTCCTGATGGATCCAGGGAGGGCAGGGATGGATCCAGAGGGTCCTGATGGATCTGGGGAGGGCAGGGATGGATCCAGAGGGTCCTGATGGATCCGGGGAGGGCAGGGATGGATCCAGAGGGTCCTGATGGATCCGGGGAGGGCAGGGATGGATCCAGAGGGTCCTGATGGATCCAGGGAGGGCAGGGATGGATCCAGAGGGTCCTGATGGATCCGGGGAGGGCAGGGATGGATCCAGAGGGTCCTGATGGATCCAGGGAGGGCAGGGATGGATCCAGAGGGTCCTGATGGATCCAGGCAGGGTAGGGATGGATCCAGAGGGTCCTGCTGGATCCAGGGAGGCCAGGGATGGATCTGGAGAGAGGTCTGGGATGGATCCAGAGGGTCCTGATGGATCTGGAGTGGGATCTGGAGGGGTTTGGGATGGATCCAGAGGGTCCTGATGGATGTGGAGGTGTTTGGGATGGATCTAGAGAGTCCTGATGGATCCAGGGGAGGCTGGGAGGGTCTGGGATGGATCCTGGGATGAATCCAGAGGTTCAGGATGGATTCTGGCAGGTTTGGAATGGATCCAGACGCTCGGGGTGGATCCAGGGATGGATTCAGAGGCTCGGGATGGATCCAGGAGGGGCTCAGGATGGATCTGGAGAGTTTCAGGATGGCTCCAGAGGGGTTTGGGAGGGTCCAGAGGGATCCAGGGAAGACTGGGATGGATCCTGAGAAATTTGAGAATGGATCCAGGGATGGATCCAGAGGGTCCTGCTGGATCTGGAGATGCTCAGGATGGATCCAGGGAAGTTTGGGATGGATCTAGGAGGGGCTCAGGATGGATCTGGAGAGGTCTGGGGTGGATCCTGGGATGGATTCAGAGGTCCAGGATGGATCCTGGCAGGTTTGGGGTGGATCCAGAGGGTCCTGATGGATCTGGAGGGATCTGGGAGGGATCTGGAGGGGTCTGGGATGGATCTAGGGAAGGCTGAGATGGATCCTGAGAAGTTTGGGTTGGATCCAGAGGGTCCTGATGGATTCAGGAGGGGTTTGGGATGGATCCAGAGGCTCAGGGTGGGTCCAGGGGTGGATCCAGAGGGTCCTGCTCGATCTGGAGAGGTCTGGGAGGGATCTGGAGGGGTTTGGGATGGACCCAGAGGGTCCTGATGGATCCAGGGAAGTCAGGGATGGATCTGGAGAGGCTCAGGGTGGATCCAGGGAAGTGCAGGAAGGATCCAGAGGGTCCTGCTGGATCTGGAAAGACTCAGGGTGGATCTGGAGAGGTCTGGGATGGATCCTGGGAGGGATCCAGAGGGTCCTGCTGGATCCAGGGAAGGCTGGGATGGATCCAGAGGGGTTTGGGAGGGATCTGGGGTGGATCCTGGCAGGTTTGGGGTGTATCCAGACGCTCGGGGTGGATCCAGGGAGATTCAGGATGGATCTGGAAAGGCTCAGGGTTGATCCAGGAAGACTCCGGATAGATCCTGGGAGGGATCCAGAGGCTTGGGAGGGATCCAGAGGGTCCTGATGGATCTGGAGAACTTCAGGATGGGCCCAGGGAAACTCAGGACGGATCTGGAGAGATTTGTGATGGATCCAGAGGGTCCTGATGGATCCAGAGAGATTTGGGATGGATCCTGGGAAATTTGGGATGGATCTGGAGAGGCTCAGGATGGATCCAGGGATGTTTGGGATGGATCCAGTGGGTCCTGCTGGACCCAGGGAGACTCGGGATGGATCCTGGGAAATTTGGGATGGATCTGGAAGCTCAGGATGGATCCTGGGAGGATTCCAGGAATTCCCAAATCCCAGCCCCTGGAAGAGCCGGGCTCCCAGGGACTCCTCCTCCTCTTCCCAGAAAATCCAATTTATTTACGGATTTTCTGGAATCCCCACTGGATTTAGGAGAGAATTCCCCCCAAAAAAGAGAAAAATTCATGAGAGCTCCTTCTCTTCCCAGAAAATCCAATTTATTTATGGATTTTCTGGAATTCCTGTTGGATTTAGAAGAGAGAATTCCCCAAAAAAACAGGGAAATTCAGGATTAATCCCAATTTTTCTGTTTTTTTTCCTATTTCATTGGGAATTGTTCCTCTCCCTGGGATCCCAGCTCTGGCAGAATTCCTGAAGGGAATTGGGGGGGGAAATTCCCCTGGAGTCTCCCTGGTCTCCCAGAAAATTGGGATTTGGGCTTTTCCTCCTGCCCAGGCTGGGATTTTCCGGGATTTTCCGGAATTCTGAGGGGTTTGGCCTCAATTTAGTGGGAAAAATCCCCAAATACCCACAGGGATCCCAGCCCTGGGAAGCTCCTGGAACTCGTTTTTCCCGTTTATCCCGAAATTATTTGAATGCTCCTGGAATTCTCTTCCTGGAAAAGCCTCTGGAGTTGTGGGGAGGGATTTTCTGAGGGATTTGGGGATCCTTGTTTTTTCCTGGGAGATTTTCCTGCTCCCTTCTGAGGAAAATCCAGGGATTTTTGGGATTTCCACCTCCTACTTCAGGGGATTTGGGGAATGTCAGCTGGAATTACCTGCTTGGAAGTGAATTTAATGATTTTTGGGGGATTTGTTTTTTTGAAGTTTAATCCCAAAATTCCCCTTTCCAAGGGTTAGCACTTCCATAAAACCTCAATTTTCCTGGATTTCTTTGGATTTTCGGGGAGCACAACACCAAATTCCTGCTTTTTTTTCTGGGAGGAAAATGATCCAGGATCATTCCAGGGGGGTTGGTGCTGAAGAATCCAAGGATTTTCTCTGATTTTTATAAAATTCCACACCCAAATTTGGGGAAAAGGGAGACATTTTAGGGAAAATTCCTTATAAAAAAGCGGGATCATGGCCCCAGGAGCTTCCTGTTCCCCCTGGAGCTGAGGCCAGGTTGGTTTTTCCAGGGATTTTCTGGGAATTTTCTTCTTGGAGAGGTAGGAATTGGGAATGGGTGGGGGATTCCTGATGTGATCCCAAAGTGATCCCGATATTTTGGAGACCAGATCCAGGGAAAGGCTGGAGCTGGTGCTGAGGAGCAGGGATGGGGATGAATCCCCCTGGAAAATCCCAGGGATTGGGGTTGGGATCCTGCTGGAAAATCCCTGGGATTGGGGTCAGGATCCCAGTGGATCCCGATGGAAAATCCCAGAGATTGGGGTTGGGATCCCACTGGAAAATCCCAGAGATTGGGGTCAGGATCCCGCTGGAAAATTGCAGGAATTGGGGTTGGGATCCTGAGTGGATCCTGATAGAAAACTGCAGGGATTGGGGTCTGGATCCGGAGTGGATCCTGCTGGAAAATCCCAAGGCTTGGAGCTGGAATCACCCTGGAAAATCCCAAGGATTGGAGTTGGAATCCCCCTGGAAAATCCCTGGGATTGGGGTTGGGATCCCATTGGAAAACCCCAGGGATGGGGATTAGGATCCTGAGTGGATCCTGCTGGACAATCACCGTGTCCCAGTGTCCCAGTGTCCCAGTGTCCTGCTGTCCCCATGTCCCCAGGGCGGGCTGGGAGTGCCAGCAGTGCCAGCAGTGCCAGCAGTGCCATGTCCCATTGTCCCCATTGTCCCCATTGTCCCCATTGTCCCCAGGTGCCCATGGCGGGCCGCAAGCACGGCACTGGTGGTGCCAGCGGTGCCAGTGCCATGTCCCCTGTCCCCATGTCCCCCACACCCATTGTCCCCTGTCCCCCCAGGTGCCCATGGCGGGCCGGTAGCTCAGTGCCAGCAGTGCCATGTCCCATTGGCGCCATTGTCCCATTGTCCCCATTGTCCCCTGTCCCCCCAGGTGCCCATGGCGGGCCGCAAGCGCGGTGCCGGTGGTGGCAGTGCCAGCAGTGCCATGTCCCATTGTCCCATTGTCCCCATTGTCCCCATTGTCCCCAGGTGCCCATGGCGGGCCGCAAGCGCGGTGCCGGTGGTGGCAGTGCCAGCAGTGCCATGTCCCATTGTCCCATTGTCCCCATTGTCCCCAGGTGCCCATGGCGGGCCGCAAGCGCGGTGCCGGTGGTGGCAGTGCCAGCAGTGCCATGTCCCATTGTCCCATTGTCCCCATTGTCCCCTGTCCCCCCAGGTGCCCATGGCGGGCCGCAAGCGCGGTGCCGGTGGTGGCAGTGCCAGCAGTGCCATGTCCCATTGGCGCCATTGTCCCATTGTCCCCATTGTCCCCTGTCCCCCCAGGTGCCCATGGCGGGCCGCAAGCGCGGTGCCGGTGGTGGCAGTGCCATGTCCCATTGTCCCATTGTCCCCATTGTCCCCTGTCCCCCCAGGTGCCCATGGCGGGCCGCAAGCGCGGTGCCGGTGGCGCGGCGGGCGCGCTGCCGTGGCCGGAGGAGCGCGGCGAGCGCGAGCAGGGCCTGTACTCGCTGCACCGCATGTTCGACATCGTGGGCGCGCAGCTGACGCACCGCGACGTGCGCGTGCTCTCCTTCCTCTTCGTGGACGTGCTGGACGAGGCCGAGCGCGGCCGCATCCGCTCGGGACGCGACTTCCTGCTGGCCCTGGAGCGCCAGGGCCGCTGCGACGAGAGCAACCTGCGGCAGCTGCTGCAGCTGCTGCGCATCATCACCCGCCACGACCTGCTGCCCTACGTCAGCCTCAAGCGGCGGCGCCCCGGTGAGTGCCCGGCACGATATATCGCGATATATCGCGATATACAGGGTGATATTGGGGTACTGGGGTCACATCATCACTGCCACGACCTGCTGCCCTACGTCAGCCTCAAGCAGCGGCACCCCAGTGAGTGCCCGGCATGATATATCGTGATATATCGCGATATATCGCGATATACAGGGTGATATTGGGGTACTGGGGTCACATCATCACTGCCACGACCTGCTGCCCTACGTCAGCCTCAAGCGGCGGCGCCCCGGTGAGTGCCTGGCATGATATATCGTGATATATCGTGATATATCGCGATATACGGGGTCACTGTCAGAATACACAGGGTGGTATCGGGGTACTGGGGTCACATCATCACTGCCACAACCTGCTCCCCTACGTTAGCCTCAAGCAGCGGCACCCCGGTGAGAGCCTGTCATGATATATCGTGATATATCGCGATACGTCGCGATATATGGGGTGGTATCGGGGTGCTGGGGTCACATCATCACCCGTCACGACCTGCTGCCCCTCGTCAGCCTCAAGCGGCGGCGCCCCGGTGAGTGCCTGTCACGATATATCGCGATATCTCGTGATATATGAGGTGATATCGGGGAAATGGGGTCTGCCCAATGTCAGCCTCAAAGGGGGACGGTGCGGTGAGCGTTTGTCACGATGTGTCACGATATATCGCGATACACGGGGTCACTGTCACAATGTACGGGGATGTGGTGGTGGCATCATCGCCCCAGGAACTGTGTTAGGATGGGATCGGGATCAGGATGGGATCGGGATCAGGATTGGGATCGGGATCAGGATGGGATTGGGATCAGGATCGGGATCAGGATTGGGATCGGGATCAGGATTGGGATCGGGATGAGGATGGGATCGGGATCAGGATTGAGGTCACGATGGGATCAGGATGGGATCGGGATCAGGATGGGATCGGGATCAGGATTGGGATCAGGATCAGGATTGGGATCGGGATTGGCATCGGGATCAGGATGGAATTGGGATCAGGATCAGGATCGGGATCGGGATCAGGATTGGGATCGGGATCAGGATGGGATCGGGATCAGGATTGGGATCGGGATCAGGATTGGGATCGGGATCAGGATCGGGATCAGGATGGGATCGGGATCGGGATCAGGATCGGGATCAGGATTGGGATTGGGATCAGGATTGGGATCGGGATCAGGATGGGATCGGGATTGCTCCAGGCTCTCTGTACCAGCCCCAGTGCAGTTTGGGACAATCTCGGGATGATCCCCACGTTTGGGGTCAGAGACCTGGGGGATTTTCCCGTTCCCATCCCGTGCCATCCTGGGGCCGTTCCCGGTGCCATTCCTGTTCCCATCCCATGCCAATCCTATTCCCATTCCCATCCTGTTTCCATCCCATTCGTGTTCCCATCCTGTTCCCGTTCACACTCCATTCCCATCCCATTCCCGTTCCCATTCCCGTTCGTGTTCCCACCCCGTTCCCATTCCCATTCTAACCTCATTCCCATCCTGTTCCCATTCTAACCCTGTTCCTGTTGCCATTCCCACCCTATTCCCATTCCCGTTGTTCCTGTTCTAACCCCATTCCCGTTCTAACCCTATTCCCATTCCTGTTCCTCTTCTAACCCCATTCCTGTTCCCGTTCTAACCCTATTCCTATTCCTGTTCCTGTTCCCATTCCCATTCTAACCCTTTTCCCGTTCCCATTCTAACCCCGTTCCCATTGTTCCCATTCCCATTCTAACCCCATTCTAACCCCATTCCCATTGTTCCCATTCTAACCCCATTCCTGTTCCTGTTCCCGTTGTTCCCATTCCCATTCTAACCCCGTTCCCGTTGTTCCCATTCCCATTCTAACCCCATTCCCGTTGTTCCCATTCCCATTCTAACCCTGTTCCCGTTGTTCCTGTTCCCATTCTAACCCCATTCCTGTTGTTCCCGTTCCCATTCTAACCCCGTTCCCGTTGTTCCCGTTCCCATTCTAACCCCATTCCCGTTGTTCCCATTCCCATTCTAACCCCATTCCCGTTATTCCCATTCCCGTTCTAACCCCATTCTTGTTATTCCCGTTCCCATTCTAACCCCGTTCCTGTTGTTCCCATTCCCATTCTAACCCCGTTCCCGTTGTTCCCATTCCCGTTCTAACCCCATTCCCGTTATTCCCGTTCCCATTCTAACCCCGTTCCCGTTGTTCCCATTCCCATTCTAACCCCGTTCCCGTTGTTCCCATTCCCGTTCTAAGCCCATTCCCGTTATTCCCGTTCCCATTCTAACCCCGTTCCCATTCTAAACACCACTCCCGTTATTCCCATTCCCATTCTAACCCCGTTCCCGTTGTTCCCATTCCCATTCTAACCCCGTTCCCGTTATTCCGTTCCCATTCTAACCCTGTTCCCGTTGTTCCCATTCCCATTCTAACCCCATTCTAACCGCATTCCCATTGTTCCCATTCTAACCCCATTCCTGTTCCTGTTCCCGTTGTTCCCATTCCCATTCTAACCCCGTTCCCGTTGTTCCCATTCCCATTCTAACCCCATTCCCGTTGTTCCCATTCCCATTCTAACCCTGTTCTCGTTGTTCCCGTTCCCATTCTAACCCCGTTCCCGTTGTTCCCGTTCCCATTCTAACCCCGTTCCCGTTGTTCCCATTCCCATTCTAACCCCGTTCCCGTTGTTCCCATTCCCATTCTAACCCCGTTCCCGTTGTTCCATTCCCATTCTAACCCCGTTCCCGTTATTCCCGTTCCCGTTCTAACCCCGTTCCCATTCCCGCTGTCCCCGCAGTGTGTCCGGACCTGGTGGACAAGTACCTGGAGGAGACGTCCATCCGCTACGTCACGCCCCGCGCGCCCGGGGGGGCCCCGCCCGGCCTCGGCCACCCCCACAAATCAGGTACGGCCCCTTTGGGGTCACAGCCCCCCTTTGGGGTCACAGCCCCCCCGTTTGGGGTCACTGCCCCCCTTTGGGGTCACTGCCCCCCTTTGGGGTCACAGCCCCCCCGTTTGGGGTCACTGCCCCCTTTGGAGTCACTGCCCCCCTTTGGGGGTCACAGCCCCCCTTTGGGGGTCACTGCCCCCCTTTGGGGGTCACAGCCCCCTTTGGGGTCACAGCCCCCCGTTTGGGGTCACAGCCCCCCCCTTTGGGGTCACTGCCCCCTTTGGGGTCACAGCCCCCCCGTTTGGGGTCACTGCCCCCCTTTGGAGTCACTGCCCCCCTTTGGGGTCACTGCCCCCTTTGGGGTCCCCCCTCTGGCAGTGCCTGCCCCCCACCCGTCCCTGTGCTGCCCCCCGGGGGGTGGTTTGGGATTGATCTGGGGTTCCCTGGAGGGATTTGGGGTTCCCTGGATGAATTTGGGGATCCCTGGATGGATTTGGGGTTCCCTGGATGGATTTGGGTTGGATTTGGGGTTCCCTGGATGGATTTGGGATTGATCTGGGGTTCCCTGGATGGATTTGGGGTTCCCTGGATTGATCTGGGGTTCCCTGGATGAATTTGGGGATCCCTGGATGGATTTGGGGTTGATCTGGGGTTCCCTGGATGGATCTGGGGATCCCTGGATGAATTTGGGGATCCCTGGATGGATTTGGGGTTCCCTGGATGAATTTGGGGATCCCTGGATGGATTTGGGGTCCCCCTCTGGCAGTGCCTGCCCCCCACCCGTCCCTGTGCTGCCCCCGGGGGGGCCCCAGCTGGGCCCCAAGCGCCCGGGCCGGGCCCGGAGCCTCCTCGGGAGCCAACGGAAACGGCGGAAGTCAGCGACCCCCGACCCCAAGGAGAAACAGACCTGTGGTGAGAGGGGACGGGGAATGTGGGATTGGGAATGGGAATGGGAATGGGAATGTGGGATCACCAAGGAGAAACAGACCTGTGGTGGAGGGGATTGGGAATGTGGGATTGGGAATGGGAATGGGAATGGGAATGTGGGATCACCAAGGAGAAACAGACCTGTGGTGAGAGGGGATTGGGAATGTGGGATTGGGAATGTGGGATCGGGAATGTGGGATTGGGATTGGGATTGGGAATATGGGATCCCTAAAGAGAAACAGACCTGGGGTGAGTGGGGCTGAGATTGGAAATTTAGGATTGGGGGAGATTGGATCCCAAAGAAAAACAGACCGGGGGTGGGTGGGGATTTGGGATTGGGAATGGAATCCCAAAGAGAAACAGACCTGGGGTGAGGGAAGGGGGAAAAGTGGGAATGGAGGACGGGTTCTTGGGATCGAGGGGGGATCAGATCCCAGGGGAAGCAGAGCTGGGATCAGGGGATCCCAGGATCGGGCTGGAGTCAGGATTGGGGGGATCCCTGAGATTTGAAGGGCTGGGATTGGGGGAATTTGGGATTGGAGCATGAACTGGGACTGGGGAGGGGGATCCAGGGATTGGGGAGGATCTGGGACTGGGGGGGGAACTGGGATTGGGGAATGGACTGGGATTGGGGAATCCTTGGGATTGGAGGATCTGGGATTGGGAGGAACTGGGACTCACTGGGGGGAAACTGGGATTGGAGGGTCTGGGACTGGGGGGAAACTGGGACTCACTGGGGGTGATCCTGGGATTGGGGGAAGAACTGGGATTGGGGGGAACCGGGGATTGGGGAGAACTGGGATTGTGGGATCCTTGGGATTGGATGGTCTGGGATTGGGAGGAACTGGGATTGGGGAATCCTGGGGATTGGAGGATCTGGGATTGGGGCGAACTGGGATCAGGGAAATTCCTGAGGAGTTCCTGGGATTGGGGAAGTTCCTGAGGAGTTCCTGGGACTGGGGAAGTTCCTGAGGAGTTCCTGGGACTGGGGAAGTTCCTGGGATTGGTGGAATTCCTGAGGAGTCCCTGGGATTGGTGAAATTCCTGAGGAGTTCCTGCCCCAACCGCGGGCTCAGAGCCCATCCTAGAACTGAAAGCATTCGCGACTTTCCGAGTGGAGCAACCCCACGAGAACCAAACCCACCCCAACCCCGAAACCCAGAACGAGAACTCCCCTTTCCCACCCCACCCTCCCAAACCCCCCCCCTAAATCCCAACATTTTTTCCCCCCCCTCCCTTCCCCTCCGTTCCCGGCAGACATCCGCCTGCGCGTGCGCGCCGAGTACTGCCAGCACGACTCCGCCCTGCACGGCAACGTCTTCTCCAACAAGCAGGACCCTCTGGAGCGCCAGTTCGAGCGCTTCAACCAGGCCAACACCATCCTGAAATCCCGGGATCTGGGCTCCATCATCTGCGACATCAAATTCTCGGAGCTCACCTACCTCGACGCCTTCTGGCGGGATATACATCAACGGCTCGCTCCTGGAGGCGCTCAAGGGCGTCTTCATCACGGACTCGCTCAAACAGGCCGTGGGCCACGAGGCCATCAAGCTGCTGGTCAACGTGGACGAGGAGGATTACGAGCTGGGCCGCCAGAAACTCCTCAGGAACTTGATGCTCCACACGGCTCCCTGAGGGATACACTCTTTTTTTTTTTTTTTTTTTGGGTTTTTTTTTTTGGGGATTTTTCTTTTCCTCTCCCATCTCGACTCTTCGGTTCCGTTTGGCGGAGCCCGCCCGTGGATTTGGGGAGGGTTGGAGGTGTGGGATGATGATCC
This sequence comes from Sitta carolinensis, assembly GCA_032173965.1. NCBI lineage: Eukaryota > Metazoa > Chordata > Aves > Passeriformes > Sittidae > Sitta > Sitta carolinensis. The sequence goes on from CM063305.1 coordinate 3,187,616, forward strand.
GGGGTGGTTTTGGTTTTTTTTTTTTTGGGGGGGGAGGGTTCCTGATGGGTTCTCCTCGTGTTTTTTCCGTGGGGGTTTTTTTTTGGTTTTTTTTTTTTGCCCTTTCTCGGTTTTTGGGTTGGTACCCGTTAAAAATGGCGATGGAAAGGGGAGAATCCCGACGCGCTGGGATTTGGGGATGTGGAATGTTCCAGAGTTCCTCACTTTGCCCTGTCAATTCCTCCTCCTCCTTGTGTTTTCCATGGTTTTTCCCCACTTTCTTTTCTTTTTTATCCATTAAAAATGGTGAGAAAAAGGCAAAAAGTCCCATTGGTGCTGAGCAGTTGGGGATTTGAGGCGTGGGAAGCCCTGGAATAATTGGAATAGTCTGGGTTGGAAGTGTGGGATATCCCGGGATTTTTGGGATTCCTGATGGATTCTCCTCGTGTTTTCCATGGGGTTTCTCTCCCGTTTTTGGTTTTGTACCCATTAAAAACAGCAATGAAAAGGTGAAAATCCTGTTGTGACATGCTGGGATTTGAGGTTTGGAAAGCACTGGAATAACGGAATATTCCAGAATTCCTCACTTTGCCCTGTCAATTCCTCCTTCTCCTTGTGTTTTCCATGGTTTTTCCCCACTTTCTTTTCTTTTTTATCCATTAAAAATGGTGAGAAAAAGGCAAAAAGTCCCATTGGTGCTGAGCAGTTGGGGATTTGAGGCATGGGAAGCCCTGGAATAATGGAATATTCCAGAATTCCGCATTTTCCCTGTCAAATTCTTCCTTTTCCTTGTGTTTTCCCTGTTTTTTTTCCATTTTCTTTTACTTTACATCCATTAAAAACCGATAAAAAGGCAAAAATCCTCTGGGTATGATGTGCTGGGCTTTGGGAATTGGGGGTTTGGAGAGCACTGGAATAACGGAATATTCCAGAATTCCTCATTTTCCCTGTCATTTCCTCCTTCTCCTGGTGTTTTCCATGATTTTTCTCTGTTTTCTGTTCTTTTATATCCATTAAAAACAGCAGCAAAAAGGCAAAATTCCCCTTTGGTGCAGCGCAGTTGGAATTGGGGAGTTGAGGTGTGGGAAGCATTGGAAAAAAATGGAAAATTCTGGAATTCCTCACTTTCCCCCATCAATTCTTCTTCGTGTGTTTTCCAGGATTTTTTTTTTCCTCTTCCTTATCCATTAAAAATGGCCAAAAAAAAGGGAACAATCTCATTTTAAGAACCTGAGGGATGCACTGGGATTTGAGGCCTCAGGGCATGGAATATTCCAGAATTCCTCATTTTCCTCGTCAAATTTCTTGTGCTTTCCATGATTTTCCCCTCGTTTTTCCCTCTTTTATATCCATTAAAAACAACAACGGAAAGCAAATGGCAATTTCCCCCCAAATTCCCATTTTCCTCCCCAAAATCCCTGTTTTTCACCCCCAAAATTTCCCATTTTCCCTGTTTTTTTTCCCCCCATTCCTGCACTTGGAGGATTCAGGGTTGTCCCCAATCCCTCCCATCCCAAAATTCCTCCACACTTTGGGGTCATTTCCTGGGATTTTTGTATTTTTCAAATTCCAATAGAAGGAAATTCCTCCCCCCCCCAAAAAAAAAAAAAGGGGAAACCCCCAAAAAAGGGGGGAAAACCCCAAAAGAGGGGAAAAAATCCCAAAAAAAGGGAAACCCTAAAAAAGGGAAACCCCTCCCAAAAAAAAGGGGTGAGGAGCCCCAAGCTGCCCCATTTTGGGGAAGAAAGGGCAGATTTGGGCAAAATCTGGAATTTGGGGCACTGGTGCCTCCCTCAGGGTCCCTCCAAAAATGGGGGGAGACCCCAAAAATTGGGGGGGACACTTCGGGCTCTTCAATTTTGGGGACAAAAGTGCTGACTCAGTGCAAATTTTGGGGCTATTTGAGGGAGATTTGGGGCAAATTTGATGCAGATTTGGGGCTGATTTTGAGCTGAATTGATGCAGATTTGGGACCCCAAAAAAGAAAGGGGGGACACTTTGTGCCATTGCATTTTGGGGAGAAAAAAGGCAGATTTGTGGCTGATTTGGGGCTGAATTGATGCAGATTTGGGGCTGATTTTGAGCTGAATTGATGCAGATTTGGGACTTTTTTGGAACTCCCCCAAAAAGAAAGGGGGGACACTTTTTTTTTGCATTTTGGGGAGAAAAATGGCAGATTTGGGCTGATTTTGAGCTGAATTGATGCAGATTTGGCTGATTTGATGCAGATTTGGGGCTGATTGAGCTGAATTGATGCAGATTTGGGACTTTTTTGGGACCCCCAAAAGGAAAAGGGGGTACACTTTGTGCCATTGCATTTTGGGGAGAAAAAGGGCAGATTTGGGGCAAATTTGGGGCTGAATTGATGCAGATTTGGGGCTGATTTAGGGCTGGATTGATGCAGATTTGGGGCTGATTTAGGACCCCCCGAAAAAAGAAAGGGGGAGTGCAGTGTGCCATTGCATTTTGGGGAGAAAAACGGTAGATTTGGTGCAGATTTGGGGCTGAATTGATGCAGATTTGGGGCTGATTTGATGCAGATTTTGAGTGGAACTGATGCAGATTTGGGGCTGATTTGAGAGCCCCCAAAAAAGAAAGGGGGGAACGCGCTGTGCCACTGCATTTTGGGGCCAGAAAAGCCCCTTTTGTGCCGGGTTTGTCCCGGTTTTATCCCGGGTTTGTGCCGGTTTTATCCCGGTTTTGTGCCGGTTTTATCCCGGGTTTGTGCCGGTTTTATCCCGGGCGTGTCCCGGTTTTATCCCGGGCGTGTCCCGGGCTGTCCCGCGGGCCCGAAGAGGTCCCTGCGGCGGTGGCCGTGCACGGGCAGGGCCCGGCGCACCTGCTCCAGGTAGCCCAGGTCGATGTGGGCCAGGCACAGCCCCGGCCCCTCCTGGCACTGGGCCACCACCGTGCCCCACGGGTCGGCCACCAGCGAGTGGCCGAAGGAGGCGCGGGCGGCGTGGTGCCACCCGGTCTGCGCCGCCGCCACCACGTAGCACTGGCACTCGATGGCCCGGGCACGCAGCAGCACCTGCGGGGGACACCGAGGGGACACCGTGGGGACATGGGGGACACGGGGACAGCAGGGACACCGTGGGGACATGGGGGGCACTCGATGGCCCGGGCACGCAGCAGCACCTGCGGGGACACCGAGGGGACACCGTGGGGACATGGGCGACACGGGGACAGCAGGGACACCGTGGGGACATGGGGGACACGGGGACAGCAGGGACACCGTGGGGACATGGGGGACACGGGGACAGCAGGGACACCGTGGGGACATGGGGGGCACTCGATGGCCCGGGCACGCAGCAGCACCTGCGGGGACACCGAGGGGACACCGTGGGGACATGGGCGACACGGGGACAGCAGGGACACCGTGGGGACATGGGGGGCACGGGGACAGCAGGGACACCGTGGGGACATGGGGGGCACGGGGACAGCAGGGACACCGTGGGGACATGGGGGGCACTCGATGGCCCGGGCATGCAGCAGCACCTGCAGGGACACGGGGACACTCTGGGGACACTGTGGGGACACGGGGGACACCATAAGGACACCGTGGGGACATGGGGACACCGTGGGGACACCGTGGGGACACGGGGGACACAGGGGGCACGCGATGGCCCAGGCACGCAGCAGCACCTGCGGGGACAGGGGGACACTGTGGGGACAGGGGGACACTGTGGGGACACAGGGACACGGGGGACACTCGATGGCCCAGGCACACAGCAGCACTTGCGGGACAGGGGTACACTGTGGGGACAGTGGTGTCACCAAGGGGACAGAAAGGGAACACAGGGGGCACTGAAGTCAGGGGACGTGGGGGAAGAAAGGGACACTGAGGCCACCAAGGGGACAGAAGGAGGGACACGGGGGGCACTCGGTGGCCATGGGGGGACATGGAGGGGCACCTGGGATGTCCCCAACCCCCCAGGAGTGTCCCCAACTCCTCTGGGAGTGTCCCCAAAGCTCCATGAGTGTCCCCAACCCCCCCATGGCTGTCCCAAGCCCCCCTGCCCCAATCCCCCCATGAGTGTCCCCAACCACCTGGCAGTGTCCCCAACCCCCTCTGTGTGTGTCCCCTAACCCTTGGGATTGTCCCCAAGAGCCTGGGAGCATCTCCAACCCTTTGGGATTGTCCCCAAACCTCCTGAAGCGTCCTGAGCCCTTTGGGATTGTCCCCAAACCCTCTGAGAGTGTTTGGTCCCCACTTCCAAGCTACTGGAAGTGTCCCCAACCCCCCTGGGACAGTCCCCAACCCCCTGGGACAGTCCCCAGCCCCCTGGGACAGTCCCCAACCCCCCTGGGACAGTCTCCAACCCCCCTGGGACAGTCCCCAACCCCCTGGGACAGTCTCCAACCCCCTGGGACAGTCCCCAAACCCGCTGGGACAGTCCCCAACCCCCTGGGACAGTCTCCAACCCCCTGGGACAGTCCCCAAACCCCCTGGGACAGTCCCCAAACCCGCTGGGACAGTCCCCAACCCCCCTGGGACAGTCCCCAGCCCCCTGGGACAGTCCCCAAACCCGCTGGGACAGTCCCCAACCCCCCTGGGACAGTCCCCAACCCCCTGGGACAGTCCCCAAACCCGCTGGGACAGTCCCCAACCCCCCTGGGACAGTCTCCAACCCCCCTGGGACAGTCCCCAATCCCCCTGGGACAGTCCCCAGCCCCCTGGGACAGTCCCCAACCCCCCTGGGACAGTCCCCAACCCCCCTGGGACAGTCCCCAACCCCCTGGGACAGTCCCCAGCCCCCTGGGACAGTCCCCAACCCCCCTGGGACAGTCCCCAGCCCCCTGGGACAGTCCCCAAACCCGCTGGGACAGTCCCCAACCCCCCTGGGACAGTCCCCAACCCCCTGGGACAGTCCCCAAACCCGCTGGGACAGTCCCCAACCCCCCTGGGACAGTCTCCAACCCCCCTGGGACAGTCCCCAATCCCCCTGGGACAGTCCCCAGCCCCCTGGGACAGTCCCCAACCCCCCTGGGACAGTCCCCAACCCCCCTGGGACAGTCCCCAACCCCCTGGGACAGTCCCCAAACCCGCTGGGACAGTCTCCAACCCCCTGGGACAGTCCCCAACCCCTGGGACAGTCCCCAAACCCGCTGGGACTGTCCCCAACCCCTGGGACAGTCTCCAACCCCCCTGGGACAGTCCCCAAACCCGCTGGGACAGTCCCCAACCCCCCTGGGACAGTCTCCAACCCCCCTGGGACAGTCCCCAATCCCCCTGGGACAGTCCCCAGCCCCCTGGGACAGTCCCCAACCCCCCTGGGACAGTCCCCAACCCCCCTGGGACAGTCCCCAGCCCCCTGGGACAGTCTCCAACCCCTGGGACAGTCCCCAAACCCGCTGGGACAGTCCCCAATCCCCCTGGGACAGTCCCCAGCCCCCTGGGACAGTCCCCAACCCCCCTGGGACAGTCCCCAAACCCGCTGGGACAGTCCCCAACCCCTTGGGACAGTCCCCACTCCCCCATAAATGTCTCCAAATCTCTTTGGGAATGGAGCCCACCACCCCGTGGGTGTCTTCAACCCCTCCCAGGGTGTCCCCACCCCACCCCTGTGAGTGTCCCACCCCCTGTGAGTGTCCCCACCCCCTGTGAGTGTCCCCCCCGGGTTGTCCCCTCACCTCCCAGTGCGCGGCCCCGGTGGGGACGGTGAATGCCGAGGGGAAGGTCAGGATGTGAGCCCCGGCCTCGCGCTGCGCCTGGGCCAGCTCCGGGAAACGCAGGTCATAGCACACGGCCAGCCCCACCTGGGGACACCATCGGGGACACTGGGGACACCATCGGGGACACTGGGGACACCATCGGGGACAGCCTGGGGACAGGGCAGGGCCAGCTCCGGGAAACGCAGGTCATAGCACACGGCCAGCCCCACCTGGGGACACCATCGGGGACACTGGGGACACCATCGGGGACAGCCTGGGGACAGGGCAGGGCCAGCTCGGGCAGAGCACACGGCCAGCCCCACCTGGGGACACCATCGGGGACACTGGGGACACTATCGGGGACACTGGGGACAGCCTGGGATAGCCCTGGGGACACCCTGGGGACAGGGCAGGGCCAGCTCCGGGAAACGCAGGTCATAGCACACGGCCAGCCCCACCTGGGGACACCATCGGGGACACTGGGGACACCATCGGGGACACTGGGGACACCATCGGGGACAGCCTGGGGACAGGGCAGGGCCAGCTCCGGGAAACGCAGGTCATAGCACACGGCCAGCCCCACCTGGGGACACCATCGGGGACACTGGGGACACCATCGGGGACACTGGGGACACTGGGGACAGCTGGGGACAGCCTGGGATAGCCCTGGGGACAGCCTGGGGACAGGGCAGGGCCAGCTCCGGGAAACGCAGGGCAGAGCGCTCAGCAGCCCCGGCTGGGGGGGCGGAAGGGATCAGGGGACATTGGGGACTCCCCAGGGACACCCAGGGACCCCGTGTCCCACCCAGGGGACCCCCCCGTGCCCCACCTTGCCCACGGGGGTGTCGACGGGCGGGGCCAGCCCCGGCCCGGGCAGGTGAAGGCGCTCTCCTGCAGCGCCGGCGCCCCGGCAGCGCCACGTCAAACAGGTGCAGCTTACGGTACTGTGCCACCAGCGAGCCTGGGGACACGGGCGACAGCTGGGAGCAGAGCTGGGGACACGGGGGACAGCTGGGAGCAGAGCTGGGGACAGCAGGGACAGCCAGGGGACACACAGGGACCCCCGCGTCAAACAGGGGCAGCTTACGGTACTGTGCCACCAGCGAGCCTGGGGACACGGGGGACAGCTGCTAGGGACACGGGGGACAGAGCTGGGGACATGGGGGACAGAGCTGGGGACATGGGGGACAGAGCTGGGGACAGCTGGGACAGGCAGGGACAGCCAGGGGACACACAGGGACCCCCGCGTCAAACAGGTGCAGCTTACGGTACTGTGCCACCAGCGAGCCTGGGGACACGGGGGACAGAGCTGGGGACACGGGGGACAGAGCTGGGGACATGGGGGACAGCTGGGAGCAGAGCTGGGGACAGCTGGGACAGGCAGGGACAGCCAGGGGACACACAGGGACCCCCGCGTCAAACAGGTGCAGCTTACGGTACTGTGCCACCAGCGAGCCTGGGGACACGGGGGACAGCTGCTGGGGACACGGGGGACAGAGCTGGGGACACGGGGGACAGAGCTGGGGACATGGGGGACAGAGCTGGGGACAGGCAGGAACAGCCAGGGGACACACAGGGACCCCCGTGTCAAACAGGGGCAGCTTACGGTACTGTGCCACCAGCGAGCCTGGGGACACGGGGGACAGCTGGGAGCAGAGCTGGGGACAGCCAGGGACAGCCAGGGGACACACAGGGACCCCGCGTCAAACAGGGGCAGCTTACGGTACTGTGCCACCAGCGAGCCTGGGGACACGGGGGACAGCTGCTGGGGACACGGGAGACAGCTGGGGACAGCCAGGGACAGCTGGGACAGAGGGGATAGAGCTGGGGACAGCTACAGGGGACAGCTGGGGACAGCCAGAGGACACATGGGGACCCCCGGGTCGCAGCTTGCCCACAGTGTGGAACAGGTGCAGGTACAGGGCCACCAGTGAGCCTGGGGACAGAGGGGACAGCCACAGGGGACAGCCCCGGGCTTGGGGACAGCTGGGGATGGCCACAGGGCTTGGGGACAGCCAGGGGGGATTTGGGACATCCAGCGGTTGGGAATGGACACTACAGGGATGGTGGGGACACGTGGGGACACAGGGACATCCAGCGGTTGGGAATGCCGGGGATTGGGATTCTTGGGGACACGAGGCAGGGACACAGGGACACCTGGAGGGTCGGGAATGTTGGGGACACAGGGTTGGGGATGCAGGGGACACGGGGGTGGCAGGGGGTCAGGTGTCCCACCGGAGTTGTCCAGCAGCAGGTGACAGTTGTAGATCCGGCCCGTGCTGTCCCAGTCCTCCCCGCGCTCGTGGAAGCCCCCGAGGGAGAGCCACACGTCACATTCCCTGGGGACACACGGGGACACTCGGTGACACACTGGGGACACAGTGACACCCCTGGGGACACACTCGTGGCACTCTCTGGCCCTGTCCCCTGTCCCCCTGTGTCACCCCTGTCCCCATACCTGGCCAGCCGGCAGTAGCGCCCCATGATGTCCCCGTGCAGGGGCTCTGCTGGGGGCTGTCCCCATGTCCCCAGACTTGTCCCCCTGTCCCCAGACCTGTCCCCATGTCCCCAGACCTGTCCCCATGTCCCCCTGTCCCCATACCTGTCCAGCCGGCGGTAGCGCCCCACGATGTCCCCGTGCAGGGGCTCTGCTGCGGGCTGTCCCCATGTCCCCATGTCCCCATACCTGTCCCCCCCGTGTCACCCCTGTCCCCATACCTGTCCAGCCGGCGGTAGCGCCCCACGATGTCGCCGTGCAGGGGCTCTGCTGCGGGCTGTCCCCATGTCCCCAGAGCTGTCCCCCTGTCCCCATACCTGTCCCCCGTGTCCCCCACCGTGTCCCCCCTGTCCCCAGACCTGGCCAGCCGGCAGTAGCGCCCCACGATGTCCCCGTGCAGGGGCTCTGCTGGGGGCTGTCCCCCTGTCCCCAGACCTGTCCCCCCCGTGTCCCCCCTGTCCCCAGACCTGGCCAGGCGGCGGTAGCGCCCCACGATGTCGCCGTGCAGGGGCTCTGCCAGCGCCAGGCTCTGCTGGGGGCTGTCCCCCTGTCCCCATACCTGTCCCCCCTGTCCCCAGACCTGTCCCCCCCGTGTCCCCCCTGTCCCCAGACCTGGCCAGGCGGCGGTAGCGCCCCACGATGTCGCCGTGCAGGGGCTCTGCCAGCGCCAGGCTCTGCTCCAGGCTGTCCCCCTGTCCCCATACCTGTCCCCCCTGTCCCCAGACCTGTCCCCCCCGTGTCCCCCCTGTCCCCAGACCTGTCCCCCCCGTGTCCCCCCTGTCCCCAGACCTGGCCAGGCGGCGGTAGCGCCCCACGATGTCGCCGTGCAGGGGCTCTGCCAGCGCCAGGCTCTGCTCCGGGCTCTCCCCGATGAAGTCGAAGCCCTCGGGCAGGAACACGGCCCGGGCTCCCCGCGCCGCCGCCCGCCGCACCAGCGCCGAGCACTGCGCCCAGTTGTGCTCCTTGTCGGCCGTGCTGGTCACCTGCAGGACTGCCACCACCCCCCCGGGGGACACCTCTGTCCCCGGGGACACCGCCATGGGGCTGGGGGGGGACGGGGAGGACGTCAGAGAGACAGACCTGGGGACACTGCCACACCTGGGGACACCACCAGGGCCATGGGGACACCACCAGGGCCATGGGGACACCACCGTGGGGACACCACCAGGGCCATGGGGACACCACCAGGGACATGGGGACACCACCGTGGGGACACCACCAGGGCCATGGGGACACCACCAGGGCCATGGGGACACCACCAGGGCCATGGGGACACCACCGTGGGGACACCACCAGGGCCATGGGGACACCACCAGGGCCATGGGGACACCACCGTGGGGCTGTGAGGACATCAGAGGGACAGACCTGGGGACACTGCCACACCTGGGGACATCACCAGGGCCATGGGGACACCTCTGTCCCCGGGGACATCACCAGGGCCATGGGGCTGAGAGGACAGCGGGGATGTCAGAGGGACAGACCTGGGGACATCACTGTCCCCGGGGACACTGCCAGGGCTGTGGGGCTGTGGGAGGGGACAGGGGGGACACTGAGGGGCACCTCAGAGGGACAGGGGGGACACTGCTGGCCCTGGGGACATCACCAGGGCCATGGGGCTGCAGGAGGGGACACTAAGGGCACCTCAGAGGGGCTGGGGACACCCCAGGGGACACATCAGAGGGACTGGGGGACACTGGCATGGCTGGGAGGGGACACTGTGGGGACAGGGACACCCCTCAGGGCCTGGGGTCACCCCACAGGTCACCCCCGTGGGGACCAGGGTCACTCCTGAACCCCCCCCACACCCACCTGGGGTCACCCTCAGCCCCCTCTGGGGTTTTTGGGGTCCCCCCCTCCCCATGGTTTTGGGGTCCCCCGGTACCTGCTGGAGCTGTGGGGGGCTCTCGAGGGTCTCGGGGGGCAGCACAGCAGGGCCCGGGGGGCCACCCTAAGCCTGGGAAGGGGACACCCCAAATTGGGGAGGGGTCACACAGAACCTGGAACCCCCAAAACTGCCCCAGGTGTGACCCCAAAACTGCCCCAGGTGTGACCCCAAACTGCCCCTGAACCCCCAAAACTGCCCCAGGTGTGACCCCAAAACTGCCCCAGGTGTGACCCCAAACTGCCCCTGAACCCCCAAAACTGCCCCCGGTGTGACCCCAAAACTGCCCCAGGTGTGACCCCAAACTGCCCCCCGACCCCCCAGTTGTCCTCAGCTCCCCCCAGCTGCCCCAATTTTGATCCCAAAGTACCCCAACCCCCCCAAAACTGCTCCCGGACCCCCCCAAATACCCCCAGTTGGACCAAAAACCCCCCAAAACTGCCCCAATTTGGATCTCAAAGCACCCAGCCCCCCTAAACTTCCCCTAGAGTCTCCCAACATCCCCCAAACACCCAAAAGTGCCCCAGTTGATCCCAAAGTGCCCCCAGCCCTCCCAGAACTGCCCCAATTGGATTCCAAAGTGCCCCCAGGGGCTCCAAAGTGCCCCAAACACCTCCAAAACGGCCCCAAGCACCCCCAATCTACCCCAAACACCCCCCAAACTGCCCCAAGCACCCCAAACTGCCCCAAACAGCCCCCAAACTGCCCCAAGCACCCCCAAACTGCCCCAAACAGCCCCCAAACTGCCCCAAGCACCCCCAAACTGCCCCAAACAGCCCCCAAACTGCCCAAGCACCCCAAACTGCCCCAAACACCCCCCAAACTGCCCCAAACACCCCCAAACTGCCCCAAGCATCCCCAATCTACCCCAAACACCCCCAAACTGCCCAAGCACCCCCAAACTGCCCCAAGCACCCCCAAACACCCCCCAAACTGCCCCAAGCACCCCAAACTGCCCCAAACACCCCCCAAACTGCCCCAAACACCCCCCAAACTGCCCCAAGCATCCCCAATCTACCCCAAACACCCCCAAACTGCCCCAAGCACCCCCAAACTGCCCCAAGCACCCCCAAACTGCCCCAAACACCCCCCAAACTGCCCCAAACACCCCTAATCTACCCCAAACACCCCCAAACTGCCCCAAACAGCCCCCAAACTGCCCCAAGCATCCCCAATCTACCCCAAACACCCCCAAACTGCCCCAAGCACCCCCAAACTGCCCCAAGCACCCCAAACACCCCCCAAACTGCCCCAAGCACCCCCAAACTGCCCCAAACACCCCCCAAACTGCCCCAAACACCCCCCAAACTGCCCCAAGCATCCCCAATCTACCCCAAACACCCCCAAACTGCCCCAAGCACCCCCAAACTGCCCCAAGCACCCCCAAACTGCCCCAAACACCCCCAAACTGCCCCAAACACCCCTAATCTACCCCAAACACCCCCCAAACTGCCCCAAACAGCCCCCAAACTGCCCCAAGCATCCCCAATCTACCCCAAACACCCCCAAACTGCCCCAAGCACCCCCAAACTGCCACAAACACCCCCCAAACTGCCCCAAACACCCCCCCAAACTGCCCCAAACACCCCTAATCTACCCAAACACCCCCCAAACTGCCCCAAACACCCCTAATCTACCCCAAACACCCCCCAAACTGCCCCAAACACCCCTAATCTACCCCAAACACCCCCCAAACTGCCCCAAACAGCCCCCAAACTGCCCCAAGCATCCCCAATCTACCCCAAACAGCCCCCAAACTGCCCCAAGCACCCCCAAACTGCCCCAAACACCCCCCAAACTGCCCCAAGCATCCCCAATCTACCCCAAACAGCCCCCAAACTGCCCCAAGCACCCCCAATCTACCCCAAACACCCCCAAACTGCCCCAAGCACCCCCAAACTGCCCCAAGCACCCCCAAACTGCCCCAAACACCCCCCAAACTGCCCCAAACACCCCTAATCTACCCCAAACACCCCCAAACTGCCCCAAACAGCCCCCAAACTGCCCCAAGCACCCCCAAACTGCCACAAACACCCCCTAAACTGCCCCAAACACCCCCCAAACTGCCCCAAGCATCCCCAATCTACCCCAAACAGCCCCCAAATTGCCCCAAGAACCCCCAATCTACCCCAAACAGCCCCCAAACTGCCCCAATTGGGACCCCAAACACCCCCTAAACTGCCCCAAACACCCCTGAACTACCCCAAACTGCCCCAATTCAGACCCCAAACTGCCCCAAGCACCCCCAAACTGCCCCAAACACCCCCCAAACTGCCCCAATTGGGACCCCAAACACCCCCTAAACTGCCCCAAACACCCCTGAACTGCCCCAAGCACCCCCAAACTGCCCCAATTCAGACCCCAAACTGCCCCAAGCACCCCCAATCTACCTCAAACACCCCCCAAACTGCCCCAAACACCCCCCAAACTGCCCCAAGCACCCCCCAAACTGCCCCAATTCAGACCCCAAACACCCCCTAAACTACCCCAAACACCCCCAAACTGCCCCAAACACCCCCCAAACTGCCCCAAGCACCCCCAATCTACCCCAAACACCCCCCAAACTGCCCCAATTGGGACCCCAAACACCCCCTAAACTGCCCCAAACACCCCTGAACTACCCCAAGCACCCCCAAACTGCCCCAATTCAGACCCCAAACTGCCCCAAGCACCCCCAATCTACCCCAAACACCCCCCAAACTGCCCCAATTGGGACCCCAAACTGCCCCAAGCACCCCCAATCTACCCCAAACACCCCCCAAACTGCCCCAATTGGGACCCCAAACACCCCCTAAACTGCCCCAACACCCCAAACTGCCCCAATTCAGACCCCAAACTGCCCCAATTCAGACCCCACACTGCCCCAAGCACCCCCAAACTGCCCCAATTCAGACCCCACACTGCCCCAAGCACCCCAAACTGCCCCAATTCAGACCCCACACTGCCCCAAGCACCCCCAAACTGCTTCAATTTCCCCCAAACTGCCCCAATTCGGACCCCAAAATACCCCCAGACCCCCCAATACTGCCCCAATACCCCTCGGTTTGCCTAAAAAAGCCCCAACACACCCCAACCACCCTCAAACTGCCCCAAGCACCCCCAATCTACCCCAAGCACCCCCCGAACTGCCCCAATTCAGACCCCAAACAGCCCCAAGCACCCCCCAAACTGCCCCAATTCAGACCCCAAACCACCCCCAGCCCCCTCAAACCACCCCCAGCCCCCCAAATCCCCCGCACCTCCGCCCTCCCCGCACCCAACCCGCCTCCTCCCCGTCACTTTTCCCCGTTTTTCCCCCGTTTTTTCCCCCGTTTTTCGCGCACATTCCCCGCGGCGGCCAGCGCGGGCAAAGTCCCCCCCTCACGCTGCCCTCACCCAAGATGGCGGCGGCGCCGCCCGGCCCTCACCCAAGATGGCGGCGGCGCCGCCCGGCCCTCACCCAAGATGGCGGCGGCGCCGCCCGGCCCTCACCCAAGATGGCGGCCGGCAGCCGCCGCCGCCGGCGGGCGCTGGCGGAAGAGGCGGCGCCGCGCGGGCCAGGATGGCGGAGCCGGGCAAGGGCCGGGGGGTGGCCCCGGCGGGGAAGGCGATGACAGCCGAGCAGGTCAGGGGAACAGCGGGGAGCTGGGGAGGGGTCCCTGGAGCTGGGGGGAGTGAGGGGGCCTGGGTGTGAGGGGGGGGGGGGGTCTGTGGGAGCGGGGGGGTCCCAGATAATGGCGGGGGGGGTCCCAGATAACGGGGAGGGGTCCCGGATAACGAGGAGGTGTCCCTGGTAATGGGGAGGGGTCTATGATAATGGTGGGGGGGTCCCGGATAATGGGGAGGGGTCCTGGATAATGGGGAGGGGTCCCGGATAACGGGGAGGGGTCCCTGGTAATGGGGAGGGGTCTATGATAATGGTGGGGGGGTCCTGGATAATGGGGAGGGGTCCTGGATAATGGGGAGGGGTCCCGGATAACGGGGAGGGTCCCCTGGTAATGGGGAGGGGTCTCTGGTAATGGGGAGGGGTCCCCGATAATGGGGAGGAGTCCCGGGTAACGGGGAGGGGTCCCGGTAATGGGGAGGGGTCCCTGATAATGGGGAGGGGTCTCTGATAATGGGGAGGGGTCCCTGATAATGGCAGGGGGGTCCTGGATAACGGGGAGGGGTCCCCGATAATGGGGAGGGGTCCAGGATAATGGCGGGGGGGTCCCGGATAACAGGAAGGGGTCCCGGGTAACGAGGAGGGGTCCCGGATAATGGGGAGGGGTCCCGGATAATAGGAAGGGGTCCTGGATTGTGAGGAAGGGTCCTTGTTAATGAGGAGGGGTCCCGGATAACAGGGAGGGGGAAATGGAGGGGAGGCCTGAGGGGAAGGTGGGGACTGAGGGGGTCCCTGATAATGGGGAGGGGTCTCTGATATTGGGGAGGGGGTCTGATAATGGGAGGGACCCTGGTAACAGAGGAGGGTCTCTGATAATGGGGAGGGGTCTCTGATATCGTGGGGGGTCCCTGATAATGGGGAGGGGTCTCTGATATTGGGGAGGGGACCCTGGTAACAGAGGAGGGGTCCTGATATTGGGGAGGGGTCTCTGATACTGGGGGGGTCCTGAAATGGGGAGGGTCTCTGATACTGGGGTGTCCCTGATATGGGGAGGAGTCCCTGATATTGGGGAGGGGTCTCTGATACTGGGGGGGGTCCCTGATATGGGGGAGTCCCTGATATTGGGGAGGGTCTCTGATACTGGGAGGAGTCCCTGATATTGGGGAGGGTCTCTGATACTGGGGGTCCTGATATTGGGGGGGTCTTGGTAAAGGGGATTGGGGAATGAGGGGGGCTCTGGGCCCAAGCCCCCAAGGGATCCCAGCCCTATCCAGAGGATCCCAGCCATGTCCCAGTGCTCCCAATGGATCCCACCCCAATCCAAATGGATCCCATCCAAATGGATCCCACCCCCATCCCAAGGGATCCCATCCCAATCCCAGTTGATCTCATCCCTATCCCGATGGATCCCACCCCAATCCCAAGGGATCCCATCCCAATCCCAGCTGATCCCATCCCTATCTCAGCTGATCCCATCCCAATCCCAGCTGATCCCACCCAAATCCCAAGGGATCCCCATCCCCCTATCCCAAGGATCCCACCCCAATCCCAATGGATCCCACCCCAATCCCAAGGGATCCCACCCCAATCCCAAGGGATCCCACCCCAATCCCAGTGCTCCCAGTAGGATCCCCACTCCAATCCCAGTTTACCCCACTCCAATTCGTTTCCCATCCCAGTTTCCCCACTCCAATCCCCGTTCTCCCCCGTTCCCCATCCCAGTCCAATCCCAGTTCACCCCAGTTCACCCAAGCCCATCCCAGTTCCCCCTCCCAGTTTCCCTCACCCTTTTCCCCATCCCAGTCTCTCCCAGTTCACCCCAGTCCATCCCAGTTGCCCCAGTCCGATACCCAGTGCCTCCCAGTTCCCCCAGTTCCCAGTTTACCCCAGTTGCCCCAGTATCCCATCCCAGTAGCCCATCCCAGTTTCCCATCCCAGTTTCCCATCCCAGTTTCCTCCCAGTTTCCCATCCCAGTTGCCCATCCCAGTTGCCCATCCCAGTTTCCCGTTTTCCCATCCCAGTTGCCCATCCCAGTTGCCCATCCCAGTTTCCCATCCCAGTTTCCCATCCCAGTTTCCCGTTTCCCATCCCCGTTTCCCATCCATGCCCAGGTCGTGTCCCGCTTTAACCGCCTGCGGCAGGACCAGCGCGGCCTCGCCTCCAAAGCCGCGGAGCTGGAGCTGGAGCTCAACGAGCACAGGTGGGCACGGGGGACGGGGGGGGATTGGGGGGGATTGGGTCAGGATTGAGGGGATTGGGGTCAGCACTGGGGGATTGGGGTCAGGATTGGGTGTGGATTGGGGTCAGCACTGGGGGATTGGGGTCAGGATTGAGGGGATTGGGGTCAGCACTGGGGGATTGGGGTCAGGATTGGGGGGATTGGGGTCAGCACTGGGGGGATTGGGGGAATTTGGGTCAGGACTGGGGGATTGGGGTCAGCACTGGGGGGATTGGGGGGATTTGGGTCAGGATTGGGGGGATTGGGGTCAGCACTGGGGGGATTGGGGGAATTTGGGTCAGGACTGGGGGGATTGGGGTCAGGACTGGGGGGATTGGGGTGGGGGATTGGGGTCAGGACTGGGGGGATTTGGGTCAGGATTGGGGTCAGGATTGGGGGGATTGGGAGATTGGGGTCAGGACTGGGGGGATTGGGGGGATTGGGGTCAGGATTGGGGTCAGGACTGGGGGGATTGGGGTCAGCACTGGGGGGATTGGGGTCAGCACTGGGGGGATTGGGGTCAGGATTGGGGTCAGGACTGGGGGGATTGGGGGGATTGGGGTCAGGATTGGGGTCAGGACTGGGGGGATTGGGGTGGGGGATTGGGGTCAGCACTGGGGGGATTGGGTCAGCACTGGGGGGATTGGGGTCAGGATTGGGGTCAGGACTGGGGGGATTGGGGTCAGGATTGGGGTCAGGACTGGGGGATTGGGGTCAGCATTGGGGGGATTGGGGTCAGCACTGGGGGGATTGGGGTCAGGATTGGGGGGATTGGGGTCAGGATTGGGGTCAGGACTGGGGGATTGGGAGATTTGGGTCAGCACTGGGGGGATTTGGGGATTGGGGGGATTTGGGGTCAGGATTGGGGGGATTTGGGATTGGGGGAATTTGGGGTGAGGGGATTTGGGGTCAGGATTGGGGATTGGAGGATTGGGGGGATTTGGGGTCAGGATTGGGGATTGGAGGATTCAGGGTCAGGATTGGGGATTGGAGGATTTGGGGATTTGGGGTCAGGACTGGGGGGATTTGGGGTCAGGATTGGAGATTGGAGGATTGGGGGGATTTGGGGTCAGGATTGGGGATTGGGGGAATTTGGGTCAGGATTTGTGGTTGGGGGATTTGGGATTGGGGGATTTGTGGTTGGGGGATTTGGGATTGGGGGAATTTGCTGGGGGATTTGGGGTCAGGATTTGGGGGGATTTGGTATTGGGGGAATTTGGGTCAGGATTTGGGGTTGGGGGATTTGTGGTTGGGGGATTTGGGATTGGGGGGATTTGGGGTTAGGGGGATTTGGGGTCAGGATTGGGGATTGGGGGGATTTGGGATTGGGGAATTTGGGGTTAGGGGGATTTGGGGTGGATTTGGGGTATTTGAGGTTGGGATTTGGGAGATTTGGGATTGGTATTTGCGGTGGGGATTTGGGATTAAGATGGGGATTTGGGGTAGGGATTTGGGATGGAGATTTGGGGTGGATTTTGGGTTGGGATTGGGGTGGGGATTTGGGATGGGGATTTAGGATGGATTTGGGATGGATTGGGGTGGGGATTGGTTGGGATTTGGGGTGGGGATTTAGGATGGATTTGGGGGATTTGGGATGGATTGGGTGGGGATTGGTAGGGATTTGGGATGGATTGGGGTGGGGATTGGTATGGATTTGGGGTGGGGATTTAGGATGGATTTGGGGGGATTTGGGATGGATTGGGGTGGGGATTGGTAGGGATTTGTGGTGGGGATTTAGGATGGATTTGGGATGGATTGGGGTGGGGATTGGTAGGGATTTGGGGTGGCTTTGGGACATTGTGGGTGCTGAGCCCGCCCTCCCCAGCCTGGTGATCGAGACCCTGCGGGAGGTGGATCCCACCCGGAAGTGTTTCCGCATGGTCGGGGGGGTCCTGGTGGAGAGGACGGTCAAGGAGGTGCTGCCCGCACTGGAGAGCAACAGGGAGCAGGTCTGGGCTCCTGGGAACCCTCTGGGAGCCCCCGAATCCCACTGGGATCCCAGAAAAACCCACTGGGATCCCAGAAAATCCACTGGAGAGCCTTGAATCCCCTGGGATCCCATAAAAACCCATTGGGATCCCAGAAAATCCACTGGGATAACCCTGAACCCACTGGGATCCCAGAAAACCCCACTGGGATCCCAGAAAAACCCACTGGGAGAGCCTTGAATCCCCTGGGATCCCATAAAAAACCCACTGGGATCCCAGAAAAACCCACTGGGATCCCAGAAAAACCCCACTGGGATCCCAGAAAAACCCACTGGGAGAGCCTTGAATCCCCTGGGATCCCAGAAAAACCCACTGGGATCCCAGAAAAACCCACTGGGATAACCCTGAACCCACTGGGATCCCATAAAATCCACTGGGAGAGCCCTGAATCTACTGGGATCCCATAAAACCCACTGGGATAACCCTGAACCCACTGGGATCCCAGAAAAACCCACTGGGATCCCAGAAAAACCCACTGGGATAACCCTGAACCCACTGGGATCCCAGAAAATCCACTGGGAGAGCCCTGAATCTACTGGGATCCCATAAAACCCACTGGGATCCCAGAAAACCCACTGGGATCCCAGAAAAACCTACTGGGAGAGCCTTGAATCCCCTGGGATCCCATAAAAACCCATTGGGATCCCATAAAAACCCACTGGGAGAGCCCTAAATCTGTAGGATAGTCCCAAATCCAGGGCAATCCCATAAACATCTGAAAGTCCCAGAACTCTGCTGGGACCACACCAAGAAACCCTCTGGACCTTTTTCCCCTTTTTTCCTTCTTTTTTCCCCTTTTTCCCCCCACATCTCCTGGCTGATCGAGCCTCTCTGAATTCCCACAATTCCCAATTTTCCTGTTTTCCCCCAGATCTCCAAGCTGATTGAGCCTCTCTGAATTCCTACAATTCCCATTTTTCCCATTTTTCCCAATTTTTCCATTTCCCCCAGATCTCCCAGCTGACCGAGCCTCTCCCTTTCCCCACAATTCCCAGTTTTCCCATTTTTCCTGTTTTCCTGTTTTCCCCCAGATCTCCCAGCTGACTGAGCCTCTCTGAATTCCCAATTTTCCCATTTTTCCCAATTTTCCCATTTCCCCCAGATCTCCCAGCTGACCGAGCCTCTCCCTTTCCCCACAATTCCCAATTTTCCCATTTTTCCCATTTTTCCCATTTTTCCCCAGATCTCCAAGCTGATTGAGCCTCTCTGAATTCCTACAATTCCCATTTTTCCCATTTTTCCCAATTTTCCCATTTCCCCAGATCTCCCAGCTGACCGAGCCTCTCCCTTTCCCCACAATTCCCACAATTCCCAATTTTCCCATTTCCCCCAGATCTCCCAGCTGACTGAGCCTCTCTGAATTCCCACAATTCCCATTTTTCCCGATTTTCCCATTTCCCCCAGATCTTCCAGCTGACCGAGCCTCTCCCTTTCCCCAGAATTCCCAATTTTTCCCATTTTTCCCATTTTTCCCATTTTTCCCATTTTCCCCAGATCTCCAAGCTGATCGAGCCTCTCTGAATTCCCACAATTCCCATTTTTCCCAATTTTCCCATTTCCCCCAGATCTTCCAGCTGACCGAGCCTCTCCCTCTCCCACAATTCCCATTTTTCCCACAATTCCCAATTTTCCCGTTTCCCCAGATCTCCAAGCTGACCGAGCCTCTCTGAATCCCCACAATTCCCATTTTTCCCATTTTTCCCCAGATCTCCCAGCTGACCGAGCCTCTCTGAATCCCCACAATTCCCACAATTCCCACTTTTCCCGTTTCCCCAGATCTCCCAGCTGACCGAGCCTCTCTGAATCCCCACAATTCCCACAATTCCCATTTTTCCCCAGATCTCCAAGCTGATCGAGGCGCTGGCCCAGCAGCTGCAGGCCAAGGGCCGCGAGCTCTCGGAATTCCGGGAACGCCACAACATCCGCCTGGTGGGCGAGGAGGAGCCCAAAGCCGCGGCCCGGGACGGCCCCGAGGGGGCCAAGGGCGGCCCCGGGGGGGTCCTGGTGTCCTGACCCCCCCCCCGAATTCCCAGAGCGGTTTTGGGGTCACCCCAGGGGGGGTTCGGGACAATAAAGGGGAGTTCGGGATGAGCGGCGGCATTGGGAATCTGTGGGGAGGGGGGAGAGGGGAGATTGGGGGGGGGGGCTGGGAATGGGGAGAGGGGATCCCCAAAAATGGGGAGAGGGATCCTGAAAATGGGGGGACCCCAAAATGGGAAATGGGAGTCTGAAAATGGGGGGTGGGAGTCTGAAAATGGGAATGGGACCCCAAAAATGGGAATGGGACCCCAAAAATGGGGAGAGGGACCCGAAAATGGGGGGTGGGACCCCAAAATGGGAATGGGACCCCAAAAATGGGGGGTGGGAGTCTGAAAATGGGGAGAGGGAGCCTGAAAATGGGAATGGGACCCCAAAATGGGAATGGGACCCCAAAATGGGGAGAGGGAACCTGAAAATGGGGGGGTGGGAGCCTGAAAATGGGAATGGGACCCCAAAAATGAAGGGTGGGACCCCAAAATGGGGAGAGGGACCCTAAAATGGGAGGACCCCAAAATAGGAATGGGACCCCAAAAATGGGGGGTGGGAGCCTAAAATGGGGAGAGGGAGCCTGAAAGTGGGAATGGAACCCCAAAATGGGGAGAGGGAACCTGAAAATGGGGGGTGGGACCCCAAAATAGGAATGGGATCCAAAAATGGGAATGGGACCCCAAAATAGGAATGGGACCCCAAAAATGGGAAGAGGGATCCCAAAAATGAAGGGTGGGAGCCTAAAAATGGGGAGAGGGGACCCCAAAAATGGGGGGTGGGACCCCAAAATGGGAATGGGACCCCAAAAATGGGAGAGGGATCCTAAAATGGGGAGAGGGGATCCCCAAAATGGGGGGTGGGAGCCTGAAAATGGGAATGGGACCCCAAAATGGGGGGTGGGAGCCTGAAAATGGGAATGGGACCCCAAAATAGGAATGGGATCCCAAAAATGGGAATGGGACCCCAAAATAGGAATGGGATCCCAAAAATGGGAATGGGACCCCAAAAATGGGAAGAGGGATCCCAAAAATGAAGGGTGGGAGCCTAAAAATGGGGAGAGGGGATCCCCAAAATGGGGGGTGAGATCCTAAAATGGGAATGGGACCCCAAAAATGGGAATGGGACCGAAAATGGGGAGAGGGGACACCAAAATGGGAATGGGACCAAAAATGGGGAATGGGACCCCAAAAATGGGGATAAGGGACCCCAAAAATGGGGGGCGAGACCCCAAATAGGGGGTGAGATCCCAGAATGGGGGGCGGGACCCCAAAATGGGAATGGGATCCTAAAAATGGGGGGTGGGATCCCAAAATGGGGAGAGAGGACCCCAAAAATGGGGAGAGGGGACCCCAAAATGGGGGGTGTGACCCAAAAGGAGGGGTGGGACCCCTAAAGGAGGGGGTGGCACCCCAAAAAGGGAAATGCGACCCCAAAATGAGGGGTGTCCTCGGGGGACCCGAATTGTGTCGGTGACACCGTGAGGTGACAAAGGGGTGACAAGGATGGCGGGGTGACAAAAGGGTGACAGAAAAGGGGGTGACAGGGACACGGGGGGTGACAAAAGGGGGTGACAAAGATATGGGGGGGTGACAAAAGGGGGTGACAAAGAAGAGAGGGTGACAAAAGGGGGTGACAAAGATGGGGGGTGACAAAAGGGGGTGACAAGAACTCGAGGGGGTTGACAAAAACATGAAGGGTGACATAAGGGGGTGACAAAGAAGAGGGGGTGACAAAGACGGGGTGACAAGAGAGGGTGACAAAAGGGGGTGACAAAGAAGAGAAGGTGACAAAAGGGGGGTGGCAAAGACGGGGGTGAGAAAGACGGGGGGTGACAACAGGGGGTGACAAAGATGGGGGTGACAAGAGAGTGTGACAAAAGGGGGTGACAAAGAAGAGAAGGTGACAAAAGGGGGGTGGCAAAGACGGGGGGGTGACAAGAGAGGGTGACAAAAGGGGGGTGACAAAGACGGGGGGTGACAAGAACTTGGAGAGTGACAGAAGGCGGTGACAAGGACACAGGCGGGAGGTGACAAGGACACCCGCGCCGTGTCCCCGTCACCCCGAGCCGGTGTCACCCGGTGTCACCCGGTGTCGCCCGGAGGAGCGGGGCGCGGCTGTTGACTGCACACAGAGCCACCCCCGGCTGGCCCTGTCCCGCGGTGCCACCCCCGCCTGTCCCCGGAGCCAGCCGGTGTCCCGCGGTGCCACCCCCGCCTGTCGCGCTCCGGTTGTCGCCGGCGCTCGGGGCCATTTAACGGCGGCGCGGGCGCGGCGGAGCGGGGCCAGCATGGAGGGGAACCGGGAACGGCGGCGGGAGGAGCGGGAGAGCCTGGAGGGAGCGGTGCACGGAGTGTCCGGGCCCGGTACGGGACACCGGGGACACCGGGGGACAGCAGGGGACAGGGGGACAGCCCGGGGATACCGGGGACAGCCCGGGGACAGCAGGGGACAGGGGGACAGCCCGGGGCTACCGGGGACAGGGGGACAGCCCGGAGATACCGGGGACAGCCCGGGGATACCGGGGACAGGGGGACAGCCCGGGGATACCGGCGACAGGGGGACACCGGGGGACAGCCCGGGGATACCGGGGACAGCCCGGAGTACCGGGGGACAGCCCGAGGACAGCCCGGGGACAGGGGGACAGCACGGGGACAGCCCGGGAATACCGGGGACAGCCCGGAGATACCGGGGACACCGGGGAAAGGGGGACAGCCCGGCGACAGCCCGGGAATACCGGGTACAGCCCGGGGATACCGGGGACAGGGGGACAGCCCGGGGGTGGAGACCCCGGTGGGGTTTGTGGCACTAAAATGGGGACAGGGGCTGAGGACAGTGGGGAGGGGGGAGTAGCCGGGGAGGGGACAGGGTTGGGGACATCGTGGGGACAGCCTGGGGACAGGGGGACACCGGAGAAGGGGACCCCGGTGGGGTTTGTGGCGCTAAAATGGGGACAGGAGAAGGGACAATGGGGAAGCACCCGGGGAGCGGCCGGTGACACGGGGACAGCCGTGGGGAGGGGACAGGGATGGGGACAGAGGGGTCCCGGGTGGAGTGGTGACCCTGAGGGTGGGCTGGGGACAAAGGACGATGCCAGGGGTGGTGGCCCCGGGCCGGGGTGGCAGCAGGGTGTCCCCGCAGTGGTGACAGCCAGGGGCACGGCAAGGGCGCCACGGGGAGGGGACAGGAATGGGGACAGGGGTGGGGACAGGGATGTCCCGGGTGGGTGGTGGCCCGGGGCTGGGTTGGGGGACAGGGCGGTCCCCTGTGCGGGGGTCGCCGGGGTGGCAGCAGGGTGTCCCCGCAGTGGTGACAGCCAGGGGCACGGCAAGGGCGCCACGGGGAGGGGACAGGAATGGGGACAGGGGTGGGGACAGGGGTGTCCCGGGTGGGGTGGCGGCCCGGGGTGCCAGCAGCGGCGTGTCCCCGCAGTGGTGACGGCCACGCGCATGGCGGGCGCGGCCATGTACGAGCTGGTGCGAGTGGGGCACGCCGAGCTCGTGGGGGAAATCATCCGGCTCGATGGGGACATGGCCACGCTCCAGGTGTACGAGGAGACCTGTATCCTGTCCCCGTTGTGCCCTCCGCGCCACCCTGCGGGCCCTCCGACCGCCCCGCCCTGTGCCCTCCCTGTCCCCTCCCTGTCCTGTCCCCTTGTCCCTCCCTTCTGCCCTGCCCTGTCCCCTCCCCACCCTCTCTGTCCCCTCCCTGTCCTCCCCCATCCTGTCCTGTGCCCTCTGTCCCCCGTCCTGTCCCCTCCCTGTTCCCCCATCCCGTGTCCTGTCCCCCCCGTCCTCTCATCCTTTCTCTGTCCCCGCTTTCCCGTCCCCCCCAACCTGTCCCCGTCCCCGCTGTCCCCCCGGTCCCCGCTGTCCCGCGCCCCCTTGTCCCCCGTCCTGTCCCCTCCCTGTCCCCCAGCCCGTCCTGTCCCCGCTGTCCCACTCAGTCCCCGCTGTTCCCCCCACGGTCCCCGTGTGTCCCCCCCAGTCCCCTCCCGGTCCCCGTGTCCCTCATCCCATCCCCGCTGTCCCCCCGTGTCCCCCCAGCCCCTCCCGATCCCCGTGTTCCCCCAGTCCCCGTGTCCCCCCAGTCCCCGTGTCCCCCAGCCCATCCCGTCCCCGCTGTCCCCCCGTGTCCCCCCAGTCCCCTCCCGGTCCCCGTGTTCCCCCAGTCCCCGTGTCCCCCCAGTCCCCGTGTCCCCCCAGCCCATCCCGTCCCCGCTGTCCCCCCGTGTCCCCCCAGTCCCGTGTCCCCCCAGTCCCGTGCCCCCCCAGTCCCGTGTCCCCCCAGTCCCGTGCCCCCCGGTCCCGTGTCCCCCATCCCGTCCCCGTGTCCCCCAGTCCCGTGTCCCCCCGGTCCCGTGTCCCCCATCCCGTGCCCCGTGTCCCCCCAGTCCCGTGTCCCCCCAGTCCCGTGTCCCCCCAGTCCCGTGTCCCCCAGTCCCGTGTCCCCCATCCCGTCCCCGTGTCCCCCAGTCCCGTGTCCCCCCCGGTCCCGTGTCCCCCATCCGTGCCCCGTGTCCCCCCAGTCCCGTGTCCCCCCAGTCCCGTGTCCCCCATCCCGTGCCCCGTGTCCCCCCAGTCCGTGTCCCCCCGGTCCCGTGTCCCCCATCCCGTCCCCGTGTCCCCTCTGGCGGTGCCGTTTCCTGAGCGGGCCCAGCGGGGGTGCAGGTCGGGGACCCGGTGCGGCGCACGGGCACGCCGCTCTCGGTGGAGCTGGGCCCGGGCATCCTGGGCTCCATCTTCGACGGCATCCAGCGGCCGCTGCGCGACATCGCCGAGGCCACGCGCAGCATTTACATCCCGCGGGGCACCAACGTGCCCGCGCTGCCGCGACACCTGGCCTGGGACTTTGTCCCCAGCAAGAACATCCGGGTGCGTGGCCCCTGCCTGTCCCCTGCCTGTCCCCCCGTCCTGCGCCGCTGTCCCATCGCTGTCCTGTCCCCCGGTCTCCCATCTGTCGTTCCGTCCTCTCTGTCTCCTCCCCGTCCTGTCCCCTTCCAGTCCCTCTGTCCCCTTCCTGTCACCCAGTCCTGTCCCCTCCCAGCCCCTCCATCCCTTTCTTGTCCCCTCATCCTATTCCCCTGTCCCCTCCCTGTCCCCATCCTTTCCCTCTCCCTCTTTTCCTTTCTCTGTCCCCCTGTTCCCCCTGTCCTGTCCCTCTCTCCTTTCTCTGTCTTTCCTGTCCTGTCCCTTCCCTGTCCTCGTGTCCTGCCCCTCTGTCCCTTCTTTGTCCCCCTGTCCTAGCCCCCGTCCCTTTCCTGTCCTCTCTGTCCTCCCACTCTGTCCCAATCCTGTCCCCCTGTCCTTTCCCTGTCCCTCCTGTCCCCCCAGACCCTCTGTCCCCTTCCTGTCACTCCTCTCCTGTTGTCCCCGTCTTGTCCCGCCATCCCTTTGTCCCTCCCTGTCCCCCCATCCTGCCCTGTCCCCCTCTGTCCCTTCTGTCCCCTCTGTCCCCTCCAGTCCCTTCCTGTCCCTGCCAAGGGACATCGTCCTCCATTGTCCCCTCGTTCTGCCCTCTCCTGTTCCCTCCCTGTCCCTCCCTGCCAAGGAGGGGACCCCAAAAGAGGGAGTGGGGACACAAAGGACCCGAGGGGGGACACAGGGACATTGGGACACAGGGACATCGGGACAGCGGGACATGGGGGTCACAGAGCCGGGGGGACGGAAGGGACACGGACACAGGGACTGCAGGGACACAGGGACATCGGGACGTGGGCTATGGGGACACGGGGGACACGGGGACATTGGGGACACGGGGGGGATGCAGGGACATCGGGACACGGGAGCACGGGGGACACAGAGGACGCAGGGATATCGGGACACGGGGAGGGGGTGTAGGGACGTCGGGACACGGGATATGGGGACACAGAGGACGCGGGGACATCGGGACACAGGATATGGGGACACGAAGGTCGCAGGGACATGGGGACACGGGTCACACGAGGACACGGGGGTCACAGCGACACGGGGGGACACGTGGTGGGACAGGGGGCCCGCCGTTGCGGCAGCAGGCGGGGCGGGGGGCGCAGACCCCCCGGGGGTCCCTGACGGTGTCGCCGCCGTGTCGCCAGGTCGGGAGCCACCTGACGGGCGGGGACATTTACGGCTCGGTGGCGGAGAACTCGCTGCTGCAGCACCGGCTGATGGTGCCGCCCCGCAGCCGCGGCACCGTCACCTACATCGCGCCCCCCGGCAACTACAGCGTGACGGTGAGCGGGGATCGGCACCGGGACCCCCGGGATCCCCGGCACCGGGACCCCTGGGATCCCCGGCACCGAGACCCCCGGGATCCCCGGGATCCCCGGCACCGGGACCCCCGGGATCCCCGGGATCGGCACCGGGACCCCCGGGATCCCCGGCACTGGGACCCCCGGGATCCCCGGGATCGGCACCGGGACCCCCGGGATCCCCGGGATCGGCACCGGGACCTCTGGGATCCCCGGGATCGGCACCGGGACCCCCGGGAATGGCACTGGGATCCGCGGGATCACAGGGATTGAGATCACTGGGCGCACGGGCACTGGGATTGACACTGGGATTGGCACCGGGACCCCCGGGATCCCCGGCACCGGGATCTGCGGGATCAGAGGGATTGGGATCGCTGGGGGCATCGGGATCGGCACCAGGATCCCCAGGATCGGCACTGAGATCCGCGGGATCAGAGGGATTGGGATCACTGGGGGCACCGGCACCGGGACCCCCGGGATCCCCAGGACCGGCACCGGGATCCCCAGGAACGCAGGATCGGAGGATTGGGATCACCGGGGGCACCGGCACTGGGATTGGCACCGGATCCCCGGGATTGGGATCAGGATCACTGGGGCATCGGGATCAGAGGGATCGGCACCGCGATCCGCGGGATCAGCTGAATCAGCGCCAGGATCACTGAGATCAGCAGGATCGGGATCGGCGGGATCGGGGAGGGTGGGGGCCGGGCGAGGTGTCTGAGGCTGATCCTGGGCCAATCCCAGCTGATCCCGGCTGATCCTGGGCCAATCCAGCTGATCCCGGCTGATCCCGGGCCAATCCCAGCTGATCCCGGCGATCCTGGGCCAATCCCAGCTGATCCCGGCCGATCCCGGGCCAATCCCAGCTGATCCCAGCTGATCCGGGCCAATCCCAGCTGATCCCAGCTGATCCTGGGCCAATCCCAGCTGATCCCAGCGATCCCGGGCCAATCCCAGCTGATCCCAGCCGATCCTGGGCCAATCCCAGCTGATCCCGGCCGATCCTGGGCCAATCCCAGCTGATCCCGGCCGATCCTGGGCCAATCCCAGCCGAGCCCAGCTGGTCCCAGGCCAATCCCGGCTGATCCCGGGCCAATCCCGCAGGACGTGGTGCTGGAGCTGGAGTTCCAGGGGGTCCGTGAGCCGCTCTCCATGATCCAGGTGTGGCCGGTCCGGCAGGTCCGGCCCGTGGCCGAGAAGCTCCCGGCCAATCACCCGCTGCTGACCGGCCAGAGGGTCCTGGACGCGCTCTTCCCGTAGGGCCGGGACCGGGATCGGGATCGGGACTGGGATTGGGGCTGCGAATGCGATTGGGGTTGGGGCAGGGACAGGGACCAGGACTGGGACCGGGATTGGGGCTGGCACTGGGATTGGGGCTGGGCTGGGATTGGGATCGGGGTCTGAACTGGGACTGGTATCGGGCAGGTGTGCTGTTCCCATAGGGAATGGGATCAGGATTGGGACTGGGGGATTGCGCTTTTCCTGTAGGGATCAGGATCAGGACTGGGACTGGGACCGGGGTCAGGGGTTTGCGCTGTTCCCACAGGGATCCAGGGGAAGGAAAAGGGTGGGATTAGGGGGTGGAGAGGTGGGGACAATGTGGGGAGGTGGAGGTGGGGACAGGGAACAGAGACAGGGATGGGATTGGGGACAGGGAAAGATGGAGTTGAGGACAGGGAGTGGAGACAGGGATGGGGGCAGAGAGAGATGAGTTTGGGGACAGGGACAGGGATGGGGACAGGGAGAGATGGATTTGGGGACAGTGACAGGGATGGGGACAGGGAGAGGTGGATTTGGGGACAGTGACAGGGAGAGATGGATTTGGGTACTGGGACAGATGGATTTGGAGGCAGGACGGGGACAGGGAGAGATGGATTTGGGGACAGGGAGAGATGGATTTGGAGGCAGGGGGAGATGGATTTGGGGACAGGGATGGGGACAGGGAGAGATGGATTTGGGGACAGGGACAGATGGATTTGGGGACAGGGATGGGGACAGGGAGAGATGGATTTGGGAACAGGGACAGATGGATTTGGGGCAGGACGGGGCTGCGGCCGGCGCTGCGGACAGGCGCGGGTGTCGCCGCCAGCCGTGTCGCCGTGTCGCCGTGTCGCCAGGTGCGTGCAGGGCGGCACCACGGCCATCCCGGGCGCCTTCGGCTGCGGGAAGACGGTGATCAGCCAGTCCCTGTCCAAGTTCTCCAACAGCGACGTCATCGTGTACGTGGGCTGCGGCGAGCGCGGCAACGAAATGTCCGAGGTGCTGCGGGACTTCCCCGAGGTGACAGCGCGAGGGGACACGGCGACATCGGGGGGCACGGGGGACACGGGGACATCGGGGGGCACGGGGGCATCGGGGGGACACGGGGGCATCGGGGACACAGGGGGCAGAAGGGGACACGGGGACATCGGGGGGACACGGCGACATCGGGGGGACACGGGGACATCGGGGACACGGGGACATCGGGGGGACACGGCGACGTCGGGGGGCACGGGAGGGCACGGGGACATCGGGTGGACACGGGAACACGGGGACATCGGGGAACACGGGGGGGCACGGGGACATCGGGGGGACACGGGGGGGCACGGGGACATCGGGGAACACGGGGACACGGGGGCATCGGGGAGACACGGGGACATCGGGGAGACACGGGGGGGCACGGGGACTTTGGGGACATCGGGGGGACACGGGGACGTCGGGGGGCACGGGGGACACGGGGACATCGGGGGACACGGGGACATCGGGGGGACACGGGGGGGCACGGGGACATCGGGGACACGGGGACTTTGGGGGGCACGGGGGACACGGGGACATCGGGGACACAGGGACACGGGGACATCGGGGGGACACGGGGACATCAGGGTGACAGTGACACAGGTGTTGATGGAGCTGAGTGACTTCCCCGAGGTGACACTGTGACATGAGTCACTGGGACACTGGGGGGGGGCGTTGGGGACATTTTGGGGGGCATTGGGGACATCGGGGTGGCAGTGACACGGGTGTTCACGGAGGGTCCTGAGTGACCTCCTTGAGGTGGCAGGGGTGACAGCGGGGTGACAACAGGGTGACAGGCAGTGACGGTGACACGGGGGTCCCCAGCTCAGCATGGAGGGTCCTGGGGTGACACAGGGAGGTGACAGACGGTGACAAGGTGACCCCAGTGTCCCCAGCTGACCATGGAGGTGGGTGGCAGGGCTGTCCCACGGTGACACAGGTGACACAGGGGGATGACAGGTAGGTGACACAGGGAGGTGACACAGGGAGGTGACAGACGGTGACAAGGTGACACAGGTGACACAGGTGACACAGGGAGGTGACACAGGGAGGTGACAGACGGTGACAAGGTGACACAGGTGACACAGGGAGGTGACAGACGGTGACAAGGTGACACGGGGAGGTGACACAGGGGTTACACAAGGAAGGTGACAGACGGTGACAAGGTGACACAGGTGCCACAGGGAGGTGACACAGGGAGGTGACAGACGGTGACACAGGTGACACAGGGAGGTGACAGAGGGAGGTGACAGACGGTGACAAGGTGACCCCGGTGTCCCCAGCTGACCATGGAGGTGGGTGGCCGCTCCGAGTCCATCATGAAGCGCACGACGCTCGTGGCCAACACGTCCAACATGCCGGTGGCCGCCCGCGAGGCCTCCATCTACACCGGTGGGGACACGGGGGGACACGGGGGGACACGGGGGACACGGGGGACAGGGGGGACACGGGGGGACACGGGGGGACAGGGGGGGGACACCGGGGACAGGGACACGTGTGTGTGACAGGGATCCTGCTGTCCCAGAAGTGTCCCAGGTGTGTCCCAGGTGTGTCCCGGGAGTGTCCCAGGTGTGTGACCCTCGCACACACCTGTGTCACAGGGATCCCGCTGTCCCTGGGGGTGTCCCAGGTGTGTGACAGGTGTATCACAGGTGTGTCACAGGGCTGAGGCTGTCCTGGGGCGTGTCCCAGGGGTGACCCGTGCACACACCTGTGTCACAGGGATCCCGATGTCCCTGGGTGTTTCCCAGGTGTGTCCTAGGTGTGTCCCAGGTGTATCCCAGGTGTGTCCCAGGTGTATCCCAGGTGTGTCCCGGGTGTGTCCCAGGTGTGTCCCGGGTGTGTCCCGGGTGTGTCCCAGGTGTGTCCCGGGTGTGTCCCATGCACACACCTGTGTAGCAGGTATCCCACTGTCCCAGGTGTGTCCCAGGTGTGTCCCAGGCGTGTCCGGGTGTATCCCAGGTGTGTCCCGGGTGTGTCCCAGGTGTATCCCGGGTGTGTCCCAGGTGTATCCCAGGTGTGTCCCGGGTGTATCCCAGGTGTGTCCCAGGTGTGTCCCACGTGTGTCCCGGGTGTATCCCAGGTGTGTCCCGGGTGTGTCCCATGCACACACCTGTGTAGCAGGTATCCCACTCTCCCAGGTGTGTCCCAGGTGTATCCCAGGTGTATCCCAGGTGTGTCCCAGGTGTATCCCAGGTGTGTCCCGGGTTGTGTCCCGGGTGTATCCCAGGTGTATCCCAGGTGTATCCCAGGTGTGTCCCAGGTGTGTCCCAGGGGTGTCCCAGGTGTGTCCCTGGTGTATCCCAGGTGTGTCCTGGGTGTGTCCCATGCACACACCTGTGTAGCAGGTATCCCACTGTCCCGGGTGTATCCCAGGTGTATCCCAGGTGTATCCCAGGTGTGTCCCGGGTGTGTCCCGGGTGTATCCCAGGTGTGTCCCTGGTGTGTCCCAGGTGTGTCCCTGGTGTATCCCAGGTGTGTCCCGGGTGTGACCCGTGCACACACCTGTGTCTCAGGTATCCCACTGTCCCAGGTGTGTCCCAGGTGTATCCCAGGTGTGTCCCGGGTGTGTCCCAGGTGTATCCCGGGTGTGTCCCAGGTGTATCCCAGGTGTGTCCCGGGTGTATCCCAGGTGTGTCCCAGGTGTGTCCCACGTGTGTCCCGGGTGTATCCCGGGTGTGTCCCGGGTGTGACCCGTGCACACACCTGTGTCTCAGGTATCCCACTGTCCCAGGTGTGTCCCAGGTGTATCCCAGGTGTATCCCAGGTGTGTCCCAGGTGTATCCCAGGTGTGTCCCAGGTGTGTCCCAGGTGTATCCCAGGTGTGTCCCAGGTGTATCCCAGGTGTATCCCAGGTGTGTCCCAGGTGTGTCCCAGGTGTATCCCAGGTGTATCCCAGGTGTATCCCAGGTGTGTCCCGGGTGTGTCCCAGGTCTATCCCAGGTGTATCCCAGGTGTGTCCCGGGTGTGTCCCAGGTGTATCCCAGGTGTGTCCCAGGTGTGTCCCAGGTGTATCCCAGGTGTGTCCCGGGTGTGTCCCAGGTGTGTCCCGGGTGTGTCCCATGCACACACCTGTGTAGCAGGTATCCCACTCTCCCAGGTGTGTCCCTGGTGTATCCCAGGTGTGTCCCGGGTGTGTCCCGGGTGTGACCCGTGCACACACCTGTCACAGGTATCACGCTCTCCGAGTATTTCCGGGACATGGGCCTGCACAGCTGCCTGCTGGCCGACTCCACCTCGCGCTGGGCGGAGGCGCTGCGGGAGATCTCGGGGCGCCTGGCGGAGATGCCGGCGGGTGAGACCCCAAAACCCCGGGATGGGACCCCAAAAACCCGGGATGGGACCCCAAAAACCCGGGATGGGACCCCAAAAACCCCGGGATGGGACCCCAAAAA
Organism: Sitta carolinensis; assembly: GCA_032173965.1. NCBI lineage: Eukaryota > Metazoa > Chordata > Aves > Passeriformes > Sittidae > Sitta > Sitta carolinensis. The sequence goes on from CM063305.1 coordinate 3,219,342, forward strand.
CCCCGGGGTGAGACCCCAAAAACCCCGGAGGATGGGACCCCAAAAACCCGGGATGGAACCCCAAAAACCCGGGGGATGGGACTCCAAAAACACCGGGGGGTGGGACCCCAAAAACCCCGGGGGATGGGACCCCAAAAACACCGGGGGGTGACCCCAAAAACCCCGGGGGATGGGACCCCAAAAACCCGGGATGGGACCCCAAAAACCCCGGGGGTGGGACCCCAAAAACCCCGGGGGATGGGACCCCAAAAACCCGGGATGGGACCCCAAAAACCCCGGGGGATGGGACCCCAAAAACCCGGGATGGGACCCCAAAAACCCGGGATGGGACCCCAAAAACCCCGGGGGATGGGACCCCAAAAACCCGGGATGGGACCCCAAAAACCCCGGGGGATGGGACCCCAAAAACCCGGGGGGTGGGACCCCAAAAACCCCGGGGGGTGGCAGATGGTGACAGGAGGTGACAGGGGGTGACACAGGGGGTGACAGCCGTGTCCCCACTGACAGCAGGTACCGGGGGTGACACAGGGGTGACACAGGGGTGACACAGGGGTGACACAGGGTGACAAGGGGTGACACAGGGGGTGACAGGCTGTGACAGCTGTGTCCCCACAGACAGCAGGTACCGGGGGTGACACAGGGGTGACAGGGGGTGACACAGGGGATGACAGGGAGGTGACAGCAGTGTCCCCACAGACAGCAGGTACTGGGGGTGACACGGGGGTCACAGGGGGTGACACAGGGGTGACAGGGGGTGACAGGGGTGACACAGGGGATGACAGGGAGGTGACAGCCGTGTCCCCACAGACAGCGGGTACCGGGGGTGACACAGGGGTGACAGGGGGTGACACAGGGGGTGACAGGGGGTGACACAGGGGATGACAGGGAGGTGACAGCCGTGTCCCCACAGACAGCGGGTACTGTGGGTGACACGGGGGTGACACGGGGGTGACACGGGGGTGACACAGGGGTGACACAGGGGTGAAACAGGGGTGACAGGGGGTGACACAGGGGGTGACAGGGAGGTGACAGCAGTGTCCCCACTGACAGCGGGTACTGTGGGTGACACGGGGGTCACGGGGGGTGACAGGCGGTGACAGTGGGTGACAGGGAGGTGACAGCAGTGTCCCCACAGACAGCGGGTACCCCGCGTACCTCGGCGCCCGCCTGGCCTCCTTCTACGAGCGCGCGGGGCGGGCGCGGTGCCTCGGGACCCCCGAGCGCGAGGGCAGCGTCAGCATCGTGGGCGCGTGAGTGTCCCCGTGTCCCCGGGGGGGGGGGGACAGGGCCGGGGGGACCCCCCCGGGTCACCCCCGGGTCACCCCAAACCCCCCCACCCACACAGGGTGTCCCCCCCCGGAGGGGATTTCTCGGATCCCGTCACCTCGGCCACGCTGGGGATCGTGCAGGTGAGGGGACAGGGAGGGGACAGAGGGACAGGGAGGGGACAGAGGGGCAGGGTGGGACAGAGAGGGGACAGGGGGGGACGGGGGGGACAGAGGGACGGGAGGGGACAGAGGGACAGGGCGGGACAGAGAGGGGACAGGGGGGGACGGGGGGGACAGAGGGACAGGGAGGGGACAGAGGGACAGGGAGGGGAGGGGGGGGACAGAGGGACAGAGAGGGGACAGAGGGACAGAGGGACAGGGAGGGGACAGAGGGACAGGGAGGGGACAGGGAGGGGACAGGGGGAGAGAGAGGGGACAGAGAGGGGACGGGGGGACAGAGAGGGGACAGCGGGATAGAGGGACAGAGAGGGAAGGGGGGGACAGCGAGAGGGACGGGGGCAGGTTGGGAGGGACACAGAGGGAACAGGGTCAGGGTGGGAGGGGACATGGGGACACTCGGAGTGGGACATGGGGGTGACAGGGACACACAGGGAGGAGTGACAAAGGGACAGGGACAGGCTGGGGGGGGGACATGTGGGACACGGGGTGACACTGCCGAGTTTTGGGGGGATAAGGAGCTCGGGGATGCTGTGGGTGACACCGGGTGACACGGGGTGACACCGCCAGGTGTTCTGGGGGCTGGACAAGAGGCACAGGGAGATGCTGGGTGACACTGGGTGACACTGGCGGGTGTTCGGGGGGGATAAGGAGCTCGGGGACAGGCTGGGTGACCCCAGGTGACCCCAGGTGACCCCGGGTGACCCCGGGTGACACCGGGGTGACACCGCCAGGTGTTCTGGGGGCTGGACAAGAAGCTGGCGCAGCGCAAGCACTTCCCCTCGGTGAACTGGCTGATCTCGTACTCGCGCTACCTGCGGGCGCTGGAGCCGCACTACGAGCGCGCCCACCCGAGCTGCCCGCGCTGCGCGACCGCGCCCGGCGCATCCTGCAGGAGGAGGAGGAGCTGGCCGAGATCGTGCAGCTCGTGGGCAAGGTGGGGTCTGTGGGATCTGGGGGGTCTGTGGGGTTTTATGGGGTCTGGGATATGGGATGTGGGGTCTGGGACCCGCAGGAGGAGGAGGAGCTGGCCGAGATCGTGCAGCTCGTGGGCAAGGTGGGATCTGTGGGATCTGGGGGGTTGTTGTGGATTGGGACCCCGCAGGAGGAGGATGGGGTCGTGCCGGAAGGATCGTGGATCTGGTCGTTTGGGAGAGATTTATCGTGACTGTGGGGTTTTTGGATTGGGGGTTTGTGGGGTTGGGACCCCGCAGGAGGAGGAGGGCTGGCCAAGATCGTGCAGCTCGTGGGCAAGGTGGGATCATGGGGTCTGTGGGGTTTGTGTGGGGTCTGTGGGGTCTGGGATGTGGGATATGGGATGTGGTATGAGGGGTCTGGGACCCCGCAGGAGGAGGAGGAGCTGGCTGGGATCGTGCAGTCCATGGGCAAGGTGGGATCTGTGGGGTTTGGGATGTGGGATGTGGGGTCTGGGACCCCGCAGGAGGAGGAGGAGCTGGCTGGGATCGTGCAGTCCATGGGCAAGGTGGGATTTATGGGATCTGGGGGGTCTGTGGGGTTTTATGGGGTCTGGGATATGGGATGTGGGGTCTGGGACCCCGCAGGAGGAGCTGGCCGAGATTGTGCAGCTCGTGGGCAAGGTGGGATCTGTGGGGCTGGGATCTATGGGATTCACGGGATTTACGAGATTTGCGGGGTTTGTGGGGTGTGGGCTGTGGGATTTGGGGAGTGGGCTGTGGGATTTGGGGAGTGGGCTGTGGGATGTGGGGAGTGGCCCGGGCAGTGCCAGCCCCCGCTGTCCCCGCAGGCGTCGCTGGCCGAGGGGGACAAGGTGACGCTGGAAGTGGCCAAACTGCTCAAGGACGATTTCCTGCAGCAGAACGGTACTCGGCCTACGACCGGTACCGGGACCCCCGGGACCCCCACCCTGACCCCCCGGGACCCCAACCCTGCCTTTGACCGGTACCGGGACCCCTGAGACCCCAACCCTGCCTTTGACCGGTACCGGGACCCCTGGGACCCCCACCCTGGACCCCTGAGACCCCAACCCTGCCTTTGACCGGTACCGGGACCCCTGGGACCCCCACCCTGGACCCCTGAGACCCCAACCCTGCCTTTGACCGGTACCGGGACCCCTGGACCACCCTGGACCCCTAACCACCTGCCTTTGACCGGTACCGAGACCCCTGAGACCCCAACCCTGCCTTTGACCGGTACCGAGACCCCTGAGACCCCAACCCTGCCTTTGACCGGTACCGGGACCCCCACCCTGACCCCCCGGGACCCCAACCCTGCCTTTGACCGGTACCGGGACCCCTGAGACCCCAACCCTGCCTTTGACCGGTACCGGGACCCCCTGAGACCCCAACCCTGCCTTTGACCGGTACCGGGACACCCGCGACCCCCCCCGCGACCCCCACGCCGCCTTTGACCGGTACCACGACCTTCGGGACCCCAACCCCGGGACCCTCACCCTGACCGCCCCCCGGACCCCCTGACCCCCCCCGGGACCCCTCCCCAGGTTCTGCCCCTTCTACAAGACCGTGAGCACGCTGCACCCTGATCCCCCTAAAGCTCCCCCCTGACCCCCCAAATCCCCTCAAACCCCCCTAATTCCCTCCCTGACCCCCCCGGGACCCCTCCCCAGGTTCTGCCCCTTCTACAAGACCGTGGGCATGCTGCAGAACCTGGTGACCTTCTACGACCTGGCGCGGGGGGCGGTGGAGGGCGCGGGGCCCGAGGAGCAGCGGGTCACCTGGGCCACCATCCGCGAGGGGCTCGGCGACATCCTGTACCGCCTGAGCGCCATGAAGTTCCAGGTGGGGGCCGAGACCCCCGGGGGGGTCCTAGGGGAAGGTTAAGGGGGGGTTTGGGGGTTGAGAACCCCGGGGAGAAAGGTTAAGGGGGGGGGAAAAAGGGATGAGACCCCCGTGGGGAAAGGTTAAAGGGGGGAAAAGGGGGCTGAGACCCCCGTGAGGGAGTCCCTCGGGACGGTTAAGGGGGGTTTGGGGGGCTGAGACCCCCGGGGGAGGGTCCTAGGGGAAGGTTGGGGGGGGGTTGGGGGTTGAGACCCCCGTGGGAAAGGTTAAAGGGGAAAAACGGGGGCAGAGACCCCCGGGGGGCGTCCTAGAGGAAGGTTAAGGGGGGTTTGGGGGCTGAGACCCCCGGGGAGAAAGGTTAAAGGGAGGGAAAGGGGATGAGACCCCCGGAGGGGATCCCTCGAGAAGGTTAAGGGGGGGTTTGGGGGCTGAGACCCCCGGGAGAAGGTAAAGGGGGAAAGGATGACCCGAGGGATCCCTCGAGAAGGTTAAGGGGGGGTTTGGGGGCAGAGACCCCCGGAGGGGATCCCTCGAGAAGGTTAAGGGGGGTTTGGGGGCAGAGACCCCCGGAGGGGATCCCTCGAGAAGGTTAAGGGGGGATTTGGGGGCTGAGACCCCCGGAGGGGATCGAAAGGTTAAGGGGGGGAATTGGGGCTGAGACCCCCGCGGAGAAAGGTTAAGGGAGAAGGGGGTTGAGACCCCCGTGGGGAAAGGTTAAGGGGGGTTGAGACCGTGGAAGTTAAAGGGGGTTTGGGGGCTGAGACCCCCGGGGGAGTTCCTGGGGACGGTTAAGGGGGGATTTGGGGGCTGAGACCCCCGGGGGGAGTCCTAGGGGAAGGTTAAGGTGGGGTTTGGGGGCAGAGACACGTGTCCCCCCCGTGTCCCCCCCGTGTCCCCCCCGTGTCCCCGTGTCCCCGCCGTGTCCCCTGTCGCGAGTGTCCGGGGGGGCTCTGTGTCCCCATTGGGGGTCCCACAATGAATCCCCGGGGGATTTTGGGGAGGGGTCGCACCCGAGGCTCAGTGCGGGTGCCCGGGGGGGGGTCGCGGGTCTGGGGGTGACCCCCGTGTCCCCCCCCCCCCGTGCCCAGGACCCGGTGGCCGATGGCGAGGAGCGCATCCTGGCCTCCTACGCGCAGCTGCAGGAGGAGATGGTGGCGGCGTTCCGGACCCTGGGGGACTGAGGGGACAGGGGGGGACACGGGGGGGACACGGGGGGGGACAGCACGGGGACCCCTCCCCAATAAAGAGCCCGTGGTGGTGGCGCTGCAGCTCCGGGCGTGGCGTGGCCGAGGGGGGCGGGAGCGGCCGGGGGGACACGGGGGTGACAGTGGGGGGCACTGGGGGGGGACAATGGGGGAGTGACACTGGGGGTGACACTGGGGTGGCAGTGGAGAGGTGACACTGGGGGTGACACTGGGGTGGCAGTGGGAGGTGACGCTGGGGGTGACACTGGGGGGGACAATGGGGGAGACACTGGAGATGACACTGGGGGTGACACTGGGGTGGCAGTGGGGAGGTGACACTGGGGTGACACTGGGGTGGCAGTGGGGAGGTGACGCTGGGGGTGACAGTGAGGGGGGACAATGGGGGGAGACACTGGAGGTGACACTGGGGGTGACACTGGGGTGGCAGTGGGGAGGTGACACTGGGGTGGACACTGGGGGGGGGACGATGGGGGGAGACACTGGAGATGACACTGGGGTGACACTGGAGAGGTGACACTGGGGGTGACACTGGGGGGCGGCATTCAGGGGGTCCCTTCCTGCGCCGAGGGGGGGTGATGGGGTGGGGGGACATCGGGGGACGGGGACACCCGGACGGGGTGGGGGACACACCCTGGGGGGGACATGCTGGGAGGAGGGGGGACGCAACCGTTGGGGGGGGGTGGGGACACGGCGGTGACAGGGACAGGTGGGTGGGACGTGGGGACACCCTGGGGGGGGACATGGAGGTGTGAGGGACATCTGGGGGGACACGGGGTGGCAGCGCCTGTCCCCTCTGCCACGGGAGGTGACCGCCGGACGGGGCTGGCCGGGGGGACACTCCACGGGGACATCCGAGGACATTCGGGATGTCCCCACTGTCCCCATGTCCCCACTGTCCCCATTGTCCCCAATGTCCCCATTGTCCCCAATGTCCCCACTCTCCCCACTGTCCCCAATGTCCCCCACTGTCCCCACTCTCCCCAATGTCCCCCACATCCCCACTGTCCCCGTGTCCCCTCCCCGGGCTCCCGCCGGTCCCGGGCTGGCCCTGCCCGCAGGGATTGTCACCCGCTGTCCCCTGTCGCCGGGGGTGACCCCGGCCGTGTCCCCCCCCTCCCTCCCCGCGGTGTCACCCGGCTGGGGACAGGCTGGTGCCACCTCAGCAGCCCAGAGCCTTCCCCCATTGTGTCCCCAACAATGGCAGCGCCACGCGCCGGGGGCCCTGTCCCCTCCCGGGGGACACGGGGACAGCGGGACAGAGGGACACAGGGACAGCGGGACAGCGGACAGAGGGACAGAGGGACACGGGGACAGAGGGACACGGGGACAGAGTGACAGCGGGACAGCGGGACAGAGGGACAGCGGGACAGAGGGACAGCGGGACAGAGGGACAGAGGGACACGGGGACAGAGTGACAGCGGGACAGGCGGCCATGGGGCAGCGGCGCGGCGGCTGCTGAAGGCGGGTGAGTGCTGGGGTCTGTCCCCAATGATGTCCCCAGCCCTGGGTGTCCCCTTCCCTTGCAGAGGGTCCCCGTGTCCCCAGAGGTGCCACCCCGTGCAGCCCCTTCCCCCGGCAATGTCCCCATGGCAATGTCCCTAACGCCCCCCCTGGGGATGCCACCCGCGGGTCCCCCCGTGTCCCCGGGGTGTCCCCTGTGTCCCCATGAGATGACACCCTAGGGATCCCAGAAATGTCCCCATGGGTGTCCCCCAGGGATGTCCCCATGGGTGTCCCCGTGTCTCCCAGAGATTTCCCATGCCTGTCCCCTTGTCCCCACGCTGTCCACGCGTGTCCCACTGTCCCAGCGCTGTCCCCGTGTCCCCACGCTGTCCCCACGGTTTCCCCACGCTGTCCCCACGCTGTCCCATGGTGTCCCCACGCTGTCCCCGTGCTGTCCCCAGTCTGTCCCACGCTGTCCCCGTGTCCCCACGCTGTCCCCACACTGTCCCCGTGTCCCCATGCTGTCCCCACCCTGTCCCCACTCTGTCCCCGTGTCTCCTCTCTGACCCCACTCTGTCCCCAGTCTGTCCCCACGCTGTCCCCGTGTCCCCACTCTGTCCCCACGCTGTCCCCACGGTTTCCCCACGCTGTCCCCACGCTGTCCCCATGCTGTCCCCATGCTGTCCCCGCTGTCCCCGCTGTCCCCACTCCTGTCCCCCTGTCCCCACGCTGTCCCCACGCTGTCCCCGTGTCCCCACTGTCCCCACGCTGTCCCCGTGTCCCCGCAGGCATGCCGGTGGCCGGGGGGCTGCTGTGCGGGGCCACTGGCCTGGCCCTGCTGGTGGCCGCCACCGCCACGCGGTTCTGGGCGCAGCGGCGCGGCCCGGGGGTCCCGGCCAGCCTGGGGCTGTGGCACGGCTGCCTCGGGGGACAGTGCCACCCCCACGCCACCAGCCCAGGTACGCCCGGGGGGGGGGGGGGGGGGAATTGGGGGGGAGTGTGGGGGGGACACCATCCCTGCACTGAGCTGTCCCCAGTGTCCCCCTCGGGGGGTCCCCGGTGTCCCCCTCCCCTCCAGAGCGTCCCCAGAGGTGCCACCCGCGGGTGGGTGGGAATCGGGGGGTGTCCCCGCGGTGTCCCCAACCCGTGTGTCGCCCCCCAGCGCTGCTGGAGGCCGCGCGGGTGCTGCTGCTGCTCTCGGTGGTCGCCGCCGTCGCCGGGCTCGCCCTGGGGGTCGCCCTGGGGGCCGGCGGGGGTCGGCGGGCGAGGGCGCGAGTGGCCGGGGCCACGCTGCTGCTGGCGGGTACGTGGGGACACGGGGGGCTGGGGGGGTCCTCGGGGGTCTGGGGGGGCAACCCGGGGGGCTGCAGGGGTCGCCGGGGGGCCACGCTGCTGCTGGTGGGTACGGGGGGGGGACACGGGGGGATGCGGGGGTCCCCGGGGGGACACAGCGGGGCTCGGCGGGGGCGGGGAGTGGCGGGGAGGGAATATGGGGGGGGGGGTTACCAGGGACAAGAGCGGTGCCGGGGCTCTGCTGTGCCCACCCTGCCCCCCCGTGCCCCCTCACCTCCATTGCCCTCAGCCCCCTCCTCTGCTCCTAGCCCCCTGCCCTGACCCCCCCTGTGCCCCCCTCTGCCCCCCCAGCCCACTTCCCTGACCCCCCCGTGTCTCCCCGTGTCCCCCATGCCCTGACCCCCTCCCTGTGCCCCCCCAGCCCCCTGCCCTGACACCCCGTGCCCCCCAGTCCCCTGCCCTGACCCCCTGTGCCCCCCTGTGCCCCCCAGCCCCCTGCCCTGACCCCCCCGTGCCCCCCAGGGCTGCTGGCGCTGCTGGCTCTCGCTCTGTGCTCGGGGGGGCTCTGGCTCTGCCGGGGTCGCTCCGCAGCTCCTGGAGCTTCTCCTGGTCCTTCATCCTGGGCTGGGTGGGCGCCGCGCTGCTGGGCTCGGCAGGTACGGGAATGGGGGGCACGGGGATTTGGGGGCGCCGCGCTGCTGGGCTCGGCAGGTACGGGAATGGGGGGCACGGGGATTTGGGGGCGCCGCGCTGCTGGGCTCGGCAGGTACGGGAATGGGGGGCACGGGGATTTGGGGGCGCCGCGCTGCTGGGCTCGGCAGGTACGGGAATGGGGGGCACGGGGATTTGGGGGCGCCGCGCTGCTGGGCTCGGCAGGTACGGGAATGGGGGGCACGGGGATTTGGGGGCGCCGCGCTGCTGGGCTCGGCAGGTACGGGAATGGGGGGCACGGGGATTTGGGGGCGCCGCGCTGTTGGGCTCGGCAGGTACGGGATGGGGGGCACGGGGATTTGGGGGCGCCGCGCTGCTGGGCTCGGCAGGTACGGGAATGGGGGGACACGGGGGGACACGGGGATTTGGGGGCGCCGCGCTGCTGGGCTCGGCAGGTACGGGAATGGGGGGCACGGGGATTTGGGGGCGCCGCGCTGCTGGGCTCGGCAGGTACGGGAATGGGGGGACACGGGGGGACACGGGGATTTGGGGGCGCCGCGCTGCTGGGCTCGGCAGGTACGGGAATGGGGGGCACGGGGATTTGGGGGCGCCGCGCTGCTGGGCTCGGCAGGTACGGGAATGGGGGGACACGGGGGGACACGGGGATTTGGGGGCGCCGCGCTGTTGGGCTCGGCAGGTACGGGAATGGGGGGCACGGGGATTTGGGGGCGCCGCGCTGCTGGGCTCGGCAGGTACGGGAATGGGGGGACACGGGGGGACACGGGGATTTGGGGGCGCCGCGCTGCTGGGCTCGGCAGGTACGGGAATGGGGGGCACGGGGATTTGGGGGCGCCGCGCTGCTGGGCTCGGCAGGTACGGGAATGGGGGGACACGGGGGGGCACGGGGATTTGGGGGCGCCGCGCTGCTGGGCTCGGCAGGTACGGGAATGGGGGGACACGGAGGGCACGGGGGGGGCACCGGGATTGGGGGGGAACGGGGAATTGGGAGGGTCAGGGGATTGGGGTGGGCACGGAGATTTGGGGGGGGGGTGGTCAGAGGAATTGTGGGGGGCTCGAGGACTCTGGGGGTCACGGGGATGGGAGGGATACGGGGACTGTTGGGGTCAGGGGAATTGGGGATCAGGGGAATTGGGGGTCAGGGGAATTGGGGGGTCACGGGGATCGCTGGGGCACGGGAATGGGGGGGGATACGGGGATTATGGGGGGGTCACGGGCCTGGGGGGCACGGAGACTGTGGGGGTCACGGGAATTGGGGATCGGGGCACGGGGATTGCAAGGGGTCACGGGAACTGGGGGGGTTCAGGGGGTTGGGGTGGGCACGGAGATTATGGGGAGCACGGGGGATCGGGGGGTCAGGGGAGTTGGGGGGTCACGGGGATCGGTGGGGCGCGGGACTAGGGGGGAATTTGGGATCGGGGGATCCGTGGGGAGCACGGGGCTTGAGGGGGTCACGGGAATTGGGGGTCACAGGTATGGGGGGTCGCGGGTATTTGGGGTCACGGGGATCGGGGGTGTCACGGGAATTGGGGGTCACGGGTATGGGGGGATCACGGGTATTGGGGTCCCGGGTATTTGAGGTCACAGGTATTTGGGGTCACGGGGATCGGGGGAATCATGGGAATTTTGGGGGTCCATCCCTGCGCTGAGCTGTGCCCGGGCTCTGCAGGGGGTGGGATTTCAACACACCCCTCCTCCTCATTATTTGGGGTAATTTTGGGGTTCCCAAATCCCCTCCCCACCCCCCTGAGCGCCCCCTTTCCCCCCCCCCCCCCAGGGATTTTCCATCTCTGCGCCGCTTCCAAGGATCCGTCCCCGGAGAGCTCCGAAGTCGGGGGGTCCTGAGGGGTCCCGGGGAGGTCCCCGTTTCCCCCTCCCCAATTCTGGGGTGTGGTCACTGCGGTGCTGAGCTGGGTCCGGCCTCTCCTGCTCCCCCCCCATTCCCGTTCCCGGTTTTTCCCCTTTTTCCCAAATTTTGCTGTGCCAATAAATGACTCCCTCTCAACTCCCCGTGGGTTTCCTTGTGGGATCCGGGGGAATTTGGGGATCCCAAAACTTTTGGGGGTGTCGGTGACGGCCCCCAGCGACCACCCCAGGTGTGGAAAGGAATTGGGATGTGGGGGGGGGCAAATGAAGGTTTGGGGGGGCACTGGAAGGACAGGAATGAACTGGAGGATCAGTGAGTGACTGGGGGATGCGAGAGCACTGGGAGTCACGGAGAGCACTGGGAGGAGAGTGGGGATGCATGAGGACACTGGAGCATGGAGGGAATATGGGAGGAGAGCTGGGGAGGCCATGAGGATACTGGAGCACTGGGAGGGAGAGCTGGGGATGCCATGAGGATCACTGGGAGCACTGGGAGGGAATACTGGGAGGGAGAGCTGGGGATGCATGAGGATCACTGGGAGCACTGGGAGGGAATACTGGGAGGGAGAGCTGGGGATGCCATGAGGATTACTGGAGGAGACTGGGAGGGAGAGCTGGGGATGCCATGAGGATCACTGGGAGCACTGGGAGGGAATACTGGGAGGGAGAGCTGGGGATGCCATGAGGATTACTGGGAGCACTGGGAGGGAGAGCTGGGGATGCCATGAGGATCACTGGGAGCACTGGGAGGTCCTGGAGGAGCACTCGGGGAGCGCTGAGTGGGATAGGGAGCACAGGGAGGGAAACTGGGAAGGGGAGCATGGGAGGGAGCACAGGGTAAGGGAGCACTGGGGAGATGGGGAGCGTGGGAAGGGAGTACTGGGAGGCACTGGGAAGGGAGCTGGCTGGGAGCACGGGAAGAGCACTGGGAAACTGGGAGCACTGGGAAGGAGTACTGGGATCACCGGGAGGGAGCCGCTGGGAGCACTGGGAACACTGGAAGGGAGCACTGGGAGTACTGTGATCGCTGGGAGGGAGCCCTGGGAGCGCTGTGAGGGAGCACTGGGATCGCTGGGATCGCTGGGAGGGAGCACTGGGATCGCTGGGAAGGGGCACTGGGATCGCTGGGATCGCTGGGAGCGCCCCCGGCCGTGTCCCCCCCCCGCCCCCCCCCCAGCACGAGGGTGGCCCCACCGCTCCCCCCGCGGCCATCGCCGCTTTAAGGCCGCGCCCTCGCCCCGCCCCCGGCCCGACCTGCCCGACCGGTCCGCCCCGCCCGGCCCCGCCCCTGCCCCGCCCCGCCAGGCCCCGCCCCCGGCCCCGCCCCCGGCCCCGCCCAGCCCCGGTACCGTCCCGCAGCCCGGCAGCACCGGCCCCTCCGCCGCCACCGGCCCGGCTCGGCCCGCTCGGTCCCGCCCGGTCCCGCCCGGCGCGGCCCGGCCAGGCTCAGCCCGGAGCCCGTCCCGGGGGCTCCGCGGGGTGCGCCGGGGGCTCCCGGTGCCGCCCGGAGGGTCCCGCCCAGCCTCTGCCCCCCCCCCTCCCCCGGTGTCCCGGGGCTGTCCCGGTGGGGCCCGGTCCGGCCCGGATGGTGCTGGCCGGGGGTCGAGGAGCGCCGTGAGCCCGGAGCGCTCCGCATGGACCCCCGCGGGATGCGGCCCGGGGCGCCCGTGCTCCTCCTGCTCGCCTTCCTGCTCGCCCTTACCGGTAAGGAACGCACCGGCACCGGCCGGGACACGGGGGGGGGGCACCGGGAGCGGCACCGGGAGCGGCACCGGAGCGGCACCGGAGCGGCACCGGCACCGGCTGTCCCGGGCGCGGGGAGGGCAGCGGCGGCCCCGCTCCCACGGGCGGGGGGGAACCGGCACCGAGCGTCGGGGAGAACCGGGGACAGCGCTTCCCACGCGGGGGGAGCTCCCGGCGGGCACCGGCGGCACCGGGAGAGGCGAACCGGGACCGGAGAGGACGAACCGGGACCCGAGGGGGCGAACCGGGACCCGAGGGGGCGAACCGGGACCGAGAGGGCGAACCGGGACCGGAGGGGGCGAACCGGGACCGGAGGGGCTGCGGCTCCCACGGGGTGGGGTGGGGGTGAAACCGGGGCGGGCAGAGCGAAACCGGGACCGGGAAAAGGGAAACGCGGGACCGGGGGAGCAGCGGCGGGACCGGGAAGGAGGGGAAGGAGACCCTCGGGGGCGCGCGCGGGTGTGCGCGCACACGCGTGTGCAGGTGTGTACGTGGGTGCGCTCGCGTGTGCACCTGCGGCCCCGCGCACCTGCGGCTCCCGGGGGTTTGGGGGGGTGGGGGGGTCCGGGCGGGCGCGCGCACGGGGGTCCGCGAGCGCGTTCCCGAGGGTCCCCGCGCCGGGGGCGCTTCGCACGCGGGAGCGCGCGCACACCTGCGCGCGTGGCCGCGGCCGCGCACCTGCGCCTCTGCGTGGGCTCCGCTCCCCCCACCCCCTCCCCCCGGGGAACGCGGACCCCTTTGGGGACACCCGGGGGTGGGGAGGGGACAAACCGTGGGAACGGCGACATCGCGGGGGTCCCGCCCCCTCCCCAGTGTTTCCCCCTTTCCAATTTTGGGGGTCCCCCCCCCCGTGAGGTGTCCCACGCAGGTTGGGGGGAGGGGGCTGCGCCCCCGGGCGCTGCACAGAGGGGGGAGGGGGGGTCCCTGCTCTGCCCCGCCCCCCTCAACCCGGCCGTGCCTCAGTTTCCCTTCAGCACCCGTGGGAACGGGCTGGGGACCCCCCCCGCCCCCCGCGCGGGTTGCACTCCGGGGGTCCTGACCCCCCCCACGCGCGACTCGGGCCCCACGGGGGGGGGTTGGGGTCTCAGGGACCCCCCCCCCCCCACAAGGTCCCCCCTCCGCCCCCCGGGGCCCTGCGGGGGTGCGGGGAGCACACGCGTGTGCCCGGCGTTCCCACGGGCGGGTCAGGCGTTCCCACTCGCGGGCGAGCGCTTTTTTTGCGTGGGTCGGGGGGGGGTGTCCCTCCATGCGGGTCCGTGTCCCCCCTCCTCCCCCCGGGATGAGGGGACAGGCGCACGTGTCCCCGTGGGAAATGGGAAACATCCCCCCCCCCCCAACCCCCGCCACCAGCGCGGCTCTGCCCCACGGGGGAACCCCCGTGGGAGTACGGGGGGACCCCCCTCATCCCCCCCTCACCCCCCCACACCCCCGGGACCCCCCGGTGGCCCCTGCCGGGCCCGGGCCGGCCCCCCCCGCGCGCGCGGCCGGGGCGTGGGGGCCGCGGGGCCGGTTCTGCCGGTTCCCCGCGCCCGTTCCCACGCGCTCGGGCCCCGCTGGGTGCGGACGCCCCGAGGGGGGGAACCTCCCCACGGAACCCCAGAACCGCCCCACGCTCCGCCAGGGCCGCCGCGACCCCCGTGGGACCCCCCCGGAGCTCTCCCGGGATCCCCCCGAGTTCCCCGGTGGCGCCGGGAGCGCGGCGGCGCTGGGGGAAACTGAGGCACGGGGTGGGGGGGCGCGGGGAGGCAGCGGCGCGGTTAAGGAAGGGGTTAATGAGTCTGGGGGTTCTCTGGGGGTGTCGGGGTGGTGGGGCGGATTTTGGGGAGCCCCCGGGGGGCTCGGCGGGGGCGGCAGAGCGGGATCCGTCCCGGCCGGTTGGGCTGGACGGGCCGGCCCGGCCGCTTCTGGCGGCGGCGGGGCGGGACACGCCCCCCCAAAACCTGCGGGACACGCCCCCCCGGACACGCCCCCTCCCCAAAATGCACCCCAAAAATGCACCTGGACCCCCTCCCCCATCAGCCCCCCAAATCCCGCACCCCAGACACGCACCCAAAGCCCCCCTAATGAGACCCCAAATCCGCGCCTCGAATCCTGCACCGCAAATCCTGCCCCCAAATTCTGCCCCCCAAATTCTGCACCCCAAATCCTGTCCCCAAATCCGCCCCCCAAATTCTGCCCCCCAAATTCTGCACCCCAAATTCTGCACCCCAAACTTCCCCAAATCCGCCCCCAAATTCTGCCCTCAATCCGCCCCCAAATTCTGCCCCTCAAATTCGCCCCCCAAATTCTGCCCCCAAATCTGTCCCTCAAATCCGCCCCCCAAATTCTGCCCCTCAAATCCTGCACCCCAAATTCCTGCACCCCAAACCTGCCCCCCAAATTCTGCCCTCAAATCCGCCCCCAAATTCTGCCTCAAATCCGCCCCCCAAATCCGCCCCCCAAATTCTGCCCCCAAATTCTGCCCCTCAAATTCTGCCCCCCAAATCCTGTCCCCCAAATCCGCCCCCAAAATTCTGCCCCTCAAATTCTGCACCCCAAATTCTGCCCCTCAAATCCGCCCCCAAATCTGCCCTCAAATTCGCACCCCAAATTCTGCACCCCAAATCCTGCACCCAAACCTGCCCCCAAATTCTGCCCCTCAAATCCGCCCCCCAAATTCTGCCCCCAAATTCTGCACCCCAATTCTGCACCCCAAATTCTGCACCCCAAATCCTGTCCCCCAAATCCGCCCCTCAAATTCTGCCCCCCAAATTCTGCCCCCCAAATTCTGCACCCAAATTCTGCACCCCAAATCCTGTCCCCAATCCGCCCCCCAAATTCTGCCCCTCAAATTCTGCCCCCAAATTCTGCACCCCAAATCCTGTCCCTCAAATCCGCCCCCCAAATTCTGCCCCTCAAATTCTGCACCCCAAATTCTGCACCCCAAATCCTGCACCCCAAACCTGCCCCCCAAATTCTGCCCCTCAAATCCGCCCCCCAAATTCTGCCCCCCAAATTCTGCCCCCCAAATCGCCCCTCAAATTCTGACCCAAATCCTGTCCCCAAATCGCCCCCAAATTCTGCCCCTCAAATTCTGCCCCCCAAATTCTGCACCCCAATTCTGCCCTCAAATCCGCCCCCCAAATTCTGCCCCTCAAATTCTGCACCCCAAATTCTGCACCCCAAATCTGCACCCAAATCCTGTCCCCCAAATCCTGTCCCCAATCCCCCCCCAAATTCTGCCCCCCAAATCCTGCCCCCCAGGTCCTGCCCCCCAAATCCTGCACCCCAAACCTGCCCCCCAAATTCTGCTCCCCCAAGTCCTGCACCCCAAACCCGCACCCCGTGTGGAGGTGCCTGTACCCACACTCAGGTGTGCCAGGTGTCCCCTCAGGTGCCACCCCGTGTCCCCTCAGGTGCGGGCCGTGTGCAGGTGTCTGTGCCCACACTCAGGTGCCACACTCAGGTGTTACAGGTGTCCCTCTCAGGTGTCCCCCAGGGTATCCCAGGTATCCCAGGTGTGCCAGGTGTCCCCCGGGTATCCCAGGTGTCCCCTCAGGTGCCACCCCCTGTCCCCTCAGGTGCGGGCCGTGTGGAGGTGCCTGTGCCACACTCAGGTGCCACACTCAGGTGTCCCCCCAGGTGTGCCGGTGTCTCCTCAGGTGTCCCAGGTGTCCCCTCAGGTGCCACCTCCTGTCCCCTCAGGTGCGGGCCGTGTGGAGGTGCCTGTGCCCACACTCAGGTGCACACTCAGGTGTTACAGGTGTCCCTCTCAGGTGTCCCTCAGGTGTCCCAGGTTCCAGGTGTGCCCAGGTGTCCCTCAGGTACCACTCAGGTGCCACACTCAGGTGTGCCAGGTGTCCCCTCAGGTGCCACCCCTGTCCCTCAGGTGCGGGCCGTGTGGAGGTGCCTGTGCCACACTCAGGTGCCACACTCAGGTGTCCCCCAGGTGTGGCCAGGTGTCCCCTCAGGTGCTACACTCAGGTGTGCTCAGGTGTTCCATGGTGCCCCCCAGGTGTGCCAGGTGTCCCTCAGGTATCCAGGTGTCCCTCAGGTGCCACCCCTGTCCCCCAGGTGCGGGCCGCGTGGAGGTGCCTGTGTCCCACACTCAGGTGTCCCAGGTACCCAGGTGTCCCCTCAGGTGCCACCCCTGTCCCCCAGGTGCGGGCCGCGTGGAGGTGCCTGTGCCCACACTCAGGTTTTACAGGTGCCCTTCAGGTGTCCTCTCAGGTGTCCGTATCCAGGTGTCCCCAGGTGCCACCCCCTGTCCCCCAGGTGCGGGCCCGTGGAGGTGCCTGTGCCCATACCCAGATGCCACACTCAGGTATCCCAGGTGTCCCTCAGGTGCCACCCCGTGTCCCCCCAGGTGCGGGCCGCGTGGAGGTGCCGCCGCGCGTCACGGCCGTGCTGGGGCAGGACGTGGTGCTGCCGTGCCGCTACCGGGCGCAGGAGCAGGAGCAGGTGGTGCAGGTGACGTGGCTGAAGCGCGGCCCGGGCGCCGCGGCCGAGGTGGCCGTGCTGAACCCGCAGCACGGCGAGCACGTCCAGGAGCCGTTCGCCGGCCGCGTGCTGCGCCACGGCCGCGGCGACCTCGGCGACGGCGCCATCGTGCTGCGGAACGCCGTGCAGGGCGACGAGGGCGACTACGAGTGCCACCTGATCACCTTCCCCATGGGCAACTTCGAGGGGCGGCTGACGCTGCGAGTGCTGGGTGAGCCAGGGGGCGCGGGGGACATGGGGGGACACGGGGGGACATGGGGGGATGGGGGGACATGGGGCACAGGACACGGGGGGACACGGGGGACGTGGGGGACAGGGGGACACGGGGCACAGGACACGGGGGGGACGACACGGGGGGACACGGGGCACAGGACACGGGGGACGTGGGGGACAGGGGACACGGGGCAGAGGACACGAGGGGGACACGGGGGACAGGGGGGTGTGGAGTGTGGGGGACAGGGGATACGGAGACAGGGACACGGGGCACAGGACACGGGGGGACGTGTGGGACAGGGGACACGGGGCACAGGACACAGGGGGGGACGTGTGGGACACGGGGCACAGGACACGGGGGGACACGGGGGACAGGGGGGTGTGGAGTGGGAGGGGACAGGGACACGGGGCACAGGACACAGGGGGGACGTGGGGGACACGGAAGCACAGGACACGGGGGGACACGGGGGACGTGGGGGACGGGGGGGACATGGGGGTGTGGGGGACACGGGACAGGGACGTGGGGGACAGGGGGACACAGGGGGGACAGGGGGGTGTGGGGGACACGGGACAGGGACACGGGGGGTGTGGGGGTGTGGAATGTGGGGGACAGGGGATACGGAGACACGGGACACGGGGCACAGGATACGGGGGGGACACGGGGGACACGGGGGGACAGGGAGGACAGAGGACACGGGGGGACAGGGGGACACAGGGGGGACAGGGGGGTGTGGGGGACACAAGACAAGGACGGGGGCACGGGGGGGTGTGGGGGACGGGGGGGACATGGGGGTATGGGGGACACGGGGGCGACAGGGGGACACAGGAGGAACATGAGGGTGTGGGGGACACGGGACAGGGACGCGGGGGACAGGGGGGTATGGAGGACAGGGGGACACAGGGGGGACATGGGGGTGTGAGGGACACGGGACAGGGACACGGGGGTGTGGGGGACAAGGGACAGGGGGACAGGGGGCAAGGACACGCGGGACAGGGAGGTATGGGGTGTGGGGGACACGGGACAGGGGGCAGGGACACGGGGGACAGGGGGGTGTGGGGGACACAAGACACAGGACAGGGGACACGGAGGACACGGGGGTGTGGGAGACGGGGGACATGGGTAGTGGGGTATGGGGGTCAGGGGACATGGGGACAGGGGACATGGGGGTATGGGGGACGCGGGACACAGGGGGACAAGGGACGAGGACAGGGGGACAGGGACGGGGGGAGTATGGGGACCAGGGGATTAGGGGTAGGGACAGGGGACACAGACAGGACAGGAGGACATAGGGACACGGGGTGACAGGGGACACGGGGGGGACAGTGGGGATATAGGGGTATGGGGCACGTGGGACACCGGGGACAGGGGACACGGGGGAGTATGGGGGACACGGGGTTTGAGGGACAGGGGACACATGGGACACGGGTGTCGGGCAAGGAGGACATGGGACGCAAGATGTGGGCGACGTGAGGGTCAGGGGACACAGGAGATGTGGAGTTTGGGGGAAGTGGGGGACACGGGATGTGGAGGAGAAGGGGGACAGGGGACACGGGGTGTGGGGGACACTGGGGACACGTGGTAAGTGGAGGGTAGAGGGGACACGATGGGCATTGGGAATGGGGGGGCTTTGGGGACATGGGGGACACTTGCTACATGGGGGACACTGGGGACGTGGCAGTGCCTGGAGGGCAGAGGGGACACGATGGACACTGGGGACGTTGGGGACACGATGGACACTGGGGATGGGGGGACACTGGGGACATTCGGGACACATTGGGCACTGGGGATGGGGGGACACTGGGGATGGGGGGACACATTGGGCACTGGGGATGGAGGGACACTGGGGACATTGGGGACACTACGGACACTGGGAACGGGGGGACACTGGGGACACGGAAAGCACCGGGGACACGCCATGCATGGCCAACACTGGTGGGGTGGGGGACCCAACCTGCACCGGTACCACGGGGGCCACCCGGGGCCGCTCACCGGCCCCCCCCGAGCACCCAACCCCCGCTGTCCCCGCCGCAGTGCCGCCGCTGCCCATCCTGAACCCGGGCCCGCCGCTGGAGGAGGGCCAGGGCCGGACGCTGGCGGCGTCGTGCACGGCCGAGGGCAGCCCGGTGCCGTCGGTGCGCTGGGAGACCGAGGTGCGCGGCACGGAGGCCACGCGGCGCTCGGCCCACGCGCGCTCGGCCTCGGTCACCAGCGAGTTCTTCCTGGTGCCCGGGCGCAGCATGAACGGCAAGAGCCTCACCTGCGTGGTGGAGCACCCCGGGCTGCGCCACGAGAAGAGGATCACGCACCTGCTCAGCGTCGCCTGTGAGCCGGGGGGCAGCGCCCGGGGGGCAGGGGGCGCGGGGGGTGTGGGGGGCATTGGGGGTGAGGGAGGTGTGGGGGGTGAGGGGGGCATTGGGGGTGAGGGGGGCATTGGGGGTGAGGGAGGTGTGGGGGGTGAGGGGGGCATTGGGGGTGAGGGGGGATGTGGGGGTGAGGGAGGTGTGGGGGGTGAGGGGGGCATTGGGGGTGAGGGGGGATGTGGGGGTGTAGGGGACATGGGGGGCGCGGGGGGTGGGGGTGTGAGGGGGGCATTGGGGATGTGTGGGGTGAGGGGGGATGTGGGGGTGAGGGAGGTGTGGGGGGTGAGGGGGGATGTGGGGGTGTAGGGGACATGGGGGGTGAGGAGGGCATTGGGAGTGAGGAGGATGTGGGGGGACATTGGGGATGGGGGGGTGAAGGAGGTGTGGGGGTGTAGGGGACATGGGGGGTGGAAGGAGGTGTGGGGAGATGTGGGGGTGAGGAAGGTGTGGGGGGCATTGGGGATGTGTGGGGTGAGGGGGGATGTGGGGGTGAAGGAGGTGTGGGGGGTGAGGGGGGATGTGGGGGTGTAGGGGACATGGGGGGTGAGGGAGGTGTGGGGGGTGAGGGGGGATGTGGGGCTGTAGGGGACATGGGGGGTGTGGGGGGTGAGGAGGGCATTGGGGGTGAAGGGGGATGTGGGGGTGAGGGGGATGTGGGGTGTAGGGGACACGGGGGGGGGGGGGGCATTGGGGATGTGGGGGTGAGGGGGATGTGGGGGGTGTAGGGGACACGGGGGGGGAGGGAAGTGTGAGGGTCGAGGGGGGATGTGGGGGTGGCAGGGGTGTGGGGAGCATTGGAGACGTGCAAGGGACGTGGGGGGTGAGGGAGGTGTGGGAGCTGAGGGGAGTATTGAGGATGTGGGGGGACACTGGGGACATAGAGGGTGTTGGGGACATGAGGGACATTGGGGACATGGGGGGCGTTGGGGACATGGGGGGACATAAAGGGACATGGGGGTGGGGAGTGTTGGGGATGTGGGGGGTGACTGGGACGTGGAGAATATTGGGGACATGTGGGGTGTGATGGGCACTAGGGACGCGGGGGGCACTGGGGGCTTTGGGGACACTGGGCAGGTTGGGGACATGGGGGACACAGGTGACACTGGGGCGTGGGGGACACAGGTGACACTGGGGGATGCTGGCGTGGAGAACCTTGGGGACACGGAGCGTGGGGCGCTGGGCATGGATGAAGGACACGGGAGGGGGCCCAGCCCACCTTGTCCCCTGACTGTCCCCTCGGTGTCCCCAGACCTGTCGGACGCCTCGGTGCTGGGTCACACGGCCGAGTGGCAGGAGGGGATGGAGGGGGCGGCGCTGACCTGCCTGGGGGACGGCAACCCGCCCCCGACCTACAACTGGACACGGTGAGGCCACTGTCACCCCCCTGTCACCCCACTGTCACCTCCCCATGGCCCCCTGTCCTGGGTCCCCCCGCCCGTGTCCCCAGAGCTCGGCTGTGTCCCCGCCGGGCTCTGGAGAATGTTCGTGTCCCCGAGGTGTCCCCGTGGTGTCCCCTGCCCCACCTCTGTCCCCGCCGTGTCCCCCTGACCGTGTCCGTGTCCCTGCCATGTCCCATGTCCCTGCTGTGTCCCAGCTGCCTGCCTTGGTGTCCTCCCTGTCCCTGCTGTGTCCCTGCTGTGTCTCTCCTGTCCCTGCCATATCCCCTGCTCCTGTGCCATACGCCCATGTCCCTGTCATGTCCCTCTTGTGTCACCTCTGTCCCTGCCACATCCTTCTGCTCCTGTGCCGTGTCCCCGTGCCCGTGTCCTTATTGCGTCACCCTGTCCCAGCCACATCCTCTTTCTACTGTACCGTGTCCCCGTGCCCATGTCCTTGTCATGTCCCTGTTGTGTCTCTCCTGTCCCAGCCACATCCTCTTTCTCCTGTGCCATGTCCCTGTGCTGTGTCCCTGCCATGTCCCTGTTGTGTCTCTCCTGTCCCAGCCACATCCTTCTGCTCCCGTGCCGCGTCCCCGTGCCCATGTCCCTGCCATGTCCCTGCTGTGTCACCCCTGTCCCTGCCACATCCTTCCCCTGTGTGCCATGACCCTGTGCCGTGTCCCCGTGCCCATGTCCCTGCTGTGTCACCCTGTCCCTGCCACATCCTTCCCCTGTGTGCCATGACCCTGTGCCGTGTCCCCGTGCCCATGTCCCTGCTGTGTCACCCTGTCCCTGCCACATCCTTCCCCTGTGTGCCATATCCCTGTGCCGTGTCCCCGTGCCCATGTCCCTGCTGTGTCACCCCTGTCCCTGCCACATCCTTCCCCTGTGTGCCATGACCCTGTGCCGTGTCCCCGTGCCATGTCCCTGCTGTGTCACCCTGTCCCTGCCACATCCTTCCCCTGTGTGCCATGACCCTGTGCCGTGTCCCGTGCCCATGTCCCTGCTGTGTCACCCCTGTCCCTGCCACATCCTTCCCCTGTGTGCCATGACCCTGTGCCGTGTCCCCGTGCCCATGTCCCTGCCATGTCCCTGCTGTGTCACCCCTGTCCCTGCCACATCCTTCCCCTGTGTGCCATGACCCTGTGCCGTGTCCCCGTGCCCATGTCCCTGCTGTGTCACCCCTGTCCCTGCCACATCCTTCCCCTGTGTGCCATGACCCTGTGCCGTGTCCCCGTGCCCATGTCCCTGCCATGTCCCTGCTGTGTCACCCCTGTCCCTGCCACATCCTTCCCCTGTGTGCCATATCCTGTGCCGTGTCCCCGTGCCCATGTCCCTACCACATCCCCCCCGTCCCTGCCGTGTCCCCCTGTCCCTGTTGTGTCCCTTCTGACCCTGCCGTGTCCCCTCCATGTCCCTGCCCGTCCCCTCGTGTCCCCTCCATATCCCTGCCGTTGTCCCCGCCGTGTTTCCCCACGTGTTTCCCGTGCCGGTGCCGGTTCCCGTGCCGGTTCCCGTGGCGGTGCCGGTTCCCGTGCCGGTTCCCGTGGCGGTTCCCGTGGCGGTGCCGGTTCCCGTGGCGGTTCCCGTGGCGGTGCCGGTTCCCGTGCCGGTGCCGGTGCCGCCGCGGCTGTGCCCCGCAGTGCCGCGTGCCCGGACAGGCCCCGCCGTGCCCGGCTGGGCGTCACCCGTGGGAACCGGCACCGCCGGCTTTGATGCCACCGCCGGCACCGCCACCGCCCGCCCCGCGCGGGCAGCCCGGGGGCTGACACCGGGCATTGTCACCGGGGATTGTCACCGGGACTGACACAGGGGACTGTCACCGGGGACTGTCACCGGGGATTGTCACTGGGAGTGACACCGACTGACACCGGGGAATGTCACCGGGACTGACACCGGGGCTGTGCCCGACACTGACACCGGGCTGTCCCAGTGCTGTCCCCGGGCTGTCCCCGGGCTGTCCCTGGCTCTGACACCGGGGACTGTCCCGTCTCTGACCCGGCTCTGTCCCTGGTTCTGTCCCTGGTTCTGTCCCGGGGCTGTCCCCGGCTCTGTCCCCGACTCTGTCCCGGCTCTGTCCCCATCTCTGTCCCCATCTCTGACCCGGGCTGTCCCCAGTGCTGTCCGCGGCTCTGTCCCCAGCTCTGTCCCGTTTCTGACCCCGGGCTGTCCCAGCTCTGTCCCCGGTTTTATCCCGGCTCTGTCCCCGGTTCTATCCCTGGTTCTGTCCCCGGCTCTGTCCCGGGCTCTGTCCCGGGCTCTGTTCCCTGCTCTGTCCCAGCTCTGTCCGGGCTCTGTCCCCGGTTCTATCCCGGCTCTGTCCCGGCTCTGTCCCGGCTCTGTTCCCCGCTCTGTCCCAGCTCTGTCCGGGCTCTGTCCCGGGCTCTGTCCCGGGCTCTGTCCCGGCTCTGTCCCGGCTCTGTTCCCCGCTCTGTCCCCGGCTCTGTCCCGGGCTCTGTCCCGGCTCTGTTCCCCGCTCTGTCCCGGCTCTGTCCCGGGCTCTGTCCCGGCTCTGTCCCGGCTCTGTTCCCCGCTCTGTCCCAGCTCTGTCCCGGGCTCTGTCCCGTGCTCTGTCCCCGGCTCTGTCCCGGCTCTGTCCCGGGCTCTGTCCCAGCTCTGTCCCGGGCTCTGTCCCGGGCTCTGTCCCCGGCTCTGTCCCGGCTCTGTCCCGGCTCTGTCCCGGCTCCGTTCCCCGCTCTGTCCCCGGCTCTGTCCCGGCTCTGTCCCGGCTCTGTCCCGGCTCTGTTCCCACTCTGTCCCAGCTCTGTCCCGGGCTCTGTCCCCGGCTCTGTCCCGGCTCTGTCCCGGCTCTGTTCCCCGCTCTGTCCCGGCTCTGTCCCGGGCTCTGTCCCCGGCTCTGTCCCGGCTCTGTCCCGGCTCTGTCCCGGCTCTGTCCCAGCTCTGTCCCGGGCTCTGTCCCGGTTCTATCCCGGCTCTGTTCCCCGCTCTGTCCCAGCTCTGTCCCGGGCTCTGTCCCCGGTTCTATCCGGCTCTGTCCCGGCTCTGTTCCCCACTCTGTCCCAGCTCTGTCCCGGGCTCTGTCCCCGGTTCTATCCCGGCTCTGTCCAGGCTCTGTTCCCACTCTGTCCCAGCTCTGTCCCCGGTGCTGTCCCGGTTCTATCCCGGCTCTGTCCGGTTCTATCCCCTCTCTGTCCCCTCTCTGTCCCCGGTTCTGACCCGGGCTGTCCCCGCAGGGTGGACGCGCCGCTGCCCACGGGTGTCCGGGCCAAGGGGGACACGCTGCTCTTCCAGCGGCCGCTGGCCGTGGCCGATGCCGGCGATTACGTGTGCCGTGTGTCCAACCGCGTGGCTGCCAAGGAGGCCCGGGCCAACGTCAGCGTGCGGGGCCGAGCCACAGGTGGGGCGAGGGGACAGCGCCACAGGTGGGCGGGGGGCGAGGGGACAGCGCCACAGGTGGGGCGGGGGGTGAGGGGACAGCGCCACAGGTGGGGCGGGGTGGTG
Source organism: Sitta carolinensis (assembly GCA_032173965.1). NCBI lineage: Eukaryota > Metazoa > Chordata > Aves > Passeriformes > Sittidae > Sitta > Sitta carolinensis. Next base: position 3,243,677 of record CM063305.1, read on the forward strand.
GGAGGGAGAGTGAGGGTAGTGCTTGGCCCGGGTTCTCTGTCTGTCTGTCTGTCTGTCTGTTCAACTGACCACTTGTCCACTCTCATCATCCATCCATCCATCCATCCATCCATCCATCCATCCATCCATCCATCCATCCATCCATCCATCCATCCATCCATCCATCCATCACCATCCATCCATCCATCCATCCATCCATCCATCCATCCATCCATCCATCCATCCATCCATCTCATCCATCCATCATCCATCCATCCATCCATCCATCCATCCATCCATCCATCCATCCATCCATCCATCCATCCATCCTTCCATCCATCCATCATCCATCCATCCACGCACACACACACCCATCCGTCCATCTGTCTGTCTGCTCACCAACCCATCCCTCTGCCCACTCATCCCTCCATCCATTCATCCACCCACCTGTCCGTTTGTCCGTCCACTCACCTCTCCATCCACCCGCCCATCTCCCACATCCGTCCGTCCCTCTGTCCACCCGCTCACCCGTCCATCTGTCCGTCCAATCATCCACCCACCCCCTGTCTGTCCGTCTGTCCCTCCTGCTCTCCTCCCACCCGTGCCCACCCCCCACGTCCCTCCCTCCTCCACGCCCGTCCACTCATCGTGTGCTCATCCACCCGCCTTACTCAGCGCCTGCTCACCCTCCCCCACCCTCCCCACCCCTCTGTCCCCTCCCCCACCCTCCCCCACCCCTCTGTCCCCACCCCTCTGTCCCCTCCCCCCCCCCCCACCCCTCTGTCCCCTCCCCCATCTCCCCTCACCCACCCACTCACCTGTCCAACCCCCACCCCATCTCCCCTCCCCCCTTCTCTTCCCCACTCGGGGTCTCCCCTTTCCCTGGGGTCTCCCCCTGACCCCTTTTCGGGGTCTCCCCCGACCCCTTTTTGGGGTCTCCCTCAACTTTGGGGTCTCCCCTGCCCCTCTTTGGGGTGTCCCCCCGTGGGGTGTCCCCTTGCTTTGGGGTCTTCCCCTGCTCCTTTTCGGGGTCTCCCTCACTTTGGGGTCTCCCCTGACCCCTTTTGGGGTGTCCCCCACTTTGGCGTATCCCCTGACCGTCTTTGGGGTCTCCCTCACTTTGGGGTCTCCCCCTGACCCCTTTTGGGATTTCCCCCTGCTTTGGGGTCTCCCCTGCTCCTTTTCGGGGTCTCCCTCACTTTGGGGTCTCCCCCTGACCCCTTTTGGGCTGTCGCCCCCTTGGGGTCTCCCCCTTTCCCTTTTCGGGGTCTCCCTCATCTTTGGGGGGTCCCCTGACCCCTTTGAGGTATCTCCTGTCCTCGTGGTGTCCCCTGACCCTCTTTGGGGTCTCCCTCGCTCTGAGGGGTCCCCCTGACCCCTTTTGGGATTTCCCCCTGTTTTGGGGTCTCCCCTGCCCCTTATTGGGTCTCCCTCACTTTGGGGTCTCCCCCTGCCCCTCTTTGGGGTGTCCCCCCTTGGGGTCTCCCTCTGCCCCTTTTCGGGGTCTCCCTCATCTTTGGGGGGTCCCCTGACCCCTTTGAGGTATCTCCTGTCCTCGTGGTGTCCCCTGACCCTCTTTGGGTCTCCCTCGCTCTGAGGGGTCCCCCTGACCCCTTTTGGGATTTCCCCTGCTTTGGGGGATCCCCTGGTGCTCTTTGGGGTGTCCCCCGACCCTGTGGGGTTGCCCTCCTTCTGGGTGTGCCCTGATCCCTGTGTGTTGTCCCCTCAGTTTGGGGGGTCCCCTGACCATTTTGGGGTACCCCCCAACCCTTTGGAGTCTCTCCCTGATTTGGGGTGCCTCCGACCCCTTTGGGGTCTCCCCTGGTTTGGGGTGCCCCCCGACCCAGGTTTGGGTTTCCCCGGACCCTTTGGGGGGTCCCCCCCGATTTGGGGTGCCCTCTGATACCGGTTTGGGGACTCCCCCAAACCCTTTGGGGTCCCTCCCTGTTTTGGGGTGCCCCCCGACCCTTTGGGCTACCCCTGACCCTGTGGGATCTCCTCCCGGTTTGGGGTGCCCCCTGACCTCTTTGAGGTGCCCCCTGACCCTGTGGGGTCCCCCCCGTTTTGGGGTGCCCCTGACCCTGTGGGATCTCCTCCCGGTTTGGGGTGCCCCTGACCTCTTTGAGGTGCCCCCTGACCCTGTGGGGTCCCCCCCGTTTTGGGGTGCCCCCTGACCCTGTGGGATCTCCTCCCGGTTTGGGGTGCCCCCTGACCTCTTTGAGGTGCCCCTGACCCTGTGGGGTCCCCCCGTTTTGGGGTGCCCCCTGACCTGTGGATCTCCTCCCGGTTTGGGGTGCCCCCCTGACCTCTTTGGGGTGCCCCCTGACCCCTGTGGGGTCTCCCCCGTTTTGGGGTGCCCCCTGACCCTGTGGGGTCTCCCCGTTTTGGGGTGCCCCTGACCTGTGGGATCTCCTCCCGGTTTGGGGTGCCCCCTGACCCCTGTGGGGTCCCCCCCGTTTTGGGGTGCCCCCTGACCCTGTGGGGTGCCCGCAGAGGACCCCGTGCGCCGCGTGGACCTGGTGTCGGCCTCGGTGGTCGTGGTCGGGGTCATCGCCGCCGTCCTGCTCTGCGTCCTCGTCATCGTCGTCGTGGTGATGACCCTGTACCACAAACGCAAAACCCAGCGCATCTCCGAAATAGTGAGGGAGGGGACACGGGGACATCGGGGGACACTGCGGGGACATGGGGACATTGGGGGGACATGGGGACATTGGGGGAACATGGAGACATAGGGGGGATATGGGGGACACGGGGACATCGGGGGACACTGCGGGGACATGGGGACATTGGGGGATATGGGGGACATTGGGGACAGGGGGGACACGGGGGGACATGGAGACATTGGGGGATATGGGGGACATTGGGGACAGGGGGGACACGGGGGGACATGGAGACATTGGGGGATATGGGGGACATTGGGGACAGGGGGGACACGGGGGGACATGGAGACATTGGGGGATATGGGGGACACTGGGATATTGGGGACAGGGGGGACATTGGAGGGACACGGGGACATGGGGGGACATGGGGACATTGGGGGACATGGGGGGACACGGGGATATTGGGGATATTGGGGGACATGGGGACATTGGGGACAGGGGGGACATTGGGGGGACACAGGGACATGGGGGGACATGGGGACATTGGGGAACACGGGGACATTGGGGATATGGGGGACACGGGGACATGGAGGGACATTGGGACATTGGGGGACATGGGGGGACATTGGGGGGACACGGGGACATGGGGGGACATGGGGACATTTGGGATATGGGGGACACGGGGACATGGAGGGACACTGGGACACTGGGCACATTGGGGACATTGGGGGACACGGGGACATTGGGGACAGGGGGGACATTGGGGACACTGGGATATGGGGGGACATGGGGGACACAGGGACATTGGGGACATTGTGACATTGGGGAACACGGGGACATGGGGGGACATGGGGGACACGGGGACATTGGGGATATGGGGGACATGGGGGGACATTGGGGACACGGGGACATTGGGGACATTGGGGACAGGAGGGACATTGGGGTATATTGGGGGACATTGGAGGGACATGGGGGGACACGGGGACATTGGGGGGACATGGGGGGGACATGGGGGACACTGGGGACGTGGGGGGACATGGACATATGGGGGCATGTGTAGTGACATGGGGGACACAGGGACATGGAGGGACATGGGGACATGAGGGGACACACGGGGGACATTGGGTGACGTGAGGGACATTCAGGACATGGGGGGACATGAGGGACACGGGGGGACGCAGGGGACATTGGGGACACAGAGGGACGTGGCAGGACATGGGGGACAGGGGTGACCCGGGGATGTGGGAGATGGAGGCGACTATGAGGGGACACATGGGGACATGGGGGGACACGGGAGGGACACGGGGTGACACGGGGGGACACGTGGGGACACGGGGCCGGTGCTGAGTGTCCCCTGTGTCCCCAGTGAGGAGGAGCTGACGCTGACCGGGAAAATTCCATCCGGAGGCTCCACTCGAGCCACAGCAGCGACCCCCGGGCACAGGTGGGGACACGGAAATCGGGGTACCCGGGGGGTGGGGACAGGGAAATCGGGGTACCCGGGGGGTGGGGACACGGAAATCGGGGTACCCGGGGGGTGGGGACACGGAAATCGGGGTACCCGGGGGGTGGGGACACGGAAATTGGGGTACCCGGGGGGTGGGGACACGGAAATCGGGGTACCCGGGGGGTGGGGACAGGGAAATCGGGGTCCCTGGGGGCACCATGGGAGGGGTCTTGGGGGGCCGGGGTGGTGGGTGCGGACCTTGGGGTACCCAAGGAGGGAACTGTGGGGTGTCCGTGGGGTGTCTGTGTGGTCAGAGCATGGGGTGTCCATCGGGCTGGACTGTGGGGTGTCCCTGGGGTGTCCATGGGGTGTCCTTAGGGTGTCCAGGGGTTGTCTGGGGGTGTCCTTGGGGTGTCCAGGGGTTGTATGGGGGTGTCCTTGGGGTGTCCTTGGGGTGCCAGGGGTTGTCTGGGGGTGTCCTTAGGGTGTCCAGGGTGTTGTCATGTGGGGGTGTCCAGGGGTGTCCTTAGTGGTGTCCAGGGGTTGTCTGGGGTGTCCTTAGGGTGTCCAGGGGTTGTCGGGGGTGTCCTTGGGGTGTCCAGGGGTTGTCTGGGGGTGTCCTTGGGGTGTCCTTAGGGTGTCCAGGGGTTGTTGGGGGTGTCTTGGGGTGTTCCTTAGGGTGTCCAGGGGTTGTCTGGGGGTGTCCAGGGGTGTCCTTAGGGTGTCCAGGGGTTGTCTGGGGGTGTCCAGGGGTGTCCTTAGGGTGTCCAGGGGTTGTTGGGGGTGTCCTTGGGTGTCCAGGGGTTGTCTGGGGGTGTCCTTGGGGTGTCCTGTGGGTGTCTGGGTCAGGGGTTGTCCTTGGTGTCAGGGGTTGTTCAGGGGTGTCCTTAGGGTGTCCAGGGGTTGTCTGGGGGTGTCCTTGGGGTGTCCTTAGGGTGTCCAGGTGTTGTCTGGGGGGTGTCTGGGGTGTCCTTAGGGTGTCCAGGGGTTTTGTCTGGGGTGTCCATTGAGGTGGTCCAGGTCCAGGGGTTGCTCTGGGGTGTCCTGGGTGTGCCTTGGGTTGTCCAGGGGTTTGTCCTGGGTGTGTCCGGGGGTGTCCTTGGGTGTCCAGGGTGTCTTGGGGTGTCCTCTGGGTGTCCAGGGTTCTCTGGGGTGTCCATGTGCGTGTCCTTAGGTGCCAGGCAGTTGTCGGGGTCATGTCCTAGGTTCCAGGAGTTGCTGGACGGTCGCCAGGTAGTCCCGGGGTGTCCTGGGGTGCCCAGCGTGTCCACTGGGGAGGTCCTGCGATGTCTGTCCAGTGTCCCAGTCCCCATCGCCCAGTGGGCACCTGTGTCCTCTGGCACCATTGCTCCCAGGGGAACCCAGGGTCCCGGTTGTACCCAGCCATATCCCAGGTCACTGTTTCCTTCTTGTCCTTCTGTCCCAGTCCCATTCCCATTGTCCCCATTGCCCATGTGTCCCCATTATCCCCATATCCCCATTATCCCCATGTCCCCATTATCCCCATCATGTCCCCATATCCCATGTGTCCCCATTATCCCATCTATCCCCATTATCCATGTCCCCATTATCCCCATTGTCCCCATGTCCCATTATCCCCATGTCCCATTTCCCAGTGTCCCCATATTCCCACTATCCCATTATCCCATGTCCCCATTATCCCCATTGTCCCCAGTCCCCATTATCCCCATTATCCCCATTGTCCCCATTGTCCGCATAATCCCCATTATCCCTGTGTCCCCACAGTCCCTGTGTCCCATGTTCCCATTATCCCCACAGTCCCATGTCCCCACTGTCCCCATCTCCCCATTATCCCTAGTGTCCCCATGTCCCCACTGTCCCCAGTGTCCCCATTGTCCCCACAGTCCCCATTGTCCCCATCTCCCCATTGTCCCCCTTGTCCCCATGTCCCCATTATCCCCATTATCCCCATTATCCCCATTACCCCCACACCCCAGTGTCCCCATTGTCCCCATTGTCCCCATTATCCCCATCTCCCCATTATCCCCATTATCCCCATCTCCCCATTGTCCCCATGTCCCCACTGTCCCCATGCCCCCATTATCCCCATTACCCCCATTACCCCACACCCCCAGTGTCCCCATTGTCCCCATTGTCCCATTGTCCCCATTGTCCCCATTGTCCCCATTGTCCCCATCTCCCCATTGTCCCCATGTCCCCCTTGTCCCCATGCCCCCATTATCCCCATTACCCCCATTACCCCCACACCCCCAGTGTCCCCATTGTCCCCACAGTCCCCGTGTCCCCACCCACCCCTGACTGTCCCTTGTCCCCAGAGCGAGGAGCCCGAGGGCCGCAGTTACTCCACGCTCTCCACGGTGCGCGAGATCGAGACGCAGACCGACGTGCCGGTGGCACCCGTGGCTGTGCCCGTGGCTGTGCCCGTGGCTGTGCCCGCTGTCCCTGCTGTGCCCGTGCCCGCCGGGAAGGAGCCCAAGGAGGAGGAGGAGGAGGGGGGCGGCGGGGGGGACCCCATCAAGCAGGCCATGACACACTTCGTGCAGGAGAACGGCATGCTGCAGGCCAAGCCCAGCTCCAACGGCATCTACATCAACGGCCGCGGCCACCTGGTGTGACCGGGCACCTGGGGACACCTGGGGACACCTGGGGACACCTGCAGACACCTGAGACACCTGGGACAGCCAGCGCACAGCCAGCACCCCCCCTGCGCCCACCCGGCTCTGCCCCCGCCGCTCCGGTCCCCGGGTGTCACCTCCCTGCTGGTGTCGGGCTGGGGACAAGGACAGTGCCCCAGGACTGGCTGTGGTCCCCAAGTGTCACCTCCCTGCTGGTGTGGGGTCAAGATGGACGCTGGTCCCCAGGTGTCACCTCCTTGCTGGTGTGTGACAGCACCCCAGGACATTCTCTGGTCCCCAAGTGTCACCTCCCTGCTGGTGTGGGTCAAGGATGGACTCTGTCCCCAAATGTCACCTCCCTGGCGATGTGTGACAGCGCCCAAGACTGGCTGTGGTCCCCAAGTGTCACCTCCCTGCTGGTGTGTGACAGTGCCCCAGGACTGGCTGTGGTCCCCAAGTGTCACCTCCCTGCTGGTGGGGTCAAGGATGGACTCTGTCCCCAAGTGTCACCTCCCTGCTGGTGTGTGACAGTGCCCCAGGACATTCTCTGGTCCCCAAGTGTCACCTCCCTGCTGGTGTGTGACAGTGCCCCAGGACTGGCTGTGGTCCCCAAGTGTCACCTCCCTGCTGGTGTGGGTCAAGGATGGACTCTGTCCCCAAGTGTCACCTCCCTGCTGGTGTGTGACAGTGCCCCAGGACATTCTCTGGTCCCCAAGTGTCACCTCCCTGCTGGTGTGTGACAGTGCCCCAGGACATTCTCTGGTCCCCAAGTGTCACCTCCCTGCTGGTGTGGGGTCAAGGATGGACTCTGTCCCCAAGTGTCACCTCCCTGCTGGTGTGTGACAGTGCCCCAGGACATTCTCTGGTCCCCAAGTGTCACCTCCCTGCTGGCACATGGAGTTGGGGACACCACCAAGGCCCAGGACATTCTTCAGTCCCCAAGTGTCCCCCTGCTGCTGGCACAGTGCCCCAGGACACTCGTGGCACCCCTGGACGTGCTCTGGTCCCCAAGTGCCACCTCCCTGCTGGTGGGGGGTCAAGGACCAGCTCCACTTCCTGGTGTCACCCCGCTGCTGGCTTGGGGACACCGCTGAGCTCCAGGACAATCTCCAGTCCCCAAGTGCCACCTCCCTGCTTCGGGGATGGACTCTGGTCCCCAAGTTCCTTCCATCACTGGCTTGGGGACAATCCCCAGGACAAGCTCCTGTCCCCAAGTGCCACCTCCCAGCCATCACAAGCTTAGGGACACCACTGAGTCCCAGGACAAGCTCCTGTTCCCAGGTGCCACTCAACCCTGGGCTGGGGACACTCATGGTGACACCGGGGACCCCCCAGGACTCCCCAGGACTGAGTGGGGCAGGAGCCCCCTGTCCCCTCCCCGGGCACTGAGGTGGCCCTGGGCACAGCTGTGTCCCCTCCCTGGCACTGAGGTGGCCCTGGGCACAGCCGTGTCCCCTGCCTGGCTCTGGTGGCCCTGGGCACAGCCGTGTCCCCTGCCTGGCACTCTGGTGGCCCTGGGCACAGCTGTGTCCCCTCCCTGGCACTCTGGTGGCCCTGGGCACAGCCGTGTCCCCTGCCTGGCACTGTGGTGGCCCTGGGCACAGCCGTGTCCCCTGCCTGGCTCTGGTGGCCCTGGGCAGAGCCGTGTCCCCTGCCTGGCTCTGGTGGCCCTGGGCAGAGCCGTGTCCCCTCCCTGGCACTCTGGTGGCCCTGGGCACAGCCGTGTCCCCTCCCTGGCACTCTGGTGGCCCTGGGCACAGCCGTGTCCCCTGCCTGGCACTGTGGTGGCCCTGGGCACAGCCGTGTCCCCTCCTTGGCACTGTGGTGGCCCTGGGCACAGCCGTGTCCCCTGCCTGGCACTGAGGTGGCCCTGGGCACAGCCGTGTCCCCTGCCTGGCACTGTGGTGGCCCTGGGCACAGCCGTGTCCCCTGCCTGGCACTCTGGTGGCCCTGGGCACAGCCGTGTCCCCTGCCTGGCACTGGGGTGGCCCTGGGCACAGCCGTGTCCCCTGCCTGGCTCTGGTGGCCCTGGGCACAGCCGTGTCCCCTGCCTGGCACTGTGGTGGCCTGGGCACAGCCGTGTCCCCTGCCTGGCACTGAGGTGGCCCTGGGCAGAGCCGTGTCCCCTGCCTGGCACTGTGGTGGCCCTGGGCACAGCTGTGTCCCCTCCCTGGCACTCTGGTGGCCCTGGGCACAGCCGTGTCCCTCCCTGGCACTGTGGTGGCCCTGGGCAGAGCCGTGTCCCCTGCCTGGCACTGTGGTGGCCCTGGGCACAGCCGTGTCCCCTGCCTGGCACTGTGGTGGCCCTGGGCACAGCCGTGTCCCCTCCCCGCTGCGGGAGGGGCTGTACAGCCGTGTATAGACCCTGTAAATAAAGGACCCGCGGGGCTGGGACCGAGTGTGACAGCCTGGGGACACCGGGGGGACGTGGGGGGACACCGGGGACATGGGGACACTGGGGGGACGTGGGGGGACACCGGGGACATGGGGACACTGGGGACAGCGGAGACATTGGGGTCATCGGGACACTGGGAGGACATGGGGACTTTCGGGGTACATGGGGGACATGGGGACTTTGGGGACACTGGAGACAGCGGGGGGACACGGAGGGGACATTGGGGACATTGGGGGACATGGAGGGACACTGGGAACATTGGGGACACCAGGGGACGCAGGGGGGACATCGGGGCCATGGGGGACACTAGGGGGACATGGGGGACACTGAGGCACAGGTAACCCACGGGTGACGCACGGGTGACACATGGGTACCGTGGGTGACGTGGGGGTGACACAGCGACTCTGTGGATGAGGGATGACGCTGAGACAGGCAGGTGACACAGGTGACATGGGGGTGACACGGGGGTGGCACTGGGGGTGCAAGGGTGGGGCGGCCAGGACGGGGCTGGGGGTGCAGGTGAGGGGGAGACAGGGGAGTGTGCAAGGGGGGGGGAAACTGTGCGAGGGGTGTGCACAGGTGTGCAAGGGCAGGTGAGCTGTGACACACTCACAGGTGTGCAAGGGCAGGTGAGCTGTGGCACACTCACAGGTGTGCACAGGTGTGCAAGGGCAGGTGAGCTGTGACACACTCACAGGTGTGCACAGGTGTGCAAGGGCAGGTGAGCTGTGACACCCTCACAGGTGTGCAAGGGCAGGTGAGCTGTGGCACACTCACAGGTGTGCACAGGTGTGCAAGGGCAGGTGAGCTGTGACACACTCACAGGTGTGCACAGGTGTGCAAGGGCAGGTGAGCTGTGACACACTCACAGGTGTGCGAGGGCAGGTGAGCTGTGGCACACTCACAGGTGTGCACAGGTGTGCAAGGGCAGGTGAGCTGTGGCACACTCACAGGTGTGCAAGGGCAGGTGAGCTGTGACACACTCACAGGTGTGCACAGGTGTGCGAGGGCAGGTGAGCTGTGGCACACTCACAGGTGTGCACAGGTGTGCAAGGGCAGGTGAGCTGTGACACACTCACAGGTGTGCACAGGTGTGCAAGGGCAGGTGAGCTGTGGCACACTCACAGGTGTGCAAGGGCAGGTGAGCTGTGGCACACTCACAGGTGTGCAAGGGCAGGTGAGCTGTGACACATCACAGGTGTGCAAGGGCAGGTGAGCTGTGGCACACTCACAGGTGTGCAAGGGCAGGTGAGCTGTGGCACACTCACAGGTGTGCAAGGGCAGGTGAGCTGTGACACACTCACAGGTGTGCACAGTGTGCAAGGGCAGGTGAGCTGTGGCACACTCACAGGTGTGCACAGGTGTTCACACTCACACAGGTGTGCACGGGCAGGTGCAAGAGTGAGGCTCAAGAGTTGCGTGAGCGTGCACGAGGGTGTGTCAGCCTTGCACACGCAGCTGTCCCCGTGTCCCCAGGTGTGTCCCTTGCACACTCACACATCCCCGGGTGTGTCCCTGCACACTCAGGTGTGTCCCTGCACACTCTGGTGTCCTGGGTGTGTCCCTGCACACTCAGGTGTGTCCGTGCACACTCACACATCCCCGGGTGTGTCCCTGCACACTCAGGTGTGTCCCTGCACACTCTGGTGTCCTGGGTGTGTCCCTGCACACTCAGGTGTGTCCCTGCACACTCTCACATCCCCGGGTGTGTCCCCTGCACACTCAGGTGTGTCCCTGCACACTCACACATCCCCGGGTGTGTCCCTGCACACTCAGGTGTGTCCCTGCACACTCTCACATCCCGGGTGTGTCCCTGCACACTCTCACATCCCCGGGTGTGTCCCTGCACACTCAGGTGTGTCCCTGCACACTCAGGTGTGTCCCTTGCACACTCAGGTGTGTCCCTGCACACTCTCACATCCCGGGTGTGTCCCTGCACACTCAGGTGTGTCCCTGCACACTCACACATCCCCGGGTGTGTCCCTGCACACTCAGGTGTGTCCCTGCACACTCTGGTGTGTCTCTGCACACTCAGGTGTGTCCCTGCACACTCAGGTGTGTCCCTTGCACACTCAGGTGTGTCCCTGCACACTCAGGTGTGTCTCTGCACACTCAGGTGTGTCCCTTGCACACTCAGGTGTGTCCCTGCACACTCAGGTGTGTCCCTGCACACTCTCACATCCCGGGTGTGTCCCTGCACACTCAGGTGTGTCCCTGCACACTCTCACATCCCCGGGTGTGTCCTGCACACTCAGGTGTGTCCGTGCACACTCTCACATCCCGGGTGTGTCCCTGCACACTCAGGTGTGTCCGTGCACACTCTCACATCCCGGGTGTGTCCCTGCACACTCTGGTGTGTCCCTTGCACACTCTGGTGTGTCCCTTGCACACTCAGGTGTGTCCCTGCACACTCAGGTGTGTCCCTGCACACTCTCACATCCCGGGTGTGTCCCTGCACACTCTGGTGTGTCCCTTGCACACTCTGGTGTGTCCCTTGCACACTCAGGTGTGTCCCTGCACACTCAGGTGTGTCCCTGCACACTCTACATCCCGGGTGTGTCCCTGCACACTCTGGTGTGTCCCTGCACACTCTGGTGTGTCTCTGCACACTCAGGTGTGCCCCTGCACACTCAGGTGTGTCCCTGCACACTCTCACATCCCCGGGTGTGTCCCTGCACACTCTGGTGTGTCCCTGCACACTCTGGTGTGTCTCTGCACACTCAGGTGTGTCCCTGCACACTCTCACATCCCCGGGTGTGTCCCTGCACACCCGGGCCTTGCGCAGGCGTCGCCGCTCTCGCTGCGGTTTCTTGTCCGCGGGGAGCAGGAAGCGCCTCAAGCGCGGCCTCCGCCTTCCTGCCACCCCCGCCGTGGCCCCGCGTCCCGGCCCTGTCCCTGTCCCTGTCCTGTCCCCATCCCTGTCCCCATCCCGTCCCCATCCCCATGTCCCTGGCGCTCAAGGCCCGGCACCGGGCGAGGCGCAAGGGCGGCTCCCGGGAGCGCCTCTTCGGCTGCGACCTCCTGGAGCACCTGCAGCACTCGGGGCAGGACGGTGAGTGCCACCCCCCGAGCCCCCCGAGCCCCCCGAGCCCCCGGGGACACCGAGCCCCCCGGGGACACCGAGGGAAGCGGGGAGGGGGCCCCGCTGGAGGCTCGTGGGGTTCTTGCGCCGCGCGTTGCGTCATCGGGCTCCAGGAAGCGCCGAGGCTCGGCCGGGATTTGGGGGGGTTGGAGGTGCGGGGGCTCCGGTCTCGGGGGGTGGGACCTGAGGGGCTGCGGGGGGGGTCTGGTCCTTAGGGTTGGTGGCTTCATCTTTTGGGATTTGGTGGCCTCATCCCTGAGGATTTGGAGTTGGTGGCTCCATCCTTTGGGATTTGGTGACTCTGCGCTTCTGGAGTTGGTGGCTTCATTCTTTGGGATTTGGAGGCCTGATTCCCACGGATTTGCTGGCCCTGTTCCTCAGGATTTAGTGTCCTCATCCCTGCGGGGTTGGTGGCTCCATCCTTCGGGATTTGGTGGCTTCATCCTTTGGGATGTGGTGGCCTCCTCCCCACTGATTTGGTGGCTCCTTACTTTGGGATTTGGTGGCCTCATTCCCATGGAGTTGGTGGCTTCATCCTTTGGGATTTGTCAGCCTCATTCCTGTGGATTTAGTGGCCCTGTTCCTTGGGATTTGGTGGTTCATCCCTGTGGATTTGGTGGCTTCATCCTTTGGGAATTGGTGGTCTCACCCCGGTGGAGTTGGTGTCCTCATTTCTTGGGATTTGGTGCCCCCATCCTGTGGGGTTGGTGGCTCCATCCTTAGGGATTTGGTGGCTCCATCCTTAGGGATTTGGTGTCTCCATCCTTTGGCATCTGTGGCCTCATTCCTGTGGAATCAGTGGCCCCATCCCGGGGGATTTGGTGGCCATCCCCGCAGGGTCAGTGGCCCATCCCTGGCCATCCCTGGCCCCACTGCGGTTCCATCCTTGTGGAGTTGGTGGCCCCATCCCCGGAGTTGGTGGCCCAGGACCGGCGCAGGGGCCCTGTGGAGACACCGGGGTGCCCCCATCCCCCTGGTGCTGGTGGGGCCGGGCTGAGATCCGGGATCTGGGCTGGGCCCAGGTGGGCAAGGCCAGAACTGGGATCAGATTCTGTCAGATCCAGGATCAGCTGGGCTCTGTCAGATCCAGGATCAGCTGGGCTCTGTTAGATCCAGGATCAGTTGGGCTCTGTCAGATCCAGGATCAGCTGGGCTCTGTTAGATCCAGGATCAGGGTTGGGCTCTGTCAGATCCAGGATCAGCTGGGCTCTGTTAGATCCAGGATCAGCTGGGCTCTGTCAGATCCAGATCAGCTGGGCTCTGTCAGATCCAGGTCAGCTGGGCTCTGTCAGATCCAGGCTCAGCTGGGCTCTGTCAGATCCAGGATCAGCTGGGCTCTGTCAGATCCAGGATCAGCTGGGCTCTGTCAGATCCAGGATCAGCTTGGGCTCTGTCAGATCCAGGATCAGCTGGGCTCTGTCAGATCCAGGATCAGTTGGGCTCTGTCAGATCCAGGATCAGTTGGGCTCTGTTCAGATCCAGGATCAGTTGGGCTCTGTCAGATCCGACATGGGCTCTGGATCAGATTGGGGATCCGATCATTGGCTCTGATTTGATCAGGCTCTAGTGGATCTGGGATCATGGCTGTGGATCCAGGCTAGTCAGATTGGGATCCAGGCAGTTGACTTCAGGTTGGCTTAGTGGGACCCTGTAAGGTCTGGGATCCCTTGGGACCCTTGGGATCTGGGCTCGGTCAGACCTGGTGGATCCAGGCTCGGT